>JAAEAF010000077.1:66130-163669 GCA_011037195.1 Triatoma infestans
CGTTTATTTAGTTTTGTGTCTTGTGTTTATATATTTCGAGTTGTTCTGTTATGACAAGTCGTCGTCCTTTGTGGCCAGAATGTATTAGCTTCATCGTGGTCGTGATGTCATCGGGTTTGTTTGTTTGTTTTTAGGTGATTTAAGTAGACTTTGTTATACTTGTATTATCTGATCTGTTCGGTAAATCGTTCCCTGATTTTCCACCTGTCTGCCCCACGTAAATGTTGTCACAGTCCGGGCATTTCAACTCGTAAACCCCACTGCTGTCATACACGTCAGTGAACTCAGTACGAGTGCGGATTTTGTTGCCTAATTTGTTGTTTGTTCTCAAAGATGACTTAATGCCCCCCAGTTTTTTGAAAAAATTTGTGAGTTTGTACGTGAGGCTTCCAATATATGTGAATGTGGTGAATTTGTCTGTTGTTTTTTTGTCAGTCCTATTTCGTTGGTGTGGTTCGTTTTTGAGGAGTTTATTAACGATATTCGCATTGTACCCATTGTTCTCAGCTATTTTGTAGATTGTCTGCAATTCTTGTGCGTGGTTCGCGGGTGTGAGAGGTGTGTATTTAAGTCTGTTCGTCAGATGTCTAAGTGCAGCTAGTTTGTGTTGGGTAGGGTGGTTGGAATTGTGCGGCATGATAGCATCGGAGGTAGTTGCTTTTCTGTGTACTCCGTATTCCAGTTTATTGTCGGTTCTTGTGAATTTTTATGTCTAAGAAGTTGAGGGTGTTGTTCGTTTCTGTTTCGTACGTGAATTTTATTTTCTGGTTTATGTTGTTAAGGTAATGTACTATTTTGTCTATGTCTATGTCGTTTTCCAATATGAGCAAGGAATCGTCCACGTATCGTGCATAAAATGTTACCCCGAACTCCTCTCTCAGTTTTGGTATGTAAGTTTCTTCCATGTTTTGTATAAATAGTTCCGATAGGATAGCTGATGTGGGGTGCCCCATTCCCAGCCCACCAGTGGCGAGGTAGAACTTGTTAAATCTAAAGTAGTTCTGTTTCGTTGTGGTTTGTAAAGTTCGTGAGTTGGTGAATGAATTGCGTGGATTCTTCTTGTTTCAACTTCTGTTTCATTATGTCCAGTGTGTCCGTGATTGGTATGGAAGTGTATAGGTTGGTAATATCGAGGAATAACAAACGGGAATTTGGGGTGAGTCTTATATTCTCTAATTATATTAGGGAATATATTCTCTAATTACAATAGTTAATTGTATTAGGTGTTGTTTGTTTCTTATATTGAAAGTGTCGTTCAGTTTTACTTTGTTTTTTATTACTTTTGCCAGATGCTGTGTCAATTTGTGTGCTGGTGCAGTTGTGTAGTTTATGACGGGTCTGATCGGGATATTGGGTTTGTGTATTTTTGGAAGTGCATTTAGAATGGGTGCTGTAGGGTTCATACAAGTGTACTTGAAGGTTTCGCGTGGTGGTATTACTAGTGTTGCGTTTTTTAGAGCAGTTTTTACTTGTTGTTAGAAGTTTTTTGTTGGGTGCTTTTTGAGTTGTGTCTATGTATTGTTGTTTATGAATTCTAGTGTTTTGTTTATGTAGTCGTCGGGTGTCATTATTACAGTGTTGTTTCCTTTATCGGCTTTTGTGACTATGAGGTTATTGTCTTTGAGTTTTTTCCGTATTCTACCGGCAGTTCTTTCTTCTTATCCGTCTATGTTACTGTGCGTTTGTTTTTGTCTGTCTTTTATTATGTTTGCAGCGATATGGCGAGCGTGTTCCTGTTCACTGTGTGGTAGTAAAGTTATGGCAAGTTCAGTGTCAACGGCAAGTTGTTCAATGTTTTGGTCCGGTTTGTGTTCTTGAGATTATATTTGAGTCTCTTGTCTAGAAGTTCGGTTTCGGTTGGAGTAAACGTAATGTTTCTGAGGTTTGCAGTACGTAGGTAGAATGCTTGGGTTTGATGTTTTTTGTATTGGGTATTCTGCGATTTTTGGAGGTTGTCGAGTTTTTTGGTTAGTGTTTGTCACTTATTTGGTTGTAGTAGTCAGTAAAGATTGAACTAGGGTATCGATTGGCGAGTTCAATGTGTGTGTCTTTCAGCTGTCTGTTTAGTTTTTCCTATTTTTTTGGTAAAGTGTACGTATTTCGTTTTTAATCCAGATTTTCTGTGCTTGGATGATTGTTTTTCGTGCTGCGAGTGTGTTAGTTTTTATGTTGATGGTTGCGTGTTTAGGTGTAACCTTGCGAATGAGACATTGTTTGTTAAAATAAATATTGGCATTTAATGCGCATGTAGGGGGTTATTAATACTTTTTTTTCTCTCAGAAGCATATCATGGAGAACACATTAAATTTCTTTTTCTTTCCTTTCTTCACTCTATTTGTTTACATTTCATTGATTTACATTTCAGGGTAAAAAAGTAATAAATAAAAAATCTCTGATAACATTAAGGACCCATAACAAAAATTGAAGATTTCCTTTTCTAGAAAATTGGCAGTTGGAGGTTTTTGATAATAGTTGCAATAATAAACTGATTCACATCCCTTTTTTGTAATGTATTTGAACTTATTTTTATGGATTAATTATTTTAATTTACAGGTAGGAGCTTGTACGTATCATAGTCATACATGTGGTGCTGGAGCAGGTATATTTCTCCGTGTTAGAGAATGTGAAATTTTGCTCTTAGCAAGTCCAAATAGAGGCTGTTTTCTAGCTCCACCCTATCTAGATGATTACGGAGAACCTGATCAAGGATTACGAAGAGGAAATCCTCTGCATCTTTCAGAGGAAAAGTAAGTTCACTTCAAATTTGAAATAAATGTTTCGATCTGCGCATTTAATAGGGAGTTATTAATACTTTTTTTCTCTCTCGGAAGCATATCATGGAGAACACTTTAAATTTCTTTTTCTTTCCTTTTTTCACATTTTCTGTATACATTTGATTTACATTTCAGGGTAAAAAAAGTTATAAATTAAAAAAAAAAATTGTAAACACAGTATTATTGTAGATTGTACCTATTTATTTTTTTTGTAGGTACAGGCGTTTGCAACTTTTATGGTTGTCACATTCAATACACGAAGAAATTGCTCGCGCTATTGAAACAGCCAACTCTCTAATGCCTACACAGTGGCAGCACTTGTAGATGCTATTTAAATTAATCACTCTAGCCAAAGAAACTTATATGAAAAAAAAGTAAGTCCAATTTCTTTTAATATTTTATACCTCTCCCTGACTTTTTTATTTCTATAAAATTCTAGATTATGAATTTTTTATATTTATTATTATTTTTTTTTTAACGGTCGTAGTTCTAAAATCATGTTTTTAAAAAAAATCGGATAGGACTTTTTTTTCATAAGACTGCAGATTAGTTTGGTGAAAACAGACTGAAATCTGTAAAGAAGCATTTTCCAGTTTTATAATTATTCTGATTTCATTATAAATGTCAGGCCAATATTTTGTTTAATATACATATATATTTTTGAGATCTATTATTTTTTCAGTTATCAATAAATTTTTAAATACAAATTTACATACTTTGTTTTCATAAAAAAATTATCATGTGAATAATGAAAAATGAATAATTTTTTATTATTTATAATGTAAATTTATCATTCAGTCCATTTATAATTGAATCAGAATTATTTTCTTTAATTTATCGAAATTATTTAAATAACAATAAAATGATTATGGCTTTGAATTTTTCAAAAATTCGTTGTTCTCACTATCTTTTTAAAGCATTAGAAACTTTGAGCCGGTAATTATGAAAGTGGTGTAAGTCAAAAATTGGAAATTATCTGGTTCCATTTATATTTCATAGAACAAAAATTATTGAACCAAAATTGAAGTTCGAAGTGAATATTGATAAATTTTCATTTCATTCTCCGTTATAAATGTCTAAACTTTTAATTTTTGAAAAGTTTATAGAGGACCATGGGAATCGGGGTCAGGAGAAATTTGGAACTATTGCAGGTCAGAATCAGAGTTGGAAAAAAAGTGTCCGTTATTATTACATTTTTAGTAGCGTTCAGCCGTTAGTACTGTTCAGAATAGTTTTTTTCTTTACGTCATGACTTTGGCTACTCCAGTCATTCTGCGTCGCATGGCCTAGTATAAAATTTTAGGTGGCGCTGGTGACGGTTGTTCGTTTAGTTGGATATCCAGGTGGCCCGTGAAAACAATTTCGGACGCGAACTACTTTCTTCACCCACGGAATGATTAAGTTTAATTTTCAGAATAGTTTAAAGTTGCAATAAAAATAAATTAATATTAGAAACGTAAAAAAAATAAGAAAATGTAAAATGCTTTATATCAAAACTTGTTGTACAAGCCTGCAAATATCAACACAAAATGTGAACAGTTCTTTGTTGTATTACAGGTATGTGGTTATTTGTTATTTTATTTTAGGAGGTTCGGCAACCATTTTGCCCTGAAAATCATAATCTAAAATTTGAAACACGAGAAGGGTGTATGATGTCATCTTGAAATTAGTGTTTAAATTAATTATAAACAAATATGAAGTATTAATTGCAATTTATAATGCTAAATTTGAAAAAAAAAACAAAAAAAAAGGGAAGGGAATAGCTAAGTGGTCAGCGTATTGGACTTCCACGCGGAGGACCCGGGTTCTAGTCCAGCTGTGCTACCCTTAGATTTTTTCTTCCTAGGAGCTTTTGCAGCTCACCGTCCGGTGATGGACAGTGTTGTCTGTAACGATAGTATGTTGCCTACATTTCCGAGTGTATCGTCCGTCAGGAACTTCGCTACTCTGAACCTTAAGTGTGGTATAGGCGCAATAAAATTTTATTGCAGTTAACCCTCTCTAGTTCTTGACCTCCCCCACTTTCATAAATTAACGGCATATTTTATTATTTTAATTCTTGATATATATATATATTATATATTAATTAAATACATATATATGTCATAGATTGTTTTAATCATATTATATATATATATATATATAAAGCACTGAGCAAGTTGCTTTATATATATACTTACTCTAATAGTATAAATTTTAATTTCATAGAACAAAAATTATTGAACCTAACTTCAAGTTCCAGAGTGAATATTTATAAATTTTCATTTCATTCTCCGTTATAAATTTCATATATATAATGACAATAAGCTCTTAATAAATCAAAATTTTTAAGTAATTTTTATTTTTTCAAAAATCTATCAAAATAATTTTTAATTGAGAGTTAATTTTATTTTGTTTATTTTTTTTCAGAAATGTTTTTAATTCGAAATTTTTTTACCACTTTTTAAATTGTGTATTCTCAGAAAATTATATGTAAAAAGTGAAATTTTTTGGGTAGGGGGGAAGTAAAATCTACATTTTCACATCAAGAGGACCGAAATTTCATTATTAGATTTATTTAAGCGTATATTTTTTTTTTTGTCAGTTTTTTGTTTTCATTAAAAGGCTTTTGTTTCGTTTTAACATTTATTTTTTTAATTTTATGTATTATTTACTGTATTTTTAATTTTATATACTATAATTAAAATCTATTTCTTGTTTGTTTTTGTTTCTTGCTTTAAGCAGTATTAATAATAAAATACTAAACATTCAGACTTTTTACCAATATAATTATCTTTATCTTTTGTTATAATTTAATAGTTTTGTGGTTACGATAAGAATTTAAATTAAATATATGGGCCGCTCCTTGCTAAGTGCTAACCTTTTTTAATTTTTTTTTAATTTTAGTATCAAAGCATTTGATTGATGCTTAACATTTTATTTAAAAATAAATGTCTTGAATAATTGGGCTTAATACATTAAATGGCAAAAAAAAAATTTGGCTGTAGAATAATAAATAATTTAATTAAGAACCCAGTATAGTAACTTCAAACTCTAATGTAAATCTTTGCAATAATGCAATTCAAACATTAATAAGATTTAGATATACATATTTGACAAAAAACTGCTGGGCGTTATCTCGTCTGTAAAAAAGTAAACTTTTAAAACATCTGGTACCGTACATCACTTAATGACAACGAATTGAAATAATTTTTGGTTGCTAACCTTGAGTGTATGCCATCTCTTGTGTATGAAAGCGCCTGCCAGTTATACACGCCCCAAAAATTACCAAAACTGTTTCGCATTTTAAATATTTGTATATTTTTAAGAAAGTAACTAAGAAGGGTAAAAACTTGGAATGTTTCATAAGTATATGATTAAAAGATACACAATTAATAAACAGTCTTAATTGCTGTCAAAGCAAGTACTTACGGATTTAAAAAAATAAGCTTATCATTAAACCTTTGCTTAATACAGGTTGAATTGCTGGTATGATTTTCATTTTATTTTCAGCTGCCAAATCTATAACATCCATAGTCATGCGAAAATTGTATTAAGAAAAACGATTACTCAAAGTATAGATTTATGCTTTTTTATAAGTCATTAAAAGTACATCTGTAATAATACATTCTATAAATTTTGTCTGGATTTATGTTTTAAGAGATTTTTTAAATTATTTTATCATTTTTCTGCTCTTTTTGTTTCTGGAGGTAATCGATTTGGCAAGTGAGTAGCTCATATAAGGGTGTGTTACTTACAAAACAAAAATGGAGTCATTTTATAAGTGACAAAAATAATGATTTTTTTTTTGTGAATAGTAATTTGGCTCTTGAGTATGGTTTTTTGTTTTCTTATTTTAGTTAGCCAACAAATAATATTTTTGTTTTCTGTAGACAATAAATTAAATCCTTCAAATTTCAATCAAGCGAGTCAGTTCCTTGATTAAAACTATTGCTAGCGAAATCTAGACTTTTTTGAAAAATATATATAGAATGTTGTTAATGAATGCTGAATCGTCATTATAGCTAATTAAGTAGATTAACTCTTTTTTGAATTTTATAAAAACTGATCTAAAAATCACAGAAATTTTGTCTAAGAGGCAATTGAGTTCTGTTTCGATAAACGTTGTGTCGAGATATGCAACACAGGTTGTACTGTATAATAATGTATTTTATCTTTGTAACATTTTCAGCTTGTATTCATCAGTTTATTATTGTATTGAAACACGACCGTGCAATGAATTCGTTCTAATGAATTGTAAGTGATAGTTGTAGAAAATTTAGGTGTACCAGTAGTAATATGAAATGAGATTGCTCCTATCACTCTCCTGTGAGCGTTATGAAAGTTTGCAGCTGTTATAGGTATTCTTCCAAGTGGCTTTGGCCAATTACACCTTCCTGTTTTTTCCCAGTAGCCTCATTTTGAATCGAATAAGTTATTTTGCATTAATATTCAATTTAATGACAGCCTTAGGAGACTCTGAAAGTCATGTGAGCAGCATGCAGCTTTGATAGTACCTTTCTTCCTTAACGTGATATTGCCATTACATTTGCAACAATCACAAATGATGGAGGAAACAGCTTGATATTACATAATTAGAAAATACAGTTGAAAAATACCTAAGTATTTTTAATATTTAGGTGAGCTTTTGCTCGACTGTCACGAACCTACGAAAATTCTTCCATTCTGTCGCGAACCTACGAAAATAGTTATTCTCTCTCAGTTTATTGTTTCAAATTTTGCGGAAACCCTTTTTCTTACTAAATAAAATTAATATGTTTCGAGATGTAGCACAGAATCTCTTACTAAACACAAATAATGCACAAATTTAAATAAAAAGTTCTTTATAAAGTTAGCATTACGGACCCATCCACATATTCAACAAAGTTTTCCGATATGAGAGTTCTACTTACAAGTTGCTTTTATATTCAGTATTTTTTATTTTTATATAACCTCATCAGTATCTAAGACCATTAGCGTTTTCCACAACTTGCTTCCCATGAAAAGAAACTAATTTTTATAAGCATTTTATTCAGTGTACACATACTTTTAACCTAAGGGAAAATTTTTGAAATTTCTCTTTTAATTCAAAAAAAGTTAGTCTATGGAATTAACGAAGCCTTAATCGTGATACAGCAATTATAGATAATATTTATTAATGTTGTTTTGAAAAATCGTCTAAATGTGGCTTGTGGCAGGTCAAGCCAGATTCAAGAAATGATATTGCAGATTAGTAACATAAGAGCCTTATTTTTCCTCAGTAAGAATAAAAGAAATCGTGTGAATATAAAAATCAGTTGTGCTGTGATTAAAAAAATTTAAAAAAATAATAATATAATAAGTAACAAAAATAATTATGATTACTAACGATTACGATGTAAATATTGCTTTAATTCAAAATTAATTTTGTTTTTGCCATATGTTAAATGAAAGATCTGTTTTATTTTTTAATTTCATTGGTTTATAATAAGATGGAAAAAAATTATTTCTAAAGTTCGTTTTTTTTTTCTTGTGTGTAGAACTGATCCATTATCTATTTTATTATTCATATAATTTTATAATAAAAATTTTTCTGCAGTAGTTTCTAGTCTTGATATTAAATATAGAAGCAAAAAAATGTTGGTTAAAAGATTAATCTTGAAACATATTATTTTTTGTTATAATTATAGAATTTCTAATAAAAATAAATGAAAAAATAATGTAAATAATAATGTAAAGAAACGTGTAGGCATTGTACACAATAATATAAACAAGGGAGTAAAATAGTCATTGTTTTATTAGTTGGAATTTTTTTTTTTTTTAACCTTCATTTTTTTTTTATTTACTTAAGGCAGCAATACAACAAACAAGTCTGGAGTCCAATTGTAATTTTATGAAAATTTCATTTTTATCTTAAGAGAATCCAGCTTATACGTCATTTTTAAAGGTGATGGGATATATATGTGATGGAAAATCAAATGTGCCCGACAAGCAGTATTTGTCATTTTGAAATGGATGTTCCGCAATGCAGACGGTAACCCTTATAGCTGGCTCGTGGTAAGTTAGTGGTGGCGATTCTATCGCATAGGCGTAATTTTTATATTTGATCTGTTTTCTATTATTATTATTAGAGCTGAGAGGAGAAGGAATGAGTAAAAGTTGTTTGAGGTTTTTTTTTATTATTTTGTTGATGTATGTGGGATAACAATGTCTAAAGCCACTCCTTCCCCGGCTACTATTTTCCTCTTGAACTCATTCTTCCTTGCGTAATCCTACTTTCTCCGCTTCTACGTCTTCCGCTAATAACCAAAGATAACCTTCCCAGCCCACGACGGTTGCTTTCTACTGCCTCTCTCTCGTGTCGCAGTAACAAATTTCTGTAGTTACTACCCGCCACAGAGCCAGAAATTCCTGTAATGTGATAAGATTATTATTCTTACAGCATATATTTTGTTCAGTACCTTTCATCTATAAGTGCACATATTTGTTCTATCCAGTAACGTGTGTAAATTTCTAAAGCATGCGACTAAAGAACAAAACGAACAATGTAGTTTCCTGAAACTAAGGTTAAGTATGTTTAAAGCCATGTTCAGAAAAGTAGCTAAGAAACAAAGTGGACTTGGTATGAGATCTGTTATTTATTTAAACAAAATGTTGTACTCACACAGCTTTTTCTCTTCCACAATTCAAATGAACAAATTATTAAGGTGCAATTTACATAGTTATAATGACAAATTTCCTTTAAACTTGCAATTTTTAGTAAATTTAAGTAACTTCAACTTTACTATATAGAAAGTCTAAATTAAAAATGACGATTGAGGGAACCTTATAGCTCTCCCAGAAACCCTTAAAATCTACTCTATTGATAAAATATTTTAAACAGAAATGAAGGTCTATAAATGTGCAGTTAGCACATTTTATTCTAAGAAACTATGAAGTCTTTATCGACAAAATAGAAAACTGAAACAACAGCTTAAATTTTACTAGCTTAGGTAAATTGTTGAGACAACGACGTTGTCATACAAGTTGCACGTTCACCTTAATTTATATTGTAAGGCTAGCCCAAGTAGATACCTACTAAAAATGACAAGTTTGAATAAAATTTGTCATTTACAATTGTAATAAGAACAAAACTCTGGTGTGTAACACTCGCATGGTTTCTCTTACTGCTATTAATACAATGCATATTAAATGACAAATTTTCTTTAAACTTCAAATGTCATTCATTTATCTTATCCTAACATAAATATAGAAGTGGGGACAGTAGCAAACCAGGCAGATGTACAAGTAATTATATTGTAGTATCCACAAGAGTGCGCATTTAACATTAAACTAATCCCATATAATATTTGAAATTTAATGTTACAAAATTCCGAGAACTATCTAAAATCAGTTTTTTCGGAAAATTGTTTTAAATAAAAGTGATAAGTTATTTATCTGTAGTTAGCATTCCAAATTTCAGGGAATTCGTTATAGTCGGTTTCAAGAAAATTCAAAACACTTGAAAACCTATTCTGTAAAGTCGCACTTTCGATTAACTTATTTTCTTTAAATATGGAATTAATATTAACTTGGGACGCTAATAACCTTAGAAGTTGATGTGCCCAAACAAACAGATAAGGCTCCCGCAAATAGTTAAAAAAAATACGCCGAGAAGCATCAGGAATTACGAGCTGGGTACTTGCTCAAAAAATGGACTGTATTAGAAAATAATAAACTAATAATTAATCATAGAATCACAATTCATTTTATTAGGTTTCAATACTTAACACACATAATACAAATAATATATAATTATATAAACTGTAATTTTTACTATAAGAAGAGCACAAATTAGGAAACATTGAAATGAATTTTACATTACCGGTACAAATTTATACGGATGACGTCATTACTTTTTTCCTGATCCAATTCGTAGCCCTTAGTTATTTAAATATTTTAATATTGGGTATCTGTTGCTTGTGCAGGCATATTATACGAAATTATATTTGCCTGTAGAATGAGTTGCTGGAAGAGTATAAAGCGACTGGACGTTCAGATGACGGAAATATTCTCTGGTGGGCAGTAAGACCGCAGAGAAAACGAAGTATGAAACGAGTCAAGCAATGATAATTATAAATTTCCAAACTGCATCCAGCTGGGCTGCCGACAGGCAAAAAACTGATGCATAAGATAGAACAGCTTGGCAAAGACTGTCTGTCTATAGCTCCATTCAACTTCAAACATCCTAAGTCCTCGTGTTTGATGTGTACCCTGCAGTAGTGAGGGGATTATTTGTTACATTAAACTTAAAATGGAAAATGATTATTTCTTTAATTAATCGAGGCTTTAACAATTATAATGTTGTATTTTAGAGGAAAGCTTAATGTTAATGATTCCGCAGAAGCTCCCAAAAAAAATCAATCAAGAACAAGAAAATCTTGTAGAAACAAAAAATATTAGCGTACCAGCTCAGTTACTTGTTTTAGAGTCACTTAGGTAAATTATTGGGATTCTCTATGAGAGGATGTGATCATTCTTAGAAGGAAATGATGTTAATAAAGATGCTTGCCACTTGTAAACAATTGCTAATGATGTGTGGGTCAGATGGTGAGAAAGTGACGTTAAAAAAAGGTTAGTTCCACTGAACAGATAGTAAAAATACCAGGAATTGTAAAAGTTACAGGAAATTAAATATTTCAATTGTGTTCGTACCATGCATGTATTTTATTGTTTAAACAATACAGTAGTTTTAGTTTATTATTTATGTTTAAGTTAGTGAAAAGAATTGTTTACTGGTGCGTAAACCTTCGTTTTACTTTTGTATAAAATCAAGGCAACCTTCCCTGTTCAGAGTTAGTACTTAGTGACTTATTGAAACAAGTGTTACCAAAAGGCAGCTTTATTTCGGGTAAGTATCAAAATATACATAGTACAGCTTTTGTTGTTTATACCTGTTTGAATCGTCTTCTTAATGTTCACAAACTTTTGTAAAAACATATTTGAAAGAAGTGTTGAGAGAGTAGTCGAAAGGATACAAATCTTGTCCAGCTATTTAACTTGGCATTGACTGCGTTCATTTTCAATATTGTTAGCCAAGGTCGGTTCAAGGCATAAGCGATAGACGCAGCCGCATAGGGCAAGTACTGTCAAAAGTAACAAGGAAAGTACTGTCAAAAGTACAATCAATAATAATAATAATGAACACAATTTTGACTATGTACCAAAAATCGAAACAACGTTGTTTTAACGGCATAATTTAGGACATTATACCAATTTATTAATTTCACTCATTTTAAAATATATGGAAATATTTTTGTTCTAAGTTAACCGTAAATAAAATATAAGTACGGCCTGATTGGTTGATATTTTCTTCTTTTGCATTAATATAGTCATTTCCATGTCATTCGTGTAAATATTAATTATTGCTTTCTCTTACTCCCTGATTGCCAAATTTTGGAAGTTGAGTCCCCTGAGTACGAAAAAAATGTTTTTAGTGAATGGTCTGTCTCTCTTTCTGTGATATGAACAAAATATCTCAAAAACGAAAAGTCGCAGCAAGCTCAAACTTGATATTCCGTCTAGCTATTACCATCGCAACTGACACGAAGGTTACGGGCAAAATTTATCAACCGGTGCTCCGACCTTACTGAATTTTTTTTTTTTTTTATTAATTTTTCGCAATTTTCTCAAAAACGGCTCGAATGATTTGCTTTGTAAATTATTAAAGAGAAGATAATAATTTATTTGTTTAAACTTAAGTTTTTACAAATAGAGATGGGTCAGTACAATAAATTACAGAAAAGAAAAATAAATAGAATATAAAAATCAAGGTAAAATAAAACATAACTCATTTAGTTTACAAAAATGAAACAAACTACAAAAATAAATTAAAGGAAATTAAATATATTACCTAATTATATATTAAATAAATAAAAGACACTTCATCGGAAACAAAATCAAACAGAAAGAAAAATTCAAGACAATGCTAAGAAAATAAATATCTTAACTATAAAGGAATACTTATAGTAAATCAAATGAAACAAATAACAGGGAATTATTAATTTATAAGTTCCTTTAGTGACATGGCGGGTAGAAAGTAATTGTAAATGTTGTTCAGTTTTTGAATGTGATGAAGATCGCTTAATAGTGAGCTAACGTCACATTCATAGTCGTGCAAGTATAACAATCTTAAATGATTCAAGGCAGGACAAGTAAATAAAATATGGTTCAACGATTCTGGTGCTCTGTTACATAAAATACATATCTCACTAGCCAGAATCGAATAGTATCTACCAGAAATGGAGAATCTTAACAAGTTGTCTGAGGACAACCGGATGTGGCATATAAATTTAATTTTTTTTAAATTAATTCTAAGTCGAAGGTAACTCTCTGACTCACCTCGTGCACCCACAGTCGTGTAGATTGTATTGTACTGAGAGCACGATTTATGTCCAATGACAAAAAGTGATTTCTCATTCTCAGTAGCAAGTCCGATAGGCTAGACTGATATGCGCGAACCTGTTCCAAATAGAAATTATCAGCACCGACCATTATTAATAGCAACCTCAATTGTAAACCCCTTCCCTTCTGACCATATTCACAAAAAAAAATCCTAGGCAATCTAATATCAGGCATTTGCAATAATTTCACCCTCACTTAAGCATAGCCCTAAACAGCGTCACTTTCAACCATTCACATCCAGTTTCCAATCGAGCCAAGTAATGAGGCGTGTTTATGGGGCAAAGACAACACGCCCTTAAAGAAACACGTTTGAACCGCTTCAACCTGTTCAATATAAAGACGAGCCCAAAACTTGGCACCGTACAGGAAAGTTGGTAGCACAATTACTTTGTACATGGTCAACATAGCGTCCCAACATTTATATATTTTCTTCTTTTGCATTAATATAGTCATTTCCATGTCATTCGTGTAAATATTAATTATTGCTTTCTCTTACTCCCTGATAAAAGTAAATATTGCCAAAATTTGGAAGTTGAAATATTGGTTTTCTATTGGCCTTTTCCCATACAGCAATTGGCATTTATTTTGGGATCCTGCCTTTCCCATGAAATATAACAACTTTTGTCTGTTCTATGTCAAACAACTTTTGTCGAGGCAACTACGTCCAGCTCTAAAGCCTACGTCCAGCCTGTTCTTCGGGTATAATATCATTTTCAACTACCTACATACAATAAATAACTATTACTTTTATTTCAAATTCCTGAGAATTGAATTTTGGGAAGGTTCTGGGGGAACAGTAGAGTTATAATCTTTCCTCTAATGTTCGTTCAATGCATGATTCTGTCACTTATATAATATTAATATACCTACATTAGGAGCATTGCTCAGAATTTCAAATTTTAAGAAAATCGGTTAACGGGAAGTACAACTTTACAGAGTAGCTTTTTTGTGATTTTTAGAATTATGTCAAAAAAGATTGTAACGATTTCTTTGAAACTTGGAATGCTAGTTGCACAAATATCCATCACTTTTATTTGCAAATTATTCCCCCCAAAATTGATTTAATTATTTTACGGTTTGCCTATTTACTAATACAAAGTTATGAAATGATTATAACCGTAACAAAGAAAAAAATAAATATATCCAAAAATAAAAAAAAATAAGTATAACACTTAATGTATAATATGCAACAAAAGTAAAGTTGCTAATTCAACGAGAAATGAAATAAAATAGTCCATAAACTAAGATAACACTCAAAAGAATCAATGTGAGATAACTAATAATACGTGTAACACCATTATACATAATATAATAATCGGAATTCACAAAAATCTATCACAACTTTCTTAAAATGGTGAATGGAATAGTTAAAACTTTTGAATCAAAAACGTTTATCATTTTACAAGTACTTGGAAAAAAAGCTAAACTTTTCATATTGAGAAATAAAATGTTGTATGGAAAAAGTTAATTGTTGTCTCGAATTAAAGCCTGGGGCATGGAACTTTAGGTTACCTAACAATTCAGACGAGTCTATTAAATTATGAATAATCTTGAAAAGCATGTGTAGAACGGTATTCTGTTGTGAACGGTTTTTAGATTTTCTGCTGTGCAAGTTGTTGCAATTTAAGTTGTTTGCTCAGGTCAATGTAGGGTGTAATATTTCTAGAGATTGTGTATCATTAAATTGTTTTGTATTTCTTGAAATAAATCCCATAGTTTTATTAGCTTTGACAATTACGCGATTTAAATGTGTTGAAAAGTCCAGGAGTAAGAGAAATTCGTGTGAATGTTTTACACCAGATTTATTTAATTTTAGAAAATGTAAAGAATTTTACTTCTTTTAAGATGGATTTCCGAAATATTCTTGTTTCATGTGTTCGCATAGAGAAAAGATACTGCAAATTCAAAACAACTTTTTGGTAAGTTTTATTGAAACAATGTATTCTGACATCAAGAGCTATTAAAATCAGAGGAAATTTAATAATTTCTCGAGTAATTTTAGGTTTATCCTTGTAACCGAATTTCCACCGAACCAGTTGTGTAGAATTTGTTAACAGTATTTTCTGTTAAATTTGTATATGGTTGGTATAGTGTCATTTTGTCCGGTGAAGTTTTATTATTTCGAAAGTAATCCAGCTGTCCACTTTCGATTCTGACTACATGTCCTATCATTTTTTAATACATTTATTTTTTTAAAGATAAAGCTATTTTTGTTTTAATAGATTGAGTTTTACATTAATAAAGTGGTCATATTAAATAAACAGAATAAGTAAAATCTTGGGTGGCTGGGGCCAAAGAAAAAACTTTCAACATTAAAAAAAGTTTATTTTTTAGACGTTTCGGATACCTTTAGTGCCCTGTCTCAGGAACTATATGAAAACTTAAAAAGAGATGATCGCTGTAAACGAGATATACGAGGCATATCCAGTAAGTAAGTGTACTGAATTTTCGTAGGTTACAAAAATTTTTATTTGAACAAAAAAATTACCTGGTTACATTAGTACATATGTAAGCTATTTTTCGACATAGTCACCATTCCTCTCAATGCAGGTGGTGAACCGGGGTATTAATTTTTTGATGCCTTCCTCGAAGTAGTTTCCCGCCAACCCCTTCGTCCACTTCTCCACCTCCCCTTCACCTCCTCGTCGGTTGAAAACCTTTTTCCACCCATGTGCAGCTTCAGGGAGGTAAAGAGATAGTAATCTGAAGGTGCTAGGTCAGGGGAATGCGCGGGATGGTTCAGGACATCCCATTTAAACGAGGCAAGCAGTTCCTTCGTGGCGTTGGCCGTGTGTGGTCTGGCATTGTCGTGCAGCAGGCAGACTCCCTTTGTCAGCATGCCTCTCCTTTTGTTCTGAATCGCCCTCCGCAATTTTTTTAGGGTCTCACAGTATCTTGCAGAGTTGATGGTCTCCCCTTGAGGCATATATTCAATTAAAATTATGCCTTGACAGTCCCAAAACACGGATGCCATGATTTTCTTGGCTGAAATTGTGGTTTTGAACTTTTTGGCGGAGGGTGAAGAGGTGTGACGCCACTGTTGAGACTGCCTTTTGGTTTCAGGTGTGTAGTGTGCAACCCAAGTTTCATCTCCAGTAATGATGGAGCGGAGAAATTCATCTCCATGGAGTTTGTAGCGTCTCAAAAACTCTTGCCCGGCCTCCACTCGATTCAACTTGTGTTGGTCTGTCAGCTGTTTTGGGACCCACCTCGCGGACAGTTTCCGATATCCGAGGGTTTCTGTGATGGTTTCGTGTAGCAGAGATCTGGAGATTTGCGGAAACATCGCAGAAAGTTCATCCACAGTCAATCTGCGATCGTCACGGAGCGCATTTTCGATTTTTTCCACAATTTCGTCAGTCACAATTGAAGGTCTTCCGCTCCTCTGATCATCATGCACAGACGTACGACCGTTTTTAAACTCGCGACACCACTTGAACACACTCGTACGATTCATAGCTTTATCACCATATGCAGTTTTTACCTCATTATAAACCTCAACCGGAGTTTTTCCCTTCCAAACGAGATAACGGATGACGCCGCGTATTTCACACTTGGCGGGAGATTGGATTGACATTTTTCACGAAACGTATTGTCGCGTCGACAGTTCTCAACGTACTGACCTCGAACCGGTCTCGTTGCGGAGGGGAGGAATCAGGCTACACGACAGTGTAGCCAACATCTCGAAAACAAAATTCCTCCGGCCGTGAGAGCCTCAGTACACTTACTTACTCGTATATAGGTCAAAAGTTAGGAGGTTATGGAGTCAAGTGTGTTTACAAACACTGATACATTGATAAAAAAAAATGTGGTGTAAAACACTCACACGACTTAATATTTTGTCATCTCGACAGGGTTTTGAGAAATTTTGGTTAATATTTTCTCTCAAAATACATATTGTCTTTTAACTGTATTTCTTGTTTTATTCTATTTTACCACATTTCGGGTTGTTTGTCAGCTTATTGTTTGAATTGTTTGCTGATTACTGTTTGTCATTGCTATCAGAAAGTTCTAAAACTAAATACAAGAAAAAAGTGAAGAGGAAGATGTTCCAATTAATTGTAGTATCATAAACATTATTTTCATTCATTATTTCATTATTTTCAAAATCTGATATAATAGGAGTAATTTATTTTTGCTGTTGTTATTACAATAAGAAAATAAAAATAAATTGAGTAGAGTGTAAAAAAAAAATATAAAGTTCAAAATTTTAGCCAGTTTGAGTTGAAATGGATATATAATACATTTCAAAATGAACAGGTAATTAGGAAGCTCTTTATTTATGCCTATAATTCTGACTTTCTATCATTCATTTATTATTACTAACAATTTTAAATCTCAATTTATATGTAGTGTTAATTTAATTCTATTGTTGCAGGGTAATTAACAAAGTATCTCTGACTCAGCCTAAATTTACTGGATCTGGAATGAAGGTATTGTACGATGGCGAGTTTTATTGGAATGATTTCTTTCTTATTTGCTTATTATTACCTTACTATTTAAAGGAAGAGGAAGTATCAAATTTGTGTTGCGATCGTGTCAAATTTTCAAAGTTAAGTTTTCACCAGTAATACATGCTTTGAGATGCTCTGAATCCGAAAAAGTGTTATTGGTCTGTATATGTGTGTGTGTGTATGAGCGGGGTCGCTTAACTTAAAAACAGAACCGCAGAAAGCAGAAACGAGATTTCGTTTAGATGGTACCAGAGGACGCACAATAAAGGTTTGGACCGGATGATCCACTTTACTCAATAAATGTTCGTTTTTTGCCATTTCCTCGTAAACTAACTATACAACATATAATACGATTCTGTCGTCTTATATAATAATATTAATATGAATCTTATGAGTTTGCTAAAATTCCGAGTTTGAAGAAAATCGGTTTACTGGAAGTCCGACTTTTAATTTATCATCCGGATGCAATATACTTTCTCTTACTACTATGAAAAAAAAAATGATTTCGGTTTTGTCAAATTTCCAGTACTGAGTTTTCACCAGGAATAATTCTTTTGAGGTCTCTTGAGTCCTCACTGAAAGAATGGTTTTTAGATATTGGTTTCTGTGTTTGTGGAGGTTGGGAGTTTCAAATCTCAATTTAAATTTAGAGTATTGATAATTTATTTTTATTGTCGTACCAGAAATACGACTTTCTTGAATAATATGTGGGTGGTATGTGTATTACTCAACAGCGGTAAACGCGAAACCTGAAACTTGATGTTTCGTTTAGTTGTTTCCAGAGGACGCGACAATAATGTTTTAGACAATAACAGTCAACCCCGAAGTAACAATTTACTGAATGGATTTACTATTTTTTTTTGTTATTTTCTAGAAAATGGCTCCAAAGATTTTCTTTTGTTAAAGTTAGGGGTTATTAATCAAGAAACCGGTATACTTTATAAACAATTATTATTACCCAGTGAATAATACAATTTATTTCCATAAATTTAAAATAAACAAAAAACGAATACAACAGAATATAACACGCGCCATTTGAATGCTGGCCGCTATCATCTTACGAACAGACTTGACTCTAGTAGGGCAAAAGTAATCTCCCCCCACTCGTCTATCCCTACTGACATACATTCAGTCACGGCTTGTATATTATTTCCTTAACATCTTTAAACTTAACATATCAACTAATATAAAAAGAGCTACAACTTCTCGCTCCCAAAAACTTGGGACTTAAAATGACTTTTAACATCTTGTAACCACCTCTTCCTAGATTGTCTTCTTTTCCATGTTCCGGACATTTTATTGCGGAAAAGTTTGCTGCCACTAGCAAGTATCACCATTCCAAAGAGTCATAAAGAGAGAAGGTTCGGTCCACTTGCGGTATTGTGATATCATGCAGTTGTCCAGCAATTTTGTTCCCCCATTTCTGGATACATTTCATACTTTCTAAGGCCAAGATTTGGAGAATGGGTGGGAGAGTGGCGCGTCGTAGTGTGAAGGATTTATATTTGCTTTTGGTGGAATTAACCTTTATACTCCACCTGACGTTGTTATCAAGTTCCTTATTTTTTTTATTTTTTTTTTTTTTATTTAAGGCGTCTCAACATCTGAGGTCATTTGCGCCCGGAGCCTTCTCAGTGCACTGCCGGCCTCCGGACAGTGTTCTCCCGTTACAGACAACACTGTCCATCACCGGACAGTGAGCTGTAGGGGCTCCTAGGAAGAGAAAATCTAAGGGCAGCACGGCTGGATTCGAACCCGTGATCTCCGCGTTACTAGTCCAGCGCGCTACCACTGAGCTAATCCCTTAAGTTCCTTTATTTAAAGGGCAACAATGCCCGCCAAATCCATGATGAAATAAAAGCTAGGTTTATCTGAGAGTTGAACACTATTTGCCCCCTCACAAAAACGCTAAGGCAGAATAGTTCATTCTGATAATGTTAACAATTAAAATTTCAATACCATGTCATAAAATCTTGTTAGACAATTTTAAGCGACACTAATTCTGCATACTTACGTTGAATTTTATTAATTCTAGGTCATCTATGCTCTAAATTTGTTTGTAATAGTATTATGGTTGCTAGCACTGGGCATAGGATGTAAAGCAAAGGATTTTGAGAGAAATAATTTAATTTCGTAAGTACCAAAAATTATTATATTTAAGTGTAATTTAAAAAAAATATGTTTTTAATAAACTTATTATTCCTATATTAAAGTAAATTATTAATTATATTTATTTATTTGCAGAGAACATTTAACAAGTGATAAAAAAGCGCGTCTGATTTCTTTTAATAATAATGAGGGTGAAATAAAGGTAAGGAAGGCCAAAATACCCTGTATTATTTATGGCTGCCGGACCCGTCGTGACATCCTTCTTACTGATTGAAGCGCCCGGGTTAAGTTAAGTTCATTAAATATTCCAAAGATGGAAGATCGCCTACAGAAGCGATGTAGGCCACGTACAATCCTCCAGCATAACCTTTAGCTTAGAGGCGTTGTTTTCTTAATTTTCTTTGTGCTATAAGAGGGTGTATTGCGGTAGTATATACTTTTTTATCGTGTGAATAAAATATCTCAAAAATGAAATCTTGCAGAAAGTTCAAACTTAATATTCGTTTAGAGACCACCGCTGGATCTGGCGAAATTAGTTACCAATACTGAAAATGCAATATTATTGATTTTTTTTCAGTTTTAAGGAATTTTATCAAAAACAGTTGAAACTACTTTCTTTAAAATTTGTAAACCAAGTGCTAATATGTTTCTAATTTTTTTTTTTTAATAGTTTTCCATGAAAATTATTTTTTAGGAGCTGTTTTCCTCTAAAGTACCACTTTATTATAATGTACGGTTCTACCACTTGAAAAAATTGAGATACAATAAAACCATTGCTAGAATTCTTGGTTTGAAAGAAATTTGTTTTGTTTAACAATATGTGCGACTTACTGAATAGGCTTTTGAACTTACCCAAATTTTCTCGGAAACGGCTCCAACCTTATTTCTTTAAATTTGAAATCTTAATTTTCTCATATTTAAAATATCATTCGGAATTAAACATTTTGGGGGATCTGTGATGTTAGGCAATTGCATTTTTACTGGGGATTTCTAGCGGCGCTGGCTGGTGGTCTAAAATGTAGTCACATTTAGGTAGCTTCTGTTGCCATAAAAACAAACCAACTCTGACTGAGTAAATACAAACGCCTTCCAAATTACACAGCAAAGAATAGCATTAACCTCACCAAGAGGTATTGCAAGTGATCTCTCGTTGCAAAATAGATCGCTGCTGAGGCCTCTCTTCCATTCTGAAAGTTTCCATGTAACACCTGAAATAATTATCAGGCATCACACAAATGGACCCAATGTCTTTCCTACAAGGCAACCTGACTCTTCAAAAATGATTAAAAACAAAAGTTTTAAACATCTTATCAGAAGGAAGATTATTATTAGAATTATATCATTCAAAAGAGAGGAATAATTTGGCAGCAAGTACACCTAATAGGGACTCTGAGAAGCATATCGCGATGAATGTTAGCTCATTCTAACATTTATATTTAACATTGTATAGTCTTTCGTGCCAAAATCCTGTCTGCTTAATTCTATAACAGACTTTCATTGCCAGGTTTTTCACCTCCATAAAGAGAGGTAAAATCCCCAACAAAGTCGCCAGAGCATCAGTTAGGATGGTCCGCATCGGTTACCGTTAGACAAACTAGCGCTGAGAGTCCTCAAGCAGCAATCTAGCGCGTCTTTCTCATGCGACGCCACGATCCCACAGCAAATACAACAACCTAGGTTTAAATTACCAAGGAATATATACAAAACATCATATCAGGAGTGATGCGACACTGCCAAAAGGAAATAATTAATTGCCTTTTGATGCCTTTTAGTTTAATTTACTGTCGAGATTTACTGTCCAAGGAACCTCGCTGAGTTACTAATCTGAACAGAGTTTCCGACAGTCTGGTTTAATTTTCTTTTTCAACATATGCATTTTTGGACATTTATAATTTAGTTATTGAATAAAGGCATTTTCTTGTAATAAGTACACACATACATCGAAATAATCCGTTAATGAATTTGTTTTTAACTTTTATTTTCAGGTAGAACTAGATTTTGCTATCCCATTCATGAAAATTCCTGTTGGACGTAAAAATGATCCTGGCGATACATTGATGAAATCTAATGTAGATATTAATACAAAAGGATTTTTAACAGTTGGTGTAATTATGTTTTTATTTATAACGATTGTTCCAAAACTTGTGACATTGTTTATACCACAAGCCTATGGTAAGTTTCTTTTTTTTTATTATTATATATTTTTGTTAACATAAAAACTGATGGGTGCGAAGCAACAAGTAGTTTAATCAGCTCCACTTTCCATACCTTTATTATAATAATTATTGCCATGAAGTAAGATCAAGTAAATACTTATTACGATAATTTGAGTACTGAATGGATGTAGTTTGGCCTCCAAGTTGGACAATATGTGAAGGACTGTATTCGACTATACTTTCCTTAAAAGTAGAGATAAATGTTTATGTATAAACTTGATAAAACTGACTCACCAGATGGAGGATAATCCGTATCGGTCAGAACTAAAGAAAAGAAGCTCACAGTTCCAGATATTTTTATTTTTACTTTTATGGCGTTTTCTGGAATAAGATTGCCATCATGGAGTTCCTTCCTGCAGACTTCACTATCCAGCCTATCTCTTCGTTACGCCACAGCCTCTTCTTGCATCACATCCTCAATTTCCTCCCACCTCCTTGCTAGTCTACCTCTCCTCCCTCATCTTCCTTCCGGATTCTTCTAAGGTACTCATACCATATTAATTTCATTTTATCAATCGTTCCTTCGATTGTTTCCATAACGTCCATGTATCCCTCCAGCTTACCTATCTTAAGTAATTATCATAATATTTGTATACTTAGTAAAAGTAATTTAGAAAAAATATTGGTGAAGAACCTAATAAATATTTGTTTATAGCTACAACTTCAGAAACATTTCTACCACTTATGTCAAGAGTGGATGAAACTTTACAAAAAATGGATATTTCTCCCGGTGAATGTTACCAGAAGACGGCTTGTTGGATAGGCAGCAAAACACAACATAATCCTCAATTCAGTGAACAAAGGTATTATTGTTTGTTTTAACATATTTTTGACAACTGATCTAAAAAAGAAGATTCAGAATATGGGGGACGGTTTAGAAGGTTTGTTAGAGTTAATTGGTTAGTAAATAAAACGCCAATTTTTTACCAACTTTTCGATGTAACCCAAAGCGAACATCTTTTTTGGGTACAAGTCATATACTTAGTCGCAAACAAAGTCATTACAAGGTTCCCTGAGGATGAAAAAGTGGTATTTAGCAATTGTTCTGTAACTCAAAAAGTAAAATCGCAGACAGCTGAAATTTGATATTTTGTTTTGTTGCCATTAGGATCCTGACTATTAGGCTTTGGTCAACCGAAACTATCTTACTAAATGGATTTTTTCATTTTTTGCAATTTTCAGAAAAACTGTTCACACGATTTTTTTTTTGCATACACTCTACTTAGATGAAGGCCTATGTCTTTTAATTGAAACATTTTTCCAGGAAACTTTACTTTTCGCCATTCGGGGGAAGGGTTGATGTTATGCTTTCCTCCTAACATTTCAGGATATTATACAGTAATATTAATAAGACATTAAATATATCGCCACCAAAAGAGCTTCATTAAACGTCATATAGTAACTATACATAGCGGAGCCTAACGCTTTTATTTGACATTTTTTCGAAAAAATTGATTTTTTAGAGGGGTTCTGTGGGAGCTAGACGTCATCTTTTCTTGCACTTTAGGATCTTTCACACATATAATATTGAAGTCACTACACATTTAATAAAAATTACAAGTTTTAAGAAAATATATCAGTTCTATGTAAATTCCATTACGAGAAGGAAAGTGTGTTTCGTACCAGATAATTTTTTCCTTTTTTTTTCTTTAAATTGTACCATATTTAAAAATTGTATAGGACAATGCTAAAAGCAATAAATAAATAAATTTAAATTGTGGTATGCCATAATTTAATTTTGGTATAGTTATGTGATACCATTGTGGTATCACATAACTATACCGAATACAATAAAATAGTGGATATTGAACTAGCCGACGTGGTTGAAAAAGATATATAGTTTGTACAAAATTAGTATAATGCTAATGAACGTTCAAAAAACTTACACAGCTTCTTTAAAGGTTTTCATATTCCTACAAGAATGAAAATGTGTTCAATGAGTATCACTGAATTTATTTTATGTTGCAGCATACGTTGGCTGGATGGCATAATTGGAAATGATTCAGCACTGGAAGCATTTATACATGGCACAAATAATAATGATTGTTCAGTATTTAAATGTCCTATTTCATTTTCAACTTTAGCAAATATGTTTAGACTTGGGAAAACATTTCTGTCGTAGTAAAGTTGAAAAATTAAAAATATACAATTTTTTTACTTAAAAAACAAATGAAAACGTTTATTTTGTTATTTCCTTTGATTTTTCACCTCTATAATCAATAATAACTATACGTTATAAGTTAGTAATTGATTTTAACGCTAGAAAGCGCTTCACCGAATTTTGATTTAATATTCGTCTGTCGGCGAGGAACAAGCCCGCGTAAACTGAGCCTTCTCAGTGCACGGCAAACAGTGATCAGGTTAACACGCTTCAAAAACACGCCTATATATTTGCATCAAAAATCATCTCTCATTGGCTATCGACGCGATACAGTGGGACTTTAGGATTTTATCCTTGCTTGTCTGTTGAAAAAGGTTCTATTGCAAGCATGTTAAGTTTTTGAAACTGAATTTACGTCAAAAATTCTGAAACTGAATCAGAAAAATCTCAAAATATTAAAAATGGATATTTTGTTTAGGAATCACAAAGGGATAAGATATTAAGGAAGAGGGATATGATATTAAGCAACGATTTTCCTTATACTTGCTTTTAATTTTTGTTAATTAATTTAAAATATTAATTATCAACGTCTCAAGTCATTGTCCTTCTCAGTGCACTACCGGACAGTTAGCTGTAGAGGCTCCTAGGGAGAAAAAATCTAAGAGCAACACTGCTGATCGAACCAAGGACCTCCGCGTTCAGAGTATGCATTAGAAACACTTTTACGAGAAAGTAGATTTTAAGAGAGGTGGGATTAGCTCAGTATATATCATTGGTTTTAGAGCGCGGAAGGCTTGTGTTCGAATTCAGCAGTGCTACCCTTGGATTTTCTCGGCGTATGAACTCCTACAAGTTGTTGAGGAATGGATAAGAGCCTCTACAACTCATTGTCTGGTGAAGGGCAGTGTTGTGTATAACGAGAAAATACTGCTCGGACGCATTTAGAAGGCTCTGGGGGTCAATGATCCAGATGGTGATACGTATCAAAAAAGTAATTGCTGGTGTGTTCTGGAGAAACCGTAACGTTAGGTTTTCTCCTAAATTGTTATTTTAATACACTATATGGTCCATATATTAAGAACATAATGTAGTTGTGGAATTCCGAGTATGCATTGGTCACTTTAAATTATAGAATTTAATCAGAGACCACAAAATGAAGCAGGCTACCACGGAAAATGTCTCTGATGCTTTCCAGCTCTGCGGAACCAACCACCACAACAAATTATAGAATTTAAGTAACTTCTACACCAAGAGTGAGTCATGTTCATGAAACTTTTAGTTTTCGTCACTTGCTGTAAGAGGAATTATTCCATTGGAAGTTTTTCGATATTGAGATCACAATTGTATATGCACAATTTTGAAGTCAGCGCCCCCTGAATTAGATTAGTTAGAGGGGATAAATTTAAACATTTTGGTGTTTATCACTCATATTAGATATTCCGTTAAGGAATCACAAGAGTATTCTAACGGAAGGTTTTTAAGGTGCTACTCTGATGAACACTTTTTTCCCCAATTATTCCATTGTTTCCATTATTATTCCATAATTCTGTTGTTTGCCTGAAATGGCTATAACGATTATCTTTGTAATTGGTATGTACATACACATACATATAAAGGGGCGTTTACGTTTATTTGAAATATTTTATCGATTTTATATGAAATTTATTTCAGAAATTTTCTGAAGAGTGCTAAGTGTATTTTCGTATTATGGATACCCAACCCTATAAAGAACAATTAAATTCGTTATAAAATTTAAAACAAATGAAAAAATTAATCAACTGAAATTTTGAAATTGTATTAAGAGAAAATCATCTTGATTGCTTTAAATCACTTTTATTTTATTAAAATTATTGGTGACGTAATGCTTTTACGCCGCAAGCGTTTATGTGTAGGTTCCAGATTAGCTCTATTGTATTTTTGTAACCTTATCATGACAGTTACCAGGAGGTTTTGTTGTTATGGTTGCTAGTGAACAGATTAGTATATATATACTATCTTATTTCGCAAAAAGTTTTTTAAATAATATTTAAATAATGTGGAATTTTTTTTCAAGAGAAAGCCCAAAACTTTTTTCATATGATATTATAGAAACATTTCCCTTAGTACCTGGTTCATACTGTAATCTGTGTAAAGGTATATCAAAGGTATGTTCATTATTTAAAATTTTAGTTTGATTTATTGTTATTTATGATAATTATATGAATTAGATTTTTATTTATTTATTTTTAAAAAAGTTTATAGTTATTTTTCATTTTCTAAAATATTAATTGGGGTCATAACAAACATCCTCATTTTATTATCTAATCTAATCATATTGGAAGTCCAAGAGATAACTTGGACCATGAAATGATCCAATATAATTTCATGTTTTATCTTTTTAACAACTTTATATTCCGCGTGAGTACCACACCCGCATCTAATTCGAAGGTTTCGGACAAAGTCCAACAACTGGAAGTGTGACTATTTAATATTATAAGTTTTTGCGTTTTTCTCAAAATTACTCCTATATTCTTTAAACTTACTATACTATCTACCATCGAATTACCTTTCACTTTTATTTGAAAATTTACCCAGGAAAAGTGATTTTTGGAGGGTTCTGGGGGGACTCCAACCTTCAGTTTTCCGCTAATGCCATTTCAGTGGTTATATGAAGATTAATATCTCCACCATCTATCTAGAATTAGGATATATTATAAGCAATACTGGAATCCCAATTTTGAATAAAACTGGTTCCATCGGAAATCCAACTTTACAAATTGTTTTCTGTAATTTCGGAATTTTCTCAAAAAAAGCTGCAAAGATTTTTAAAATTTCTATGCCACATCCTATCCTATTTTTTTTTATTTGAAACGTTTTTCTAGAAAAAATCATTTTAGGGAAGTTTTGGTTGGGGACCTTGTGAGATAAATTGAACCCGCCGTAACGATGTGACAGAGGGTGCTATCGTACAAGTCACATACAGGTAAACAAGTATAATTCCCCGTTTAGTTCTTAGAGCAAGCACAACTAAACATTTACGAGATTAATTAATAACTAATAATTTAAGTTATGGTAAATATAAAATCTTATGAATGTAATAAAGTAGGCCAAGACTGAAATGTAATGTGATTCCCCAAGACTGAAAAGAATATCACGTGGAATATAACGGCGTTAACACACGTTCTGTTATTCTTTTTTAAATAAGCAATGCATAAATAATGTGACTTTTACTAAATGTTTAGAGAAAATTTTTCAATTAGAATTATAGTTTCATTTGGTATTTTATCCGTGGTAGCATATTTATTTTGTTACTGATCGCTTTCGGTTTTTCATACATCGCAAAGTAAATCTATAGTGTATATAAGATTTACTCTGACGATGGATGAAAACCCGAAACCGGTCAGGAACAAATATGCATTCTACGACGGATAATACCAGATTTTATCCAGCATTGCGGACCAATCCACATATTCAAGAATTGTAGTTGTTGCAGTAAGAGAAAGCCATGTGAGTGTTTTACTAAATGCTAGAGAAAATAATTAATGGGGAATTTTTTAATGTCCTTCACTAGAGGATATTGCACTGAAATAGACAAAACAGTGAATTTCGATTTTGTACGATCGACAAAGTGAAGAAACAAATCATAAATGTATGGTTATATATCTTTTCTTTTCTTTACACAGACTGAGAAGGAGTTCGTGTCCATATTCTCTTTTGACAAGAAAACTGGGAACAGTGAGGAATATGAAGTAACTAAGAGATTTCTCAGAAGGTTGAAAACTTTGCGACATCCTGGTATTGTAACGTTTTTGGATAGTTTTGAGGTATTCTTTTTGTTATGTTATTGTAATTTAAAAATTGTTAGAGATGATTATTTTTAGGTTGAGGCAAATACTAAGATACTAAATTTAATATTTTATGTTAGGGGGCTGGATAAGCTTAGTCATAACGCACTACATTTAAAACGCGGGGGTCCTGGGTTCGAGTTCAGCAGTGCTGCCCTTAGATTTATTGCTCTAGGAGCCTTAATACTCTTTACAGCTCACTGTCCGGTCCGGTGATGGGCATATTGCCTGTAACGTGAGATCTTACAAACTCTACAAAGTTGGTCTAGCATAGCCCTAAAGATCTCAAACCACAATGCCCGGTAAGGGATCCGACCAATGCCTGAGAGAAGTCGGTGAGAGAAACAGCAACATCTCCCGGTTAGCACTGTCTGGACTCCCAGTGAGCATCTTAGGTCCAGCGGAGTGCAAAATAAGGGTCCAACTTTTACTTGCGCAAAGGGTGGGTCATCTTGGACCTTAGCTGAACTCATACCTAGGGATGAATGCTGTGAATCTGTCTATGCCTGAAATCTGTCCATGTCCATTGACAGGCACGCCAACAGCAGGCTCGGGACCTATAAGGGGAGAGAGGCCCCCAATCAATATCCTCCTCATTGGCCAACCAACCCATTTACCTCCTCCTTATTTCTCATATTTTCCATATGACCTCGCATTTAGACTAGAACAATATCCTTTGAAAAATATAGCTCTTCTAGTCTTACTTCAGAAGTGAGGACAAGAACTCCAGTACCTCCTTCAACGCAACCTGACTATCCGAGCAGATACAAACTTTTAAATTAGAGTAACGTGCCCGCACATCAAGACACCGCAAGGAATTGCACAAACGTCAACCTGGAATAGAGGGGCAAATGTTAAGTTAAAAATTCCAAGTTTGAATAAAATTTGTCAACTGGAATAATTACTACAGTAAGTGAGGGTCGATAAGTGTATAACATAGTTTTTTAAGTTTTTGGTATCATTTGTTTGGTAGTACTTTCTAAAGATATAATCCCAAGCATTGGGTCAATTTGAAAAAGCCAGTAAGAAAAATAGGATATTATTAATACACTGTGCATGATTTTATCATAACTTTTATATAATCCATTTCAAAAAGCAATTCAGTATTCGATTAAATACTGAACTAACTAAATGCAGAGTTATTTGGATGTTTTCACACTTTTCAACACTAAGCAAATATTTTTTTGAAAAAATCAAATTTGAAAAACAATATCTTTGTATACAGAATGAAGACCATTTGTATATAGTTACTGAATATGTTGAACCACTACTGCCATACTTAGAGAAGTCTAAAGATACGGAAGTAAACGCACTGTATATTCCATGGGGCATTATGAATATCGTTGTAAGTGTTAACATAATATTACTATTACAAAATTCTGTGCAAGTATTTCACCATTATATATGTCGATTCCGATTAATTGGCCCTTCTTCAGATCTACATTGCTGAAACAATTTAATTTTCAGCCTTTGGGTGTACCCCCATTAAAACGCCCATATGCTATTTAGTGGTTATGAGACATCGTATTTCTCATTTATAATAAAGTTTCTATAAACAAGGCTATTGTACACTAAACACTGCGTAAGATTCTGTCTTAGTGGTTGGATTCTCAATTATATTCTAGAGCTCGAAATCTCTCTTGGAAAGAAGTGAACACTTATTGTAATTATTATTCGGCAGTGAGGAGGGACCAAACCCTTCGCTATCCAAAGCCCCACTGGCCCCATATTACCCCAAAGAAAAACAACAAACCGGGTCTAGACAGGTACTTTCTGCAAAGTGGTTCCGCCATAAGATTCTTAAGTGGCACTGCCTTTGTAACCAAGGCAATAATTCACCTGTCGCTTTACCAAGGAGATATACTGATAGTAATATCTGAAACTTATCCACATTTCTCAGTACAGGATGTCCCAAAAAAGATTAAGGACCTG
Source organism: Triatoma infestans (assembly GCA_011037195.1). Lineage (NCBI taxonomy): Eukaryota > Metazoa > Arthropoda > Insecta > Hemiptera > Reduviidae > Triatoma > Triatoma infestans. The sequence goes on from JAAEAF010000077.1 coordinate 95,942, forward strand.
GAATAGGAGGGCCCCTTTCTTTATTAACCTACGGTCCTCTTCTTTCTTTTAATTCCCAGCCTTAGGCTATTATGGTTTCCCAAGCTCTTTCCGGTATTTTCCACAATTATTGATCTCATAATTCGGCTCTAAAGCTCTTAGTGCGGCCTGAATGTGTGTGAAGATTACAGTTCTTTTACCTATTGTGCTTTTATTTGTAAGATACTCACCTCAGCTTAAATAACAAAACTTTCTACCTGAAAGTTCCCAAGAATCATTTCCAAGGGATTAAGATTTGTTGACTTATTTACCTGATTATTTATTGAGTCGTCATTGACGCCGATAAACGTACTGCAATTTTGGTGGGTCCACGATTCTGTGGAATTAAAAGGATTCTTTACGTCGTCGCAAGTTTCTAACTAGCACTAGTCGTGGATCTGTTTGTATATGCCATAATTTCATTTCTGCTCTTGTACACATCAGCATAGTAATTTAAAGACCACGCCCGAAATTAACACCCTGAAATTAGACAAAGTGGTGAGTTGGATTCATGAGATATGCTCCCATACTCAGTGGAGAGATTTTTTCCAGTTCTTTTTACAGTTGGCTACCGAGGGGAAATGAAATATTGAGGAAATATTTGCGTAGTATCCGTATTAAGGTATAAGTTCAAGAACCGACATTGATAAGCAGTTGTGATGATATTTAAACTTGGAGTCTGGGGTAAAGCAAAGGCTACTAGCTTGCGTAACTAGTAGTTAATACCAAATCTACAGGCATGTTAAAAGTAAAGCAAATGAACCAAGATTTTTGCAAAATCTTTTAATTATTTCAGGTTTGCATATGCGAGACGATACATTCTTTTCTTCCTGAAGAAATAGAATATCTTCTGAATTCTATTCTTCGATTCTTGTTCTGGCCTAGTTAATCGGCATTGACTATTATTAAAATTAATGTGCCATTGCAGTGTTTTAACATTAATTTGAATTTTTAATTTATACTTAAAAGTAATTAAATTTATTTTTCTAGCGGGCAGTCAGTTTTTTAAATGAAGATGGAAAACTTAGGCACAACAATTTGTCTGCGACAGCAGTATTTGTTACAGAAGCAGGTGTTTGGAAACTTGCTGATTTAGGTTATGTTACAGAACTTAATGCAATATATCCTACCAAGGATTCTTACACACATAAATACGATCCTCCTGAAATTGTGAAATCCCGCTCAGGACCTGTATCATCACCATGGTTAGTTAATCCACTTCCCTACTCCTATAATTCCTAAGCACATATGTGTCTATCTATATATGTAGTATAGAAATGTTGAGCCTTATGTAAAAATTTTTCTTCTTCAAAATTTGATCTCTGCGTCTGCCTGATTTTGATGCAATGAAGTTTAACATCCCACATTACTTGCAGCATTTGTAGTAACGGTTAAACCCTTTTTTCATTTTCATAATACACAATAGTCGTATGAATGTTTCAGATTTTATTATTTTTTTCAGGGCGATTGATAGCTGGGGGCTAGGAATATTGGTATGGGAGGTATACAATGGTAAAATTGTTGAAGCTCAGAACTTGAAAAAAATTAATAATGTAAGTTCATTATTGAGTAAAAAGTTATACTTCAAATTTTTACAGATACTGTAATAATTGTTCTTGTTTTCTTGTTATAGATACCTAGCAACCTGAAACCTATTTATTGCGAAATGGTCGCAGCAAAAGCTGAAAAAAGACCAAGTACAATTTCAATCTTAAAGAGGTAAGCAAAAAGGATACAATTATCTGTTACTTAGATATGCTGTATTTTTCCTAGAAGGTTTTCTTTTATCGCCCGAATCATTTTGTTTTTTGTTTTTCAGATGTTCTCAGCATGGTGAATATTTTAGCAATATTTTAATAAAAACATTATCCTTTCTAGAAGAAATTCATTTAAAAGCAAAAGAAGATATTAATATATTTTTTAAAGATCTTATGCCATTATTAGAGAAAATACCGAAAAATGTAGCTCAACATCTTGTTTTTCAACAGATAATTCGTGCATACGAATTTGGAAATGAGGGATCTTATTTGGTACCACCATTTCTAAAAGTATGTGAAACATTTAATTTATCATTAAATATTTTTAAATAAGTAGACATTTCCAAAATTTATATATCTAGTAGTTTTAGTTGTCTCAATATTTTTTGTTCATTGGCATTTCCAGATTTGCTTCTCTTAAATGAGTAAATTGCAATGGGCTAAATTTTCGAAATTGAGTCGGAATACTATAGGAAATATATTTACTGTGTATGAAAAAATGTTTTTATCGAATTAATAAGTGTGTGTGCAAAACACTTCAAAAACGAAAAATGTCAGGAAGCTGAAATTTGATATTCCGCCGTTTCTACATGGATCCGATATGAAGGTTTCGGTCAAATTCCAGGATGCAGTTAAAATGTATTAACCGGAAGTGCGACTTTACTGAATGTTTTTCTTTCAGCTTTTTGCGATTGTCTCGAAAACAGTTTCAACACTTTTCACAACGAATTGCCCTATAAGCATCTTATAGCTTAAGTCCTGACGGTTTGAGAATTAAATATGTTAAAAAAATACCAAATTTGAAAAAATGAAGTTAACCGAAAGTGCAACTCTAAAGAATGAGTTTTGAAGTTTTTCGCAATTTTAGATTAAACCCTGAAAAAAGATTTTACAGAAGGATGTATTTTATTTTAATTTTTTTCAGATCTCAGAATCCATGGAAGAAACACAGTATCAAAAAATCGTAGTGCCTTTCATTATTAAACTGTTCATGTCAAATGAAAGAGCTACAAGAAGTAGTCTTCTTCAAAATCTTGAACAATATATAGGTGAGAAATGTTCTATTAAATTTTTTTAGACTTATAATTAAAGTAGACAGTTCATTTGAATCTTACTATACACTGAAATCAGGCAACAACATACATGCTACCCTGTGATGTGTGACAGTAAGACTAGGATATATGAACTCGGTCGCCAGGGCTGACTCTCCCATTAGGTGAACCAGGGGCCGCCTAAGGCATGATTTGAAAGATGAGAGTTTTTGAGTGAGAGGAGATAATAAAACAATAATGAAATGAAATTAACAAACAAATAAAAATAGTTGGTTCTAAATAATACAGTTTACAAATACAAAAGCTCTTAATGTAGTTTCAAGTAATAACACTAATTTAGTTCGGAGGGCGGCACTTTTATTCATCGCTTAGGGTATCAAAATAATTAAATTGGCCTCCTCAAAAAAGATAAAGAACTATCTATTTTTATATCTCCTTAATGCCATTGGAGGAAATATTGCAAGCGTGACCAAACTTCTGGAAACGAGTTTTCAGTAATATGTTTTGAAGTTCCCTGAGCACGAAAAATGCTTTCAGCAGATGTCTGAAGGTACCTGCATTAATGCGCGCGCACGCATGAGTGTACGTGGTACCACAGGAAGCTCAAACGTGGCATTCTGCTTAGGAATCAATCACAAGGTATACACGCGACTTACAAGGACACATAGGAAGTTTTTGTCAAAATCCGACAAGTATGCATTACTGAATTGTTTCTTTTTCAGTTTTTCGCAATTCTATAGAAAATAGCTCTAATTGTTTTCTTTAAACAAAATATGAAACTTCATTTGTATGAAACATTTGTAATAAATTTGAAAATTATAAATTAATTTTTTTTCTACAGTTCACATATGTATTTATAATACATCCAGTTTTTTTTTTTTTAGATGTTAATGTGCAGAGAGAATAGCTGCAAAAATCTAAAATATCCATCGTTTTTCCATTGGTTGTTTTTTCATAGAATGAAGACGTTTGTGAGCGTGAGTGTATGTATGTGTGTGGTGATGAGCTAGAAGTAGCACATATCAGCTACCCCTGCAGGCAGTGTGTATATATATTATGTGAATGTTTGGGACGTCAGTTGCCGTTCGTGTTGTCAGGCTGGAATTCTTGCTGGGACGAAATAGCAATCCGTGTATTTTTAAGGGAAACTATAAATTTAGTCAAAGTTACAATTTTCAAGAAAATTTACCATTAGAAGTGTGAGAATTGCGGAAGAGAATATCGTATGAGTGTATCAGATCTGATTTTTCTTATTTTTATTTAGAAGATATGAAACAACTATCGTTTTCTTTCTTTTTTTCAGATAAATTGCCAGCGACAGTTATCAACGATACCTTATTTCCTTTATTAGTAAACGGATTTATAGATGCAAACCCACGAATAAGAGAGCAAACAATTAAAGCTATGGTTGATGTTGCCCCAAAATTAAGTCGTAAAAATATAGATGATGAAGTTTTAAGACATTTAGCCAGGTTGCAGTCAAAAGACGAACATGGCGGAATTAGAACAAATACAACAGTATGTTTAGGAAAAATAGCACACTGTTTGCATCCGTCTAACAGAAGTGCTGTTCTTATGTCTGCTTTTTTAAGATCACTGTTAGATCCTTTCCCACCAGTCAGAAATGCAGGTATACACAAAGTTTCTATTAATCGTAACGAACACCAAAACATTAATCGTAATAAATATGTCAATATATGTATATATTTTTTTTAATGAGTGCTTTTTAATAGGTATTTTAGCCTTAGCAGTATGCCAACAGTACTTTAGCCTGCAAGATGTTGGTAAAAAGATACTGCCCGCTCTTTGTGTACTTACTCTGGACCCAGAACTATCTGTTAGAGAGAATACTTTTAGAACAATTAAAGGGTTGGTACTTTATTTTATTAACCAAAGATTCAGACTTGTGAGTTTGTGTGTTAATAACGAAAAACGTAAGTTTTAAAGCGGATTCAACTTTTATTTGGGGCTAAAGAGGGGGACGTAGTAGGGGTATGAGTCGACACGATATATAGTGCCCTTTTTGTCTTATGGAGCTGTGAAACGCAGAGAACTATGCGAATTTTTATGGTACAATGTGTCCGTAAATAGATCTGTTGTGTTTTCCTACCATGTGCCAAGCTAGAAGAACTCTTCTAAGTTTAAAGCACCCCTTGCGGGTGTGTTTGTTTAAAAAATTTCATGACATGGATCTTCTAGGTATACCCTCCTCCCATGGTATGTAGGCAGGCTTCTAAACCTACTCTGAATGATAGCAAGCTATCAGAAGGTTGTATTGGAGTCATACACACTATTTTCCAACAGAATCTGCAGGCGCCATCGCATTCTAGGCCCAGCATTGTCCGCTGACATTACAATCTTCCTTAATACTTACACTGATGAACCCCTCAAATATTTTCCTGTCATAGCTGCCTAGATTTCTTGGCCTTTCTAGTCAGAGAAGTTTCTCCAAAGCAGTGTTCTTTTAGCTACCTCATCGTTTCTAATTTCTTCTTGGTGAAGCTGATCGCTTAACCCACAAAAGGGTGCAGGCCCATGACATACTTTTAATTAATGGAAATATTTAAAACAAAATGCCGTAGTTGTTAGTTGTTTAGAAAGTGTGATTAAAACGGCCGCATCTATTGCAATCTGAAAGATATATTGTGTCTCCCTTTGGTGCCAGTGTTTATGCTCAGAATGTAATCGGTGGAACGTTCGTCTTTGAAGTGTACAATGTGGAAGTGTGATGAGCTAAATTTCACTTCTGGGTACGCTAAACCAAGTAATTTCACATAACAACCACCTCTGTAGCTGCTATGAGTACTGTGTGAGTGTTGCAGGTGTCGGTATAAATGTTGTTAGTGTTGTCATGTTCGGATTCCCGCAGGATCGCCAAAATCCCTGAAGAAGTCGGTAGTCCACTTTCCCCTTCGGTGAACATATGCTACGCATTACAGTTAATTTGTGCTTCCTTTTAGATATTTAGGAAAATTAGAGAAGGTATCAGAAAATCCTAGTTTAAAGGAAGAGATGGAGAAAGAAGCATTGTCTAGTAAAGCTTATGTTGTTGGAACGTGGGCTGAATGGGCTGTAACCGCTATTGCTTCAAAATTTTCTGCAAAAATGAGTGATACAAAGGCTACCAACCAAGGTTTATAAAACTTAAACGCTTTTGTAAGATCTTATAAAATTATGACTTTTATTTTACGCTCTTTTTTTGCTTTAGATGTGACAAGTAGAGAGAGCACTATGGGCTCTTTATCGTCTAGGGATAGCCATAATCCATTACCAGAAGTGGAGAAAACTCAATTAGCTTCAGAAGAGCGAATAGTTTATTCCGAATCTATTGTTTATGACGATAAAACAAATCTTGAAGAATCTTCTTCACTTGAAGAAGAGTCAGGTTGGGATGACGGTACTTGGTTAAGTTTATCTGATAATGAAGTGAGTATTAAATTACAGTGTAAATTGTACTTTTATAATGAAATTATGTATATTATATTATTATATACTGATAAAAGTGCTAGGTATTTATGTATAAAGATAACATATGAAGTTTAAAGAAAATTTTTGAAGCCGATTGCGAATAACTGACAAACCATTTACTAAGTCAAGTCGATTGTGTCAGATGCGGTTTGTGCTTCCTGCTATTTTTCCTTTTGAGATATTTTGTCTCTCTCTCTCACACACACACATAAACAAACAAAAACTACCTCATGACCCACTTCTATCGAACAAAATAAAACATGTTTTTAAACATACCAAAATTTGAAGTTTGGATTTACAACAAATAATAATAATAACAATAGATTTTTCTCAAACACAAAAACTTCATCCAAAAGACAAAAGAAACCCATTCGATCCACAAAATAGAACGCCAAAACTGCGTAGGAAGTTACAAAGGACAAACTAAAGGACATTTATTATACAGAATAAGAGAACACGACAAGGACATAATACTGAGAAAGAAAAATACAGGATTATCGACGCATATGACCACTTTAGATCATAAACCAGACTTTGACTACATAAAGTTAGTAGGAAAAGAGAAGAATTTTCATAGGAGGTTAATAAAAGAATCAGTACACATAAAAGCAACAAAAAACTCAATCAACTTAAATACAGAATAATAAGTCGACATCCAAACACATTATCAAAACATAAAACTGATATAGAATCAGTACACATAAAAGCAACAAAAAACTCAATCAACTTAAATACAGAATAATAAGTCGACATCCAAACACATTATCAAAACAATATTTCTAGGAGCCTCTACAGCTCACTGTCCGATGATGGACAGTGGTGTCTGTAACGAGAGAACACTGTCTGGAGGCCGGCAGTGCACTGAGAAGCTCCGGGCGCCAATGACCATAGATGTTGAAGCGCCTTAAATTAAAAAAAAAATGTATATTTAATTCTTATTTTGTTACTCTAAATACAATATGAAATAACCTTTATAACCAAAAGAAAACCTCTCTTCTCAGTTTCCCTTTCAAAATAATCCATTACATACTCTATATTTATAAGTTAGGTTAGTAGTAAACTCGATTCGTACCGCAAGCAAGACATATTTTTATTTTCTTCTTTGATATTTTTAAAAAATTAAAAATGTCCGCATTTTTACGATAGATGTGCCCTACTGATGATGCGACCTTTCCCGAAACGTTTAGGGAAAACTAAGAAGATTGTTTTTCATTACTTGCTGGCCCTTCTAAGAACATGGCTAGAGTATAGTACTCGATGTTTCTCTACTCCATTTGACTTATAGCTAGATTAAAAAACTATTTACTAATATTTGCAAATTAAAATTATTTGTAAGAAAATTTTTAAGCGCACACTATATTTTGACCTCAATTTTACTTAAATATTCCACTATAAATTCGGCCACTCTGATATCCTCTATCTTTAAAATTGTTATGTAATTGAAGGCAGTTGTAAATATTTAATTAAGAAAACAGAATATTTAATATAAGTTTTTTGCAGGAAACGAACAGTAGCAAGACAGATGACAATAGGAAGCCGAAAACTAGTTTTAGAAGTACTGAGGATAATCATAGAAGACCATGTTCTGGTCCAATGAAATTGGGAACTAAAATCCCGCGATAATTTGCATATTGTATCAATTCCTAATTCTGGAAAAAAATATTTAATAAAAAACATAACAAAATCTGCTATATTTTTTGTGAATAAATAAGTTTATTTGTTTTTTTTCTTAATTATTGTATTTCTTTTGAGCACCCGTTATTCGTTTGTACTTATAGGAAACTGATATCAAAGCTCTGGTAGTTCTTAAACGCTGTTGGCGTTGCTCTTTCACTGTGTTCAATATTCCAATATTTTTTACCAAAATCAAATTCAGATACTTTGGCTCGAAAAAACAATGAAAAGTAGTTTCCCAAGCATGTTGCAAAAAAAGGCAAACTTTGAAAGGGTATTCGATAAGAGTTACTGTTTTAAAACCTGAAAGTAACACACTGAAAGGTTTTTTTTTCTCAGTTCTCAGAAATATTCTGCATTAAACTGATTCCGACGAATTTCTTTTAATCTGTTACTGAGCATCTGTTAGGGGGCGGCAGCTTTGGTGGGGTATTACAAACTTTCCAAAATAAAATTTACCAGTAGTAATTTGAGACCTCCAAATAAGAGAAAATCATGTTAGATGTTATTTGTTCTTCATTTTTCCAAATTTTCCACAATTCCACATTTTTTTTGAGAAGACTTAGTTTAGGGCAACTTCACAGGCAGATAATTTTCAAGAAATACTGAAAAATGTTTCATAAAAACAATAATTATGAAAGTAGGAGTTATATTTTCAGAAATGTCGCTTTTACAGCTGTATATATATAATTATGTATATACACACTTATATATATGTATATAAGCTACTTAATATTTACACAGAAATATTCATCACAGAGGTACAAATAATCACAGCAAAGTTCTGTCTTAAATTATAATCAATAAAAAAAAGAAAGTGTTTTTCTATTATTAAGAAAAAAATTAATTACTGAAGTAATTTCATTAATACAATGAATTCCCAAATCCTATATTGAAATTATATTTGAAATCTATCCAAAAATATAAAGCCGCAAATGAAACACATTTAAAAAATAACCATAAATTAAAGGAAACAATACACATTACCCAGTGTAATACAGCGTAGATCTATTATTTCAACATAATTTCATGCCTAGATTTTTTTGGGATAAAAGAAACTTTTTTTAATTTTGTAGCATACATAATCTGGGTAACTATTATACAATGCAAACATATTTTTTGACCACATAAATAGATTTGAATCTCAATTTTTTTATAATCTCAAGTAATTGCTTAATATTATTCAATAATTACAAACCAATTAGAAACATATAATTCCCTAAAAGTTAATTTATACTATAAAATAAGTACACTGACTTTATGAATAAATTTTCCTAATTAAAATTATTTAAAAAAATTGTTTAAATCCTACTCTGGGCACTATTTTGGCGGTTGCAAAATTCATGACTTGAATTTTATAAAATAATAGTATGAATAATCAAAAAGGATAATGAATAATGATAAAATCTAACTTAGGCAGTCTGCGGGTTCGAACCTAAGATTCTCCATCGATAAATGCTGAGATTATGGATAAATCATCCTTTCACCATGTCTAATTGCTAATGTTCAGTGTTACACATAAAATGTAGTCGTCAGTAAAATGTGTTAAATGTGAATGCGTGTGTGGCTAGAGTTTGCCTAAGGGTAAGCTAAATCCAAGTAGTTGCAAACATCAACTATCTCTGCAGACCTTATGTATGTTTTGGTGTCGGAGGATTTAGTAAGTATTTGTGTAATGTTGTTCGTGTGTCAGGATGGGGCACCCATAGGGACACCAAGATCCCTAACGATGCTATTCTACTCTCTCCTCCACGTAACCCAGCTGCAGTAGGCAATTAATATACGTTAGCGCTAAAAATGCGTTTAACGTTTTCCTTCTTCAGAATCGAATGGGAGTATCACAAAATATCGGCTGTACTGAGGCAAGTTCACCAAATGAGAAAGGACCGATTTTGTCGGGCAAGATTACAAGTTCAACTATACAATTGTCGTCCATTTTTGGATTCCCAGAAATTTATCGAAGCAAAAAGTTGTAAGGCATCCCGTCACTAGGTAGTTGTATTAAAATGGTAAGGAAGAGCATAACGACCGCGCTTGTTTCAAACAGTGGAACTATTTTTATTGTGCTGAAAATCTGTTTTCTAAATTGCTTAGCATGGTTTTAAAGAGCTGATGTAGGTACACCTGGTTGAGTGCAATTTCCCCAAAGTTACACCATTGCTGATGTGTCCTTCTTTATTAAAGAGGACCATTTTATCTCATTGCTAGTGACAACTGTCTTAAATAAAGGCTCTCCAGTTAAGTCAGCAGTGATTTGAAGAATAGTCAGTGATAGGCTGTTTGCAGATTGGCTTTGCAAAGAATCATAAGGTACCCATTTCACTTATAATCTCGACACTTTCCCGATCCGATGAAGTACAAAATGGATCGATCCGATATCGTATTCTGTAATCGGTACTACTGGATTACGCTCGACATTTACTTTCAGGAGCTCGTCATCTACAGGGTTCATTCTGAAAACTAGAAATTTTCAGCACGAGACTTTTCAAAGTCCACCATTGGACCTGCCACATCAATCACTTGTTCTATAAGAAATTACTATATTATGACAATAGTTTTTAATCTAAGGCTGAGATGGTGAAAGTGTTTTAATCTTCTTTATCTTTCGATGAAGTTCACGATTCAATCCCACTTACTAGCAATTTAGATTTTTTTCATTAGAAACACAGATGATACGCATGCTTTTTGACTATAGTCAACGCACCCTTAAAACAATAATAATAATCTCTAAAATGGAAAATAAAAATGATAAAAAAATGTCTAAATACATATTTTACCTAAATTAATCAGTTAATATCCCTCTGTTATGATTATAAAAATAAAATACAAGTTAAGGGCTAGAGAAAATAAGCATGTCCAGTTATAATGACCCCAAAATTGTTAAGCTGTAAAATTATATCTACTAACTAACTGTACATAATCATATGCAATATGAACAAAAATTTTGCTTTTAATCTCCCCTGTTGCTTATAGATAAAAAAAAACTGCTAGAAAAGTTGAGCTTAAATTTTATAAAAGTTCTAATAGGAAAAAGTTATACCCCGTTTTGGCTACATGTTTAAAAATGAACACTTTTGTCAGTAGAATTTCGAATTTCTGGCAGGACTTTTTATGAATTTCTTGTTATGTGTGTCATTTGTTTTGAGCAACTAAAAACAGCTGGTATCTTTAGATGATATTCAAGTTCATGATATTGGTACATGGTATTCAAGTACCAATCTGATAATTTTTTGTTGAGCTAAATGAAATATAAACAGGTGAATAATTAAAAGTTTCTTTAGTATATCTCGCATCAATTTAATTGTCAACAAAGCACGCATTAAGGGAGTATTATGGGAAGTCTTGTTTTCATGGCTCTTCCCTGCTGGGCCTTCGTAAAGACATCAGTTTTTAATATAAGCATAAATAACGACCTAAGACTTTTCATCAAAACCAGCGCCAACACTAAGGAATGTCAATAAAATATCTACTTTAAAAAATAAACACAAACAATTCTTCAATAATTACAATTAAACAAAGCCTCATGGGATGATTAAAGAGATCTATCGATAATATATATGAAAAATTAAGTTGATCACAATTACGGTGTAATGGACCGGAAGCTATCCAACTACAAGCTGTCGTATTCAGGATGGTCTGGTCCGCAATACTGGAAAACAGAATTTTTCCTGATACATGCTTTACAAAAGTAAGCAAATGCAGACCGACCTTCTTTCACCCTTGGAAGGGTTAATATTTTCCTTCATTATATATCTCTTCGCTCTAAGGTGACTCTGTAAACTACATACGGCCAAGAAATTCAGCCCAGAATAATGGTAACAAACCGGTGCTACTTCGAACAACAATTCTCTGAAACTCAAGTTCATTTCCCGTGCTGCCAAGCTCCTGCTGTACAAGACCTATATCAAGCCGGTCCTAACAAATGTGTCTGCTTTTTCAAGAGCAAGGGGGTAAATAATTTGTATAACGATTGGAGCAATGAAACCTGAGAAATATCTTTCGTCAGCGTACCCGACGTATAGAGATTGCAATTAAAACAGGCTAATAGTCTTTATTTCATTAATCGATTCATAAGAAACGCGATTGTCGTTTAAGTCAAATGTTTGATAATAATATCCGTTTGCGAGTAGTAATATAGAAAATTTACATGTCTAAATAATAATACTTCATTCAGTTTTTAGATATTTTTCCATAAAAGCAAAAGAAAAACAGGCAACATAAAACTAGTGGGATGTTCGATTTAATTTATTGAAACTGTATTGAGAAAGTAATGCACTAATATCTGTTTCGATGGAAATAGTTATCAAGGTGTATCAAGGAAATAGTTATCAAGGTATTCTCAAGGTGCTCTACAAATATTTTAGTTCTAATTTTACTATCAGTTTACTCTTCCCTTGCAATTACTTGCTCACAAATTTAAGTGCTGTCAAAAAGCGATGATATAAATAAGGCATGATTGTAAACGAGGGATATTTGTCTCTGGAAAGACATAGTTTATAAAAGAACAGTAAAGAGACATGATTAAATTTCACATGAAACTGAATTACGAAAACCAGTTTGTTCTTAATTTATTTATTTATTTAACGTAACTCGGGCATTAAATCCAATAACAAAAATAAAATTAAACAAACTACATTTGTGCAAAGAAAACTGCAGTAGCTTCTGTGAACGTGAAGATAAAAAGCAGTGCAGATATTGTTAAAGATGGGATCAAGAAGACACGGAAGTACACATGTTGGAAGCAGGAGTAATTAGCCTGAGGATTTACAAACTAGGCACACCAACAAACATATCACATGTTCTTTGTGGCCATATTGTAGGGAGCCCTCTAGAAGACTAAGACAACGCCTTGGAATCTCCTAATCAGAGAAAAGGAGTAGCATTAGGCCTAGAAAGACCAAAATCCTCCTTCAGGCCTAGGATCAGGCCAAAAACTTCTAGCCACCATTCCAGGCAGAAATTAAAACCAATAAAAACTTATTCGACACTATATGTATGATTCTTGCACCTATTTTCACCAATCTCAAGATTAAATTGTAAAGAATGTTTTAACAGTTACAAATATATTGTACACTTTTGAATTTGTATTTACAGTTAATGCAGCGCGCGAATGAAGTAGTTCTTTTGGCTTGTCATATGTAAAAAAGAATTGACGAATTTATTATAAAAATTCGGACTGGTGATTTTAAAACAACCATGATTATGTAACTCTTTTAATAGAGTTAATTAAGGAATGAATACAATGATATGATTACTAAGAATGAAAACGAAACATTAAAAAAATAGGTAAATAGAGGAATAATCATTGATCAAATATCACAGGAAATTAGAGATATAAAAAAAATTCACATAAATTTGCCGAAACACTGAATTCGATTCGTATTCGATTACTTCAAGAATGTCATGGAAATCAAGGTTGAGTAAACCAAACTCTCGTCAACTATCCACAAAGATTCAGCCTCATAAGCACTGTGTACACTAATAACCAATTTGCACCTTTTTTCCAAAAACTGATAGAGCCTTTGTAGATGCTAGTCAGTTCAGTTTGCTTAATACAGCCGTTCTCAACAAGTGAAATGTCTACGAGTAAAGTAAAAAAAAAAACAGTAAAGTAATGTCTATTTTTTAAGAAGGGGTTTACATCCATCTACTGATCAAGTGTCGTGGACGAAGGCGGATACCTGACTACTATATTACTCATATTAACACATCAAATGAAATTCAAGACCGAGAATCGTACCAAGTACCACAAAAAACCTCAGTACTGCGGTCCGCGCATTTAACCACTCAACTAACGAGGCGCCTTTCTCTCCGACTATAAAAAAAATACAGTAAAATATTAAATTGAGAGAAGAATGTTTTATTTCCAAATAAAAATAGGTATCCCATGTTTATAGTATCAACAGTTTATTAAAAAAGAAATCTAGAAATTCGCACTATGATATAGGAGCCAAAGAGAAGGATAATCACCTCGTAAAGATTGCCGCAGAAACGAACCAACATATATCACTCGCTAATTTACGTATGTATCACTTAAAATAATAATCAAAAATGTCAAAACATCTTTAACAGGTTTTATCTGTAAGAGCCACAACTTCTACTCTGCCACAAGGCCATGACATTTTTAGTTTCGAACAGACACCTACAAAAGCACCGAAAAAAAGATCGAGGTGTTGTTCATCCCCCATATGTTTCGTTGACAAATCTACAGAATGAATTTGGCGATACTAGAGGGCAGCAAATTTGCATCTGTTCGTTGCTAGTGTACCAAAGTGTGTAAAATATAACTAAGTCATGGAATTAATCCTATAGTATAGTCATTAGTATCTTTCTTAAACATGGAATGCAAAGCTTGATAAATATGTAATAATAATAACCATCCATTCTTATTCAATTTCCGCAAGTGCGTGCCGGAGCAAAATATAATAATAATAATATAGAAATTTTGAAAACAATAATAAATAATTAGTGCCTAATGATAAATTGAATTCAAATAACTTGTTGCTTGTCTCGATTGGTAATAATCATACGATGTGATTTTGGATCGCAATTATTCATTTACGGTCAAACCAAGATCCCATCATATAGTAAATTTAAATAATTAATGAAAGAATGTACTAGTTAAAGAATGTAATAGTTAATGAAAAGAAATATTATTTGCTGTTAAAAGAATGTTAATCAGAAGTACACCTACATATAAAATTACAAACATTGATAATTAAGTAATGTTTTTTAGAGGAAAGAGATAATTTATGAGTTTCAATTAGGGCGAGACCAGGCTAACAAGCTGTTGTCTGTTTGGGATACTACATATTCAAAAGGATGGTTAAACATATAAATCATGATTGCCATGGATTGGATATTAAACAAAATCAAAAAGTATTAACAAACTTCATTAAGTATTGTAAAACCTTTTGCAAATATCATAAGTATTATTAATACTCAGGCAGGCTGCAACTATACCACACGCTCAGATTGCTTGGACAAGAATACATCCACCACTAACTGACCACCAATAATGCACGTTTTCCACATCTTAAAACTGGAGCCATTAACAGCGCGGGAGAGACAAAAAAGCTTTGGTAGCGTTATTAAGTAAAAAGTAGGTAATCTCATCATACATCAATAATTAGCGTGTAAAATAATAATTAATTATCATGTACTTACATAAGGATAAATGTCTGAAGAATATATAAATTTCAGAATAAAAAGTGTCAAGGAGTATTCTACTTTTTTAAGTCCGATTTAGGGATAGTATAATTTACTATTCGCTTTCGTGACTTGAGTTGCGCTCTGGTTTCTCGGCATATCAAACGAAATTAGAAGAGTTAATGGGATAGCTCGAGTGACAATATTGCAAAAACCAGTGAGGGATTCTGCTGGTTCGGACCTATTCGGTAGAAACGCTTCTTAAAAGTTCCGTACTACATCGAACTGATATTATAAATATAATCTTATTAACTTGGTTATTTCATAAAACCAGCATTATATTCTTTACGAAATAATTCTGTTCGCATCGTCCATTACTATAGAATGATTATTATTGTAACGAACTGGCATTCATTAGTAACAAGATAAAGAAACTTATATTATGACTATGCATTAATACTATAGGTAAAGGTTTTATCTCTAAAGGTTAATGATATGAAAATGTCCAGACATGGGTTTATGTGGAAAGGGCTTTATCGGAGGCGGATTATCTCCGTGACAGCACGCGGATATCCCGGGTCCGAGTGCGGGCAGCGCTGTTCAGGCCCTTCTCACCCTAGGAGCCTCTACAGGTTATTGTCCGGTGCATGGGTAGTGTTCTCTCTTATAGAGAACACTGCCCTAAAACCGGCAGTGTATTGAAACGGCTCTGAGCGCC
Organism: Triatoma infestans; assembly: GCA_011037195.1. NCBI lineage: Eukaryota > Metazoa > Arthropoda > Insecta > Hemiptera > Reduviidae > Triatoma > Triatoma infestans. The sequence goes on from JAAEAF010000077.1 coordinate 111,778, forward strand.
AGATCAGAGTGGTCGCTCTTGAGGGAAAATTTTTTATCTATAACGGCACACTAAAATTCACCATTTACAGTTTAGCAACTGTCAGATTGGATGGGAGGGAGTTTAACCCGATAAAATTTTAGGGCTCGATCAAAATTTCTTGAAGTGCGCCAGAAGCCGTTTATAGTCACAGTAAAGAGATAAAATGAGATACGATGTGGAAAGTTACTTCTTTACTTACTGTATATGAACAGAGTGTAAGTAACATTCTGACACCTACATTTTAAACATTATTGTACTTGCTGATGTTTATATTATGCCTTACAAAATCGGCTATATATCTAAAAAAAAGTCATATAAAAATCAGTAGTGATCAACCGATTATTAAATTATTTGATCCCACCACTGCTTATTTCATTAAGAATTTTTAATAGACTGCAACTTCAGAACAGAGCAGATCAAGCATAGTCAATTTAGAACACCCACAAAGAATCTCGTGAGCTGAGTTGCATGCAGCTCGTTTCTATAAAAGCTCAGCTTTACTAAATAAATATTGATCTACTCATAATCCTTATTCTGAACTAACTATGCCACCTCCACATCAGTTCGTTAAGAATGTAAAAAAGAAAGATACAAGAAAGATTTGATCATCCCTCCCGCCTGAAGGAATTTGGATTAAACAGCAGATAATCTCTCAGGCAGTGCTAATAATGGTGTCTTCGTTCATTCACGAAACGGTACTGTAAAAGAGAATATTTTTATCAGAAAAGCTATGTGCTGATGGGGATAAACGGATTCTGACTTGATAGTTAAAATCCACTTTCAGCTGCTTGGTAAGAAGATTTATGCCAACTTTACGCTACTTTTTTTTTGGTCAAATGAAGCCTGAACGGTACGATATTAATAAACCTTCCTTGCAGTTTATATTTGTCAGATACCTTCATACGGTATGAGCCGGGACAACATAAATCCAATTACAATATGAAAATTAATCAAAATGAACAGTATATCCTCTATAAAGAAGAAATCAATTTTTAGTTCATTAGAAAAAAATAAACATGATAAAAGTGCTTAATCCTAAATAAAAATTAATTCTGGTAACATGTTTGAATGTAGTGAAAAACAATAGTAATCATGAAATTTAACATAACAAAATATAACATAAAATTCACAATGGTAACTTCAATTTTAAGCAATTAACAGGAAAAAGAAATTGAATTATTTACCAAAGGAAAATAACAAAATAATAAACATTTTTGAGTTTTTATAGTAAGTAATTATCTACAATTTATGCATTTTTTCTATGAACTCTGTTCCAAGCACCCTATGCGGACACCCAAGCAAGGCTGTATTTATTTATACAAAAGTCAAACATTAACTAACCAACTATTTATGCCAATACTTATAAAGTATTAAAATTATTCAGCACCCAAGAAGATAGTTTATATCCTCTCATTAGGAAGACACGGGATGAGAATCGGCTAGACCTCAGCACCTGAGTCTTAAAAACATACTCTAGCATCAGAATTGGCAGAAGCCAATTCCATAATAATGAAGCAGATAAGGGGTTACCGATATTGTCTCTAGAAGGAAGGCAGGGGTCAAAATGACCCATTTGCAAATTTAGACTCACTTTTTTAGATGATACAATTTCTTGACTTTCTTATTATTCACTGAACAGGAATATTTTGAAAAAAAATTCTTTAGTTATTATACAAAAAAAGAATAAGCCCAGGAGGACAGCTTAGTTGCTAACAATAGTAACTAAAGGTGCAGGGGTCAAATGATCCAAGCTGTCCTTCTGGGCCTATTCTTTTTCCGTATAATAACTAAAAAAATTTTTTTTTTCTTTAGTTATTATACGGAAAAGAATAAGCCCAGAGGACAGCTTGGATCATTTGACCCTTGCACCTTTAGTTACTATTGTCAGCAATCATATCACCATAATATTCATTTATTCAAATCAATGTTTTAATCTGCAGAAAGGTGGCAAAAGATGAGGAATTATAATTCACTGAAATGTAGATGTTGTTTCATTCAGTATGAACAGAGTGTATGGCAAATAAATCCGTCAAATTTGTACTCAAATTCTGAATCCTAGCAGGCGTGTATTTTCTGGATGAATTTCCTTATTTAGGAAAGGCTGAAAAGACAGGCTAGCAAGGCAATTACTAAGATAATATACTTTGATGCGATTGGGGAAACATATTTTGGAGCGAAGTTAATAATTATTTCACATCAATTCACATAGCTCAGTAAATAGAGAAAAAACAAAATCAATAATGGGTAATACCACGAAAAATAGAAGGGATTTTCCGAAAGAAATAAGAGCTAATAATGATTTGTTTTCTATGAAGATTTTAAAAAAGGGTAGGGACATACTCTTACAAATTATCAAGGACAAAATAATAAAATGTACACTTACTGAGCATCATTCACAAAGACGTGAACTTCTAAAATTCAGGAAGTGTTAAAAAACAACCTGAAGCTGTACTGTTACAATAAAAATATAAAAAAAGAGAATGTGCATGAAGCATATTAAACGAGGTGATGTGTCGCTGCCTACAACATTATTTTTATTTATTACACACTAATCATGTTTTTCGTTGGGATTTCGGAAACATAAAAATTGTATAAAAAGCAAGGGTCATTCTGACCACAGCCGTCCTTCTAGATAGTCATTTTTTCCTAACATACTAATTTAACACTAATCATAATATTTTTTAATGGGATTTCGGAAACTTAAAAATATTTTAAATTAGCATGGGTTATTTTGACCCACTGTCGGCCTACCAGGCAGCCATTTTTTCCTACCATATAAATTTATCTATTTAACACTAATCATAATATTTTTTAATGGGATTTCGCAAAACATAAAAAAAGTGAAAAAAAAAATGCATGGGTCATTTTGACCCACAGCCATCCTTCTAGATAGTCATTTTTTCCTACCACATAAATTTATCGATTTAACACTAATCATAATATTTTTTAAAGGGATTTCGGAAAACAAAAATATTTAAAAACAGCATGGGTCATTTTGACCCACATCGTCCTACCAGGTAGTCACTTTTTGAACAGGGTCTTGAAGGCAACTGTTCGACCTATCTAAACTAATGCAAACACGGCAACAATTAATAAAAGATTAACGCGATATCTACCAGATGCGATAATATTAATTAACGAAAAGACAAGCATTATTATCTGGTAGTACAAGTATTTGTGCGGTACCAACAAGCTGAGTAGCAGTTACGATTCTGTGGATCTATGTGTTAATCAAGAATACACAGCCGTGTATATACATCAGCTGTCATTATCCCTCTCGTCGTGCTCGTAGCTTATTTGGAATATCTGGAGGCATCAATGGGACCACATGTCCAAATCATCACCGTTGCATACAATGCACTCAGCAATGCATAAATACAGCAACTCTTCGGAGGCACCTTATTGGAGCTTTTCTATTTTATGGTGGTGCACATGGTTTTCTAAGTGCGGATGAGAAATGGAGTTAGACTTAAGGCATACAGTCATCTTTGCCTTTTCTGACGTTTTTTCTTAAAAATGTCAAATGACTACATAAAACATTCGCTCAGCCCCAGTCTTCTGGCATTAATGTCATGATTACTTTTGCAATGTTGGCTATATTCACTTCTAGTTAGTGAGGGCCTCGATCTGCTTCAGAAGTTCACCATCCAACAAAATGCTGTAGGGTTCTTTGAAACGCGAGAGTTAACAATCATCTTTGACTTAACACTATTGATCTTCAAATGTGTTTTACAAAGTACAGTCAAAAAGTTCAGGTTTAAATAAAGAAAATAAGTGGGCCTATAAAAAAAAAACAATAAAATAATAAGAGAAAGAAAAACGCTGATTAATCAGCATTATGTGAACTGTATGGCGAACCCTGACTTTATGCTGCTTTATCGAAAAAAAATAAAAACAAGGCTGCGGCATGTGGAGGTTGGTAGAGCCAAATATTGACAAAGAATGCTCTTAGGGAACACTGGTTGTGACAAAAGAAGAGCATGACCTCACTTGAGCTGGCTGGCCGGGTAACCTGGAGAAAACTGAGCAGAAAAGTATGGTGAATGTTCTAATAAGATCGTAAGCGTCAGTAATGTGTTCCTAACGATTAAACAGAAAACCTGTTGAGAAAAAGGATAAAGCGTCCCTACCTATGACGGATGAATGTCGAAGCGACCTAACGAAACAGAATTAGAAAATGGAGACGGAAAACTTAAGCAGCAGACAGTAACTGCGAAAGACCTGGTCTTTGCAGCACCGTAGAACCAGGATCCCTTGCATTATATCGACCCGTGTCTTCCAACAGTGCTTACATATGTACTATGAACCGCCATAAATATATATTTTTGGGTAAAAAAAATAATAATTAAAGAAATGTATTATTGCCTATTTGAGTATGTTCATTAAAATAAAATACTATTCAAAATTAAAAACAAATCACGATCTAATATAACAAATTGACGATATTGTTCTTTTTGGAAGAGTATAAATTCTCGTACAAATTAAATTCTCGGTTGTTTATCCGGACAACAGATTAATATAAAACACGTAAAGCTCCTTCAAAATAAATATTCAAAATAATAACAGAGTACTGATAGAGAAAATTTTTAGTTAAAAAACGGTAATTAACAATCGTATGTAAACCGTATTTTTTAAAAATAAGTAAGCAAGCTTGAACCAATTAAAATTTTTCAACAAGAAGTATTATAAAAATAAACTGTGAATTTGTTTGATGAAATATAAGAGGGGATTAGGAGCAAAGGCCAAAAAATCGTTATCTGTAGAAAATTTCAAAGAAGATCAGGGGTTCCTTTTATCCCAAACACAGGCAGTGATACCGCAAGCAAAAGCTTGCCTCTAAGTAGCATCAATCCATACAAGACCATAAATTAATTGCTGAATTAAATAAATAAATCTGTTAAAATTATTGAATATCTGGAATTTTAGGGTCTTGTTGAAGTAACTGTAAAATGTTTAGCAAATTTTGTTAAGAATAAAAAATTGGAGACATAATTTTTAGTCGGTTTCAGCACGTGTTTTACGATGGTTTTCATGCTGCAGTTGCTTCCACACCATATTATATTCTGGTTATACCCCACATGACTGTGTTACTATGCTCTCAGAATTTTTATCTGGAATCTTTGTGAGCGTGTTGATAATGGCTTATTTCCACGATTTATGTGGAAAGCAAACGTTTTCAATCAAGAAAAACATCGCAAAGACGTACTGTTGATGGCAAAATGCATTTTCAAAAGTTTTTCTAAGAAAGAATTTTACTATTGTACATCCTTACTGAATCTCAGTAAACAAAAAATCTAATAAACTTGCGGAAAAAAACATGCCTACCATACGTATACGGGCTACATTCATAGTGGATGCATCTTCTGAATTCGCAAGAACAGGCAAATCATAGAAATGGAAGAGTAATAATGTTCATCAGATGCTGCATGAAATGGCGCAGTACAGTTTGATCGTTCAAACTAAACTGCTGTGCAAAAATACTGCATCATTCGTAATAAAATTAAATATAAAATATATCAAGAAAAAACTTTTATTTGTTTATTTATATTTTCTAATTGGTAGTCTCATTGTACACAATGATAATACAGTCAGTTCCAAAGGTCAAAGAGGTTGAGAATTAGTTTAATCATATTCCTTAAGCAATAGTAAATTAACACTCCTAACTCAGCCAGTATGCAAATTTATCTTTGTAGCAGTTAAACTTGCTCTTCTAATTTTATTTTCTAGTTTTATTAAATTGCTTATTTTCCAATAAACGTGTTTGTAAGGGTGAATTTTCTTTTTTTACAAGATAATGTAAGACCACAGACAGCCAATATTGTCCATGAATATTTTCAGGAGGTGGGGATCACATTGTTGGAGATCCCACCGAGGAATCCAGACCTCAATCCCATTGAGCATGTCTGGTACATGATGGCGAGGCGCCTGGAGGTCGACAAACCCTTTCAAACACTTTGAATGAGCTCGAAATTGCAGTCACGAAGGAATGGGAGAATATTGATCAACAAAGCATGGTGAACATGATTTCTTCCATCCTCAGAGACTTAAAGAGGTCATCAGTGCAAGAGGAGGAGTTACAAGATATTGTTCAAGGATTATTCGCATTATTTAAGTTTTTAATTTTATTATTATTTTTTGTTAAATATCAATAAAGTGGTATTTTAGTTATTTTGCTTTTTATTTTATTTTTTCCTTCCAAAGCCTCTGTAGTAAAATTCATTTATTTCATATATTATACTAAACGTGGTGTAATAAAATAATAAAAGCAAAAGAGTGATCCAAGGAGTTTTTTAATACAAAAAATTAATATATCAGTATTTTTGCACTACAGTTTAGTTCATTTTTCCTTGCTTTTTTTTTTTGTTATATATGAAAAATTAATAGTTACAGAAAATAGTGACGTGTGCAATGAAAAAAAAAACATACAAAAAGATATCCCACAAGAAATAACTGAAATTGAAGTTAATCATATTTTATTTCGGTTTACGAGCTTGGAGATATTTTTGCACTTCCACTGAGCGAATAGGCAAAAGGTATCTGGGCTACATCCCGAAATATTCAAAAAAACACTGTTCGTTAGATAAATTTGCAAGTACATTTTCTAATAAAAACTTTCAAAATGGTAATTACAATCGATGTTTTATCAAATTTGCATAAACTGCGACAAATAACAGTGACACCAATATTTTGTCAGAAAACATGAAAATCTATACATAACCGCTTTCTTTTTCTAAACAATTCGAACTTTTTAGAACGCCAGTTTGTCAGAATATGCATCCACTACTGTAACTGCATCCTAAAAAAAGGCTTGAATTTCTGCAGATTGCACTTTTCAAATTCAAGCATCAATATTACTAATACTGACAATGATGAAATTTCATAGCAATGAATGCACACTAAAAGTATGTATTCGAGTGTTTTTTGTTAATTTTATCCTAACTTTTGCTCCTAATCTCCCTCAATAAGTAGATTCAGTACTAGCTGAAAAAACAAGCATTATTAATGGTTTTGTAAATTTTAATATCATTTATCGCGGAAAAAAAAAAGAAAGAATATCAATAAAAAATGAGCATATTAGATAAATCTCTTTTCAAATAAGAGTATCTTTTTTTTGTTTTACGGATTGACTTTTCACTCTTATTCCAAATGTCTTAAACTATATATATATATATATTTCTCTTACTTTTTTGTTATAGTTTTAAAAAATAATTCTGATTATACTACAAAATGCAGATACGTTTAAAAAAATTATACAAAAAATATATAATCAATAATTTATATAATATATATATATATATATATATATATATCACAATTTTAACTGGTATTTAAACTTCTTTTACCGTCATTTATTTTTTTTGTTCTGTTTTGTCATTTATCTTACACCTGAGCAGAAAATCTTGTATATATCTAAAATGTAATAAATGGAACATTTGAAATTATAATCTCATAACTAATAAGAGAAGGAACGGCAAAATTAAATAAAGTGGTGCAAATGAGTGTCCACAACACGTCAAATGGTCCCTGTGATAGTCTGGTGTTTCCACACTATAGTTAGATGGGTTGCAAGTATCCTTAAGGAAAAAAATATACAAATAAATTTGAAAGAAAATATTTTGATGTTTCATATAAATATATAAAATAAAATATAGTTTTATATTTACATTGCACATTTCTTCGCAAGGTGGACAAACGAGTGCTCCCTTATGTAGCCATTTGTTAGCAAATAATTCAATTTTGATAACTTGTTCAGGATAAAAACATGAGAACGTGAAGTTGTGCACCTAAATAATAAAAATAATTTATTGTGGATCGAAAAAGCCATGAGTAACATTCCAAAGAATTTACTCAATGTAAACAAATCTGTTTTAGAAGAATACTACGATTAAATCACGAGTAACACTGCCATGCTTATCTTTCTTAATTGTCAGGATAAGGGAAATGCCTAAAAGATTTACTACAGAAGGTCTCCAATTTATTTATTCAGTTCAGTGCTACCATTAATTTCGTCCGTACCGGAATGGAATCAAATTGATTTTTCAAAGGAGTAGAAAAGTTTTGTCACCATGCGAACGCTTCCATATTGTTGCCTTGGAGGAGAAAGGCCTGACAAACCGTCCAATAGATGTTAAGGTGGATTCTGGACAAAGTTATGATGTTAGATGTAGATCAGTGGTTTCAACCACTGGTGACAGACTTCGCAGTGTTAGATCACTATATCTCGGAATGAGGATCGCTATAATGGCTTATTAGTAAGACATGACCCTTTCTTTTACACAGGGTGATGCAAGAACTAATGCCATTGTAAATTTCATATTTGATCTTCGAGCAAGACCCTTGCATTTTTCCCTTCACTTTATAAAAACCGCTGTCAACTTCGACTGTAGTGGGCAAGAGTAAGAAGTGGCGAAGAACCTGTCTATTTTCTGATGAAATACGATTCCTTAATAGACCAGTTAGCTCAGATACGCGTAACATAGACCGCAGCAAACATAGGGTTCTGGTATATTCTGACAAAAATATTTGGGCAGAAATCATCATCAATGGTTTTAGAACTGAGTTCTTACCTATTCGGAATCGATCCATAGATGTCAATAAATATCTTAAGGAGGTATTAGAACCCAATGTGAGGCCATTAATTCGAAGACATGGAGATAACTTTATCTTATTGGATGATAATGCTTGCCCTCATCGGACTAAGATTATAACGCAGTATCTCCAGTCAGCTGATATGGAAAGAATCATGGGACTCCCCAGATAGAAATGCCTCTTAGCATATGTGGGACATGCTTCACCATCGAACTTTACAAAGCCTATTATACATCCCTACTACAATTCATGAGTTGACGGAAGCAGCGATGAATGAATGGCAGAATCTTCCATAGGTAAATATAGAAAGTCTCTTTCTCCGCATACCACTTATATTCAAGTGTTTTTTTTATTTTAGAAAAAGATAGTTTTTCTTGAATAAAATTATTTTATATTAGTCATCACTTTATTAGTCACGTAATCACCTTATTAGTCATTTATTATTTGTCATTTATTAGTCATTAGTTATCAATGTAGTTCTGAAAAGCTTCCCTTCCTAAACAATAAAATTAAAAAATTCAAGTGTGCAGAATTTTTATTAGATATATTTAAAAGTGTATTATTTGCGTACAAATAAGAACTTACAATGATATGAAGAAAACCATTTTCACAAATATACGGATAGCAACCAGAACCTCCATGTAACCATTGTCGCACCTGCTTACATGTCCTTTCCTCCCATAATCGATCGGTATGATCAAAACAACGGGAATTAGGCCCGTATTGTTCAAGTGCAAAATTCTTGTCAGGATCTGAAATGATATTATGGTCTTAGATTCTCAATATTAAAAACTAACACACAGTTTACTGCAAGTTCTTACGTGGATTATTCTCTGGATATTGACAGTGAGAACCTCTAATAGCAATATTCTGAGATCTCCATGTAAATTCTTGTATATAAGGACAATAATCCGCTAAACTTACTACTCCTCCGTAGAAACCTTCCAGGCCTTCACTAACATGGGGGATTCGGTCAAAGTTCTGAAACAAATATATCTAATGTGAAATCAAGAAAATGGTACGCTTATCACTCGATATTGTAAATAAAAAACTAAATATTCATTTTTTTGTTTTTCTTCTGCTGCAAATATTATTGTATTCGGTCAGATTTTTAAATTGAATTTTCATTGTAAATACGTTTTGAAATTCCCTGAGAATGGAAAAGTGTTGCTAAGAAATTAGTCCGTATGTGTCTGTGGAATCAATATAATTAAAAAACAGAAGATAACAAAAAGTTTAAATTTGATAGTTCGTATACTATTTTAGTAATTAGATTTTTCAGTTTTTTTGCGATTTCACGAAATGGCTACAAGGATATTCTTTAAACTTTGTAACACTCCATACATGTATGTAGGTATTTTAATAATTTTTATAGAAAAGTCATTTTAGGGGGTTTCTAGGGAACGGTGACACACTTCCTGTGAAGTGCCATTCAGTAAAAAAAGAGAAAAAAGTCATTTTTCAGATGGGCTTAACGTCCAACTACCAAATTAGGAGTCGTGGACGAAGCGGAAGCACAAACTTTACATTAACATTTTCTAGAATAGGAGGTACCTCCCAGTTACAAGCCATGCTCATAACCACTACACCAAACCCGCCTCCCCTTTTTCAATATATTATTCTTATAATATATTGAAATTTATAGTTGTGTTAGATTCTTATCTAACACAACTGTATAGTATTAATAAGAATGAAATTTGTTGCCAATATCTTAGTTTGAAGAAAATCAGCTGACAAGAAGTCGACCTAACTGAAAGTTTTTTTTCAGTTTTCTAATATTTTCTCAATTAAGACTCCAAAGATTTACTTAAACTTGGTAAACTAACTACGCATATATACACTTACCACTTTCGTGCGCACAGAATATTCGCTAAAAACATTTAAAAAAATATATTTCGGTGAAATCTGAAGCCAAAACGATCGCAATATTCCCTTTCTCTTACAGCAAAAAAAGAACATGAAAAAATAATTAATAATTTTCATTTAAAATTCATTATAAAAATAAAAACAAACCTGATAATGAAGAGGTAATTTTTTAGTATATTCAACAAGATTGCAGAGAGCTACAGATGATCTGTCGTCTGTGCATTCAGTTTCCAAAGGGTCTCTTTTGACTTTATCACAAAAGGGTTCAATTGACAAACCCCTAAACATAAACAAGTAATTCAAACAAAAATTAGCTCTACGTATTTAAAAAATAAATAAATAAATAAGTATAAAAACATACTTAGAGCGTTTATTGTCAATCCAATGCTTGCAAGATTTCATGACAAAATCACAACCAAGCCCCTTTCCCCAAGAGAGTGGTTGTGCCATGGAATAGTTGGCAGTATACCAACCAGTATCTTCCATTAAGGCCAAAGTAAGACTTGAATAAACAGGATTCTGGGTATGTGTCCCAGTCATTGCTTCGTTCTAAATAATAAATGAATAAATAAATTCAACACTGCATAATGTATGAAAATAATTAAAAAAAACTAACAAAATCTTACCTCAAACACTCTTTTTTCCCAATGTGTAAGAACGGTACCTTCACCGCCTTGATCCTCCAATTCGGCACCCTCAAGTTCTGGACAATTAAAATGATTTCTTACTTCTTTTACAACTTTTGGAGTTACCATTATTTGAACCTCTTTTGTAATTGTACCATTGTGTACAACCCAGTCTTTTCGAATGACTGTTTTAATTACTCGGTCACTCCACTGACGGGTTTGCAACCTATATAAAAAGAATAATATTTATTGTAATTTCTTTCTTAAAAAGAAAAAAAAATTAAAACAGCCTAATTTATTTAGTAGTTTAATATACGAGTATAGGGCTGATCCATAAGTAAAGAGTATTTTAACTGATGCAAAATTACACCTAATAAACATTTCCGTCAATGCTATGTTCATAATCATATACTTCTAATATTTCCATTTTTGTGGAAAAAGAAAGATATTTTCTACATGCACAAAAAAATGTTGGCTCTACATTAAATGGTGCGGTGAGGGAAGGACAAAAACGAAATGATGGCCTCTTTGAAGTTCTACCCTACTAGCTACTATTCGCATCTGAATACGTATCCTAGAAATTTAGTTTCTCTTCAATGTTCTTTGTAAAACATTTGTTTCAAAATTAGGGCATGTCAACATCTGCGGAGCTTTCTCATTTCCCAGCTTCCGGTAGTGTTTTTCTCATGACAATGGATACTGCCCATCATTAGACAGTGATAAATTTCTCTTATCTCCTATAAGGGAAATCTAAGGGACAGCACTGTCTGACTCGAATCCGAGGCCTCCGCCTGCTAGTCCAGCGCGCAACATTTGAGATAATCCTGCCCCACTAACATTGGAGACAGTTTTTCAAACTGGATTATATGATCCTCAACAAGAATGTACAGAATTAGGATTGAAAAGGATATGTATTTACTCATTTGTTTTATTCAAATCCCTAACTTAAATCGAAATTACTTATGTACCAACCCAACAGAAGAATACTTTCCATCGTACTTGGTATTTTGAAGAGGTTTCCCGTTTTCTTCTCGTGGTGTAAGAGGATTACCCTCAGAATCTCGATAGAAGGCAAATAAACTAATGGAAAAACCTAAAGCATGAAGTATTTCATGTTTTACTGTAGAAAGAAGTATTGCCAGTTCCTGAGGTTTAGTACTAATACTATTCGGACAAAAGTTCGCATGTCCAGCAATTGGCCTGTTCAAAAAAAAAAAAAATTGAATAAACAACTTTTAGCTGTAAAAATATAGTAAACAAAATATTTTCATGAATGTTTACCTATCCAAAGCAGATTCCTGTTGGCAATGTGCAGCATATGCTACTGTCTGTCCTTTACTACATCTTTCAGTTTCCATAGCACTTACATAAAATACAAAATCCGCACCAATAATACCAATACCAGCGTTATCATGATCGGTACAGTTCATGCCAAACGCATTGCACGTTCTACAAGCCTGTGAATTTATAGAAAATATGATAATTTAAAATGAACGATTTGTAGAAACGTAAATATTGCGCTAAATTTTTCCTGAAAATTTTGTCTAAAAATAAAATAAAAATCACTGTGAAACATGCATAATTTTGTCAACACCAATTCTTAAAAGTCAACTGACAAATATTCACTACACAATTAACTGCTGATTCTATAAACTGGGTACTTAGAACATATAAAGAAATAGTTTGAAACAAAAAAAAAAGAAGAAATTTAAATCATGTTCTGTGAATTACTGTTTTAAGCGATGAAATAAATAAAACTCGCACACTAAATCTTCTGTAAATGTTTTCAACAAAGTAGAGGATTATTTTTAACCATGTTACTATCCTGGTATGATGAAACTTAAATATGTTACGAATATGGGAATATATTTTTTATACTTATATTTTTATTTTTTTAAATGATAAACACTATTCGTTCGGTGATGGGCAGCGTTGTCTGTAACGAAAGATCACTGTCCGGAGGCCGGCAGTGCACTGAGAAGAAGGCTCCGGGCGTAAATGACCAGAGATGTCGAAGCGCCTTAAATTAAGAAAAAAGAAAAGAAAAGTATTCGTTTTTCTAACTATTAAGACAAATATTGCTATCATATCAAATTTTCGAATTTTTCACTGGAAATACACTCAGCCACAAAAAATGGGACTTACTTTTTTCATTAATAAATAACACTTATTGCAACAATCTATTTTTAAAACAATTTGCTAACTAAATAATATCTTGTAGTGTTATTTTTTTACACTAACTCTTGATTTGTATTGATGAAAAAAATTAAGAATAAAAAAGAACAAAAATTAAAAAACTTGTTTACACCATTTTCATAACTTTTTTAATTTTTCTCACGGGGCATCAATGCAATCAGGTTATGAATGTCTCTTGTCGAATCTCCTTGTTCGTGTCGGGTTATGCACAGGAGCGTTTGTAGAATACTTGGAGGCTGATCACAAACACTAACATGCCCGTCTCTTAAACCATGTTTTGCTTATACGTTACTTGCATATGTTTTGCTTAATACGTTATTTCCGTTTTTAAAAATTATTTTGCATTTCATCCAAATTGGAATTAGGAGCGTGCGTGCCTAAGTTTTAACAACGGAAATAACATAAAAAGCACTTCGTTTCATATGTGTCAATAGGGGGTTCGCCCTTGAGCCTCCTTTACCTCCCCAACGAACTACCGATCTTTTCGAGTGGCTCCACCCCCAACCCCCACAGTGCCCTCACTGAAGCGCGTTCGAGAAATAAAAAAAATAACCACGTCAGTGCAACTCTTACTTGCTCGGATCATGTTCTGCATAGATTCTACCTTTTTTTCCAAACATTTTTCTAAAAGAGTGAAAATTTACTGAACATATATGAACACGAGAAACTTAATTGAATATATACATACATCTAGATGTTCTTCAGGTACTTGTACTTCGCCACATAAAGTTCTAGCTTCACATGAATTCTTGCAATACGAATACCAGTCACCTTTTCTAAAGAAAACTTGATTGTTTTCACATTTTCTAGAAATACAAAAATTCAAAAAAGTTAACATCGCAATGGACACAATATTACTGAAAATACGTAAGATAAAAAAAAGCACCTGTTCAACCGTATTACATTTTCAGTTCTTCTAACCATTAATGCCTTTTCCCAAAAACTAACAGCTTCAGGTAGTACTGTATTCTAAAATGATTACAATTATATTAATGATAAACAATATTTAAATATATATTACGTAATTCTATTGAGGATATAATGAACTTTAATAATTACATTAATAAGTTCAAATTTATCTTCTTCTAATTTGTACACACTATCATCATAATACAGAAGAATTCGTAATGGCTGGTCTATACTGCGTTTCTTCATAATATGAGATGGTTCTATATGTACTCCATGAATTACCTTACAAAGTGAACAATGAAAATTAAAATGTATTCTTATTATGTTTCAATAATATAGTTGAATATAAATTATTCAACTAACTATCTTAAAATAAAATCTATGGTAAGTATGAATATGATGTGATAAGTATAAGAGATATTCTACTAGTATAACGTATATTCTACTACCAACAACTTCTAGAATCGTGCTTCTTAAAACATTTTGGAGCCACAGACCCCGGTTAAGCATTGTGATATAGATAAGATACGTTGATTTCACTTTTTTGTTTGAGTATCATAAATATTAATACATATAATACTAAAAAAAAAAACAAAATCTACAATAGAATTAATTAAGAATTCAAATTAATCGTTTGAGTATTAACTCAGCGGTAGCGCGTTGGATTAGCAATGCCCCAGGTACGAGTCAGACAGATATCCTTGCCCTAGGAATCTCTAAGCTCATTATCCGGTGCCTAGGCTACATGCTGTCTGCCCATTTTAAAAGCATTGCGTTTTGTTTCTTTAATAATAAAAACTTGAATGAGTAGAAATTTAAAACTACAAGGTCCTTATTTGTTGTGATTGGGTCCGCAGAGTGGAAAGCATCAGTGATGTTTTCCATGATGGCCTGCTTCATTTTGTGGTCATCGACCGGTTTCGAGCCTTCACCCATCATCAGGATGTCTTGGTAAACAATGTGATAACAGACTGGGACAGAACACGCAGATTGTACTGATTGTAATTTAGATAATTAATTTCTAAGATAATGACCATCTTATGTTAATTACTGTCCTTGAACAAGTCTAACGGCATAAGAATATGTTTGAATATCATTAGTTGTTAACAAATTTTAGGTCAACTAATACAATAAGCAATATTAGAGCAGATTAATAAGTTTAAATGGGATAAACAATTTGAAAAGGAATTTTTTAATGTAATAAATAATCAAATAGGCGGTATAATTAAAATCGGCATTGAATGGACTCTAAAAATAATGATGTCGATAATGCAGTTTCGAGTCTATATACCTTAATTAGAATTGCAGGTAAAAATATGTTACAAAAAGCGGTGAGCTATAATAAAAAAGGTGTTAAAAATATGAAATGGTTTTCAAATGAATGTCGGCTATTGAAAAGAAAAGTAAATAATTTATATAGAAAATATAAAAATAATAGTAATAAGGAGTCCCGAAATGAATATGTAAAAGTTAGAAATAGGTATAGGAATATGATTAAAGAGGCAAAGAAGAAATATCTGGAGGCAAAGAGAGTAGAATTGATGAATGTTATGATGAGTGAAAATAGTAATAGTGTCTGGTCACACATAAAGAAAATTATTGGTAAAAAGACATATGGAATAAGGATAAAGAATGGATAAACTACTTTGAGGAATTGTATGGTGGAGGGGAAATAAGGGAGAAATATGAAATTGATTTGAATAATGCAGAGGTAGCTATAACGGACTATGAGATAATTAAAGAAGAGGTAATGTGGGCCGCTATGAAATTGAAAAAGAAACTATCTTGTGGTATTGACGGATTTGTCAGCGAAATCTGGAATAAGGTTTCTACAGAACCAGAAACGGTCAGGGTACTAACGCTAATCTTTAATAAAATATTTGAGGGTTATGAATATCCAAAGCATGGTCCACTGAGGTAATTTGTCCGATTCTAAAACCAAACAAAGATAAGAATGAGGTGACGAGTTATAGAGGTGTAACACTATTGTGAACAATAAGTAAAATTTACTTAAAAATATTACATGCACGGATACAACCCTTCTTGAAAATAAATAACTTAATATCAATATATCAATTCTGATTCCGAGCAAATTCAAGTACGATAGATGCTGTTTTTGTCCTTACCACTCTTATAAATCGATCTATAAATGTTAAGAGAAGAAAATTATATGTAGCTCTTATAGATCTAGAGAAAGCATTTGACAGGGTTGATAGATATTATTTATGGGAAAGACTAGGAAAAATGGGATTTTCAAAGAAAATTATTTTGGCTCTAATGAATATCTATAAGTCGGTGAATAGCAAAGTCAGGATAAATACTGGCGAAGTAATTGGAAACATAGAAACAAATATAGGAGTACGGCAAGGATGTGTCCTATCAGCTACCTTATTCATTATATTTATGGATATCTTTGCAGAGATGCTGTCAGAAGTGGGTACACATGCTCCCAATGTAGGCGGAACCGATATACCACTTACTATGTTTGCTGACGATATTGCATTAATATCAGAATCCATAATAGGACTACAAAGAGCTTTAGACTGTCTGGGCAACTTCTGTGACAAATATGGTATGAAGGTAAATGTGCAAAAAACAAATATTATGGTTTTCAGTAAAGGATACAAACTAAAAAAAAAATGAAAAATGGTATTACAAAGGCAAAAAGTAGGAATCACTAATGAAATTAAATATTTGGGATTTAAAATTAATGGAAATTATAAATGGAGCAAGCACATTGAGATGACAAAATTGAAAGGGAAACTAGCATTGGGAAGATTTAAAAAATTAAAAAGCATACTGCCAGACTTATGTTGGAAGGAAAATTTAAAATATTTCAATGTTATGATTAATTCAATTATGATGTACGGAATTGAAATATGAGGTCTAGAACCAGAGATCAAGCAGCTACAAACTGTCAAAAATGAGATGTGCAAATATTATTTAGATGTACCCACAGCAACAGCTAATGCCGGGGTTTTATGGGAATTAGGTTGTAAAACGGTTGTAGCAGAAAGCATCCGCAGGGTATTTAAATATTATTGCCAATTGAAACAACGTACAAAAGGGGAGCTAGTTTCAAAATGTTTTGAATATCAATGTAATAATAACAATAGTAATAGCTGGGTAAAACAAGTGGAAAGTGAAATTGAAAGAATTGGTTTGGGATGGATAATTGGAGATTCTACTTTAAACTGTACATGTGTTGCATAAAACAGTGTCAAAAAGAATTAGAGACATAGAACGTCAGAATATTTATGCGGAAATGGATAATAAGGTGTCATTAACTTTTTTGAGGGAGAATAAATTATATTATAACACCGAGCCATATCTGAATATATTAAGTATAAGAGAAATAAAGACAATGGCGTGGTTCAGACTTGGTGTATGGCGGCTAAAAAGTGAGAGGAAGGGATGAAAAAATAATGTGTGCATGCTGTGCGGAGATGAGGAGAGTTATAAAACATATCATGTTTGATTGTATAGTTCACGAAGAGAAACGAGTTTTATTGAACAATATAAATAACCCGCTGTAACAAAATATTTATAATCAGTTGGAATTAAAAATGATTGCCAGGTTTCTCGTAGGCAAAATTATAAAGTTATTAATGAGAAGTATTTGTTGGTTGGCTGATCGGCCGAAGGGTATCATAAGAAAACACCAAAAATTTTTGTTGTTTTTATTTAAGGCGTCTCAACATCTGTGGTCATTTGCGCCCGGAGCCTTCTCAGTGCACTGCCGGCCTCCGGACAGTGTTCTCCCGTTACAGACAACACTGTCCATCACCGGACAGTGAGCTGTAGGGGCTCCTAGGAAGAGAAAATCTAAGGGCAGCACGGCTGGATTCGAACCCGTGATCTCCGCGTTGCTAGTCCAGCGCGCTACCACTGAGCTAATCCCTTCCCTTCCAAAAATTTTTCTTTCAAGTGTTTTTTTATTAGCAACCCGACGTTTCGATAAACATTGTTTGTCTTCTTCAGGGGCTCTCTTAGATTGAAAAATTTGTATGTTCTATCATTACATGTTCAATTACTGAATTACGGCCGATCAGCCAACCAACAGATACTTCTCATCAATTCTAACGGCCAACAATTGCTACAATTTGATATATAAAGTTATTAATTATGTACCAAATAGGATAAAAGAATAAAAATAAATAAACAAATAAAATAAAATTATTTGTATGTAATTACATTGTTAAGAACTTTATAAGTAATGAAGATACATTATATGGTAAATTGTACATTATATTATGTGATATGAGAGAGCACATGATGTAGTTTTGGGCATTTGTCCATCAAAATTTAAATATTAAGGTCGTATAGCTTTAAAGGCTCGACCGTTAAGTGTGTAAATAAATAAATAAATAAAATAGATAATAAGCAATAATACAAAAGTACAAATAAGCAATTGATTTATTATTATTCGTTTGTGAGGAGGGACCAGACCCACGCTATCTAAAGCCTCTCTTGGCTCATGTAGCTATCCCAAAGAAAACCAACAACACACCGGGTTTAGAACAAAAATCCAGACCCGGATCTAACCCACCTAAGATTCACCGCAGTTCGAACAAATCGGACCATAACCTTAAAGGGAAATATCCTAAGCTCTTCCAGAGTATCCTATTCCGACCAAAGGTCCTGAACCTAATTTCCTCACAGCCCAAGTCATCTGTCATAATCCACAGGGATGAATACTGTGAAAAGCTTGACACACATGTCTCTAAAGATATACCAACACCAGGCTCAGGACCACTGAAAGGGAGAGAGGCGCCTAATTTGGCATACCTACAAATCTATTCACCCCTCATATGACCTGGTACCCAGATTAGAAGTACATCCTTCAAGGAAGAAAGCACTTCCAGTCTTCAAGAACATTCAAGTACCATCTTGAAAGTGAAGACGCATGAACTCAGCGCCTCCAACGAAGATTGACTGTTCTTTTAAATTAGTGCTCATCCCAAAAACAACAAAGAATGATTTATGTAGTTTATGACATCTGAGCATCTTCACGGGCACACCAGAAGGTAAGTGGCTGAATAATTGGTAAATGACAATTAGTTAACTATGTTATAAGTGAATATTACAAATCTACATTATTTGTTTTCTTCTGACATTTTTCAACTTCTATTTGTTGTCTCCTGACAGTTATTGACATCTAGTTATTGTTTCTTCACATTTATTGACACCTATTTGTTGTTTCTTGACAAGCAACACGTTAAAAAAGGACAATAAATACGACAAAATACAAAAAGTTTATTAATGTTATTAACTACACTCGTCAAGGACGGGTCTGAAACTGTTCGGAAAATAGTTTTAATGAAGACAAATTTTCCAAAATTTTAATGAACAGTAGCTTTTCTTCATTTCATGAAAGTGACTTTTCATGTTGATTTGGATACCAAACTTTTCCCAATTATAACATTTCAGAACGTCTATTCAAATACTTTTTTTTAACAAAAATATTAATAACACAAAACAGTATAATTGACATAAGATGTTAAACTTTCTGTATAATAATCGCAGCAATTAACGTACCAGCATAAAGGACGATATATGTATGTTCATGTGAAAGAAATATAAAATTTATTTAATATTGCATTAAATGTCAATAAATACATTTAAAACTAAGAGGATTAAATAAACATCTATAATAAATAAGAAAATGACTTATAAAATATTACTTACTTCATGTATTTTAGGATGAACATGTTTGCAATGTTTATTATGAAATATACCATTTACAAAATTAAAAAATAATATAGCTAATGTCACACCATAACACTTCCACGAGACATCCGGGCCCATGTTTTATTTCTTAAACCTGATAAATGGAAATGTAGTTAGTTAACTAGGGCATAGTTACTAACATTAATGTGCAGTTTATAAAAGTAAAAAAAAAATAAAAAAAGAAAATAAAAATAATGTTCTAACAGCTGTTAACTGCTGTAACAGTTTTGATAAGAATACCAGCCTTCATGATTTAAGAGTTCCTTTCACAGTTGAAAAACTTTTCTATTTCTAATTTATAATAACTTAACAATACTTAAGTGGTGTTATTTATGTTTATAAGATTTTTTAATTAATCAAAGAGAAAAAAATTATAAAATAAGCAAGTTTAATGGACCATTAGAATTGGAAATGAATCGTTCATTAAATGAATTCAAAGAACAAATGAAAGGGATATATTGCTCTCAAGGCTAAACGACAAATTCCGGGAAAGAATTCGTTGTTTAGAGCGAAAAAATTATGTGAAACACTCAAACGATTTCTACGGTAAACTTTACAGTACTAATTATCTTCCACGCTGAAATTGTAACAAAATGTTTAGTGCTCTTAATATTACACGGGCAGTGGAACCGTACACTATACTGAATAGGCAGTTTATTATTAAGCTAAACGCAACAGCTCATCCAGAATTCTTCTAAATTTTCCGCAAAAATATATCATATAAAAATAGGGCATTATATGGTAACTTGGTATATTGTAACTGCCTGCGAACTTTGGATAGATTCTTCACTTTGATCAATAAAATACACATTTCAAAAATCACTTGTAATTGGTATCAGTGGTATTACTACTGATAGTATATTGTCTGCCACCCAGGATGTTCGGAAGACTGTCTAAAGGACTACGCTAACCCTATGTGAAATAATAAACGGGGATTAGAAATTACTAGTAAGTGGTGTCTGTCGGTGGGGTTTAATATAAATCCGACAAAATCATTCCACAAGGACACTCCACATCTGAAAAATATCCGATTGGCCGGAGTTGAGATGGAGTGGAGGAAGGTAGTTAGTTAACTTCCTTCGGAAGCAGATATTTTCCGTGATAATCTGCTTCATTTTGTGGTCATCGACTGGTTTCGGGAGTTCGCCCATCATCAAACCGATCGATGACTACAAAATGAAGCAGGCTATAACGGAAAATATATCTGACGCTTTCCTGCTCTGCGCACCCAACCACACTAAACTAGGGGTAAATTTTGACAGTAAGCTCCTATGGTAGAGACATATTGAAATAATTGTCAGTAAAAAGCCACATTCGTGCTCTCACCGTGTGCAGGAGCATGGCAGGTAAAACATGGGACTGTTACCCAAGCACACACCTTGAAATGGATGTACACCATTAAACCATGATAGTGAGACCTATTGGGGGAGGAGCAGTGCGCCCAATACACTGCGACCTACACGATCTATTGTGCTATGCCCCTCGGGGGCCGTAGGCTAGCGCACAGCATCCCATCAGTTGTCCTTGGCGAACAACGACGTCTACAATATCCCCGTTAGGTTAAGATCCCTAAGGAATCCTAATACCCAGGCGGGCTCTACGTTGAGACCTATAATCACCTATGGTGCACTGACGTGGGCGAGTAATGCCAAATTAGCCTGTACCAAGAAAATCCTTGGGAAAGTACAACGTCTTGAAGTTTATTCATGACGGGAGCAATGAGGCTAGTCTTACAGTGGGATTAGTTATTCTCAATCTCACACCTCTTCAACTTGTGGTTGAGAGGATGGCGAAGAGAGCTATCCTCCGAATAATTAGAGTGGAGCAGTATGAATCCGCTCTGTCTGGCATTATAGTACATGTCATTGTATTGTATATGGATGGGTCGAGGACCTCTGAGGGGACTGAGGCCGGAATGTTTGTAGGGGCCAAGACCCAGACTCCGGAGCCTATAGCAACTTTCCCAGCATCTTTCAGATCGAAATTCAGCAAGCGGAAGATGTGTCCAGTTTAACCTCGACAGGAAATATCGGAATCAGGAGATTATTATTCTATCCGATAGCCAGGTCGCCATTAAAGCACTGAGTTCATACGTCATGAGTTCAAAAATGGCATGGGGATACCTCAGCAAACTCTATGACCTCCAGGAACAATAGAGTTATCTATTTTGAGTGCCAGGGCATGTTGGCGTGGAAGGAAATGAGATGGCCGCCCCCTGGCGAGGAAAGGCGCTGCATCTCCCTTTGTGAAGCCTAAACTCTCCTGTGGAAAAGCGACCAGTCTCTTCAGGAAGAGCTCAGAAAAGAGGAGGAAGAGAAGAGAGCACAGCTCTGGAAAACCCTCCCAGAACTTAAGCAAGACGTGTTATAACCAGAAATGAACTGAAACGTGCATAATCTGAAGAAAAATAGACTCCGCATGCTGACGGGTTTCCTCACGGAGCATTGTAGGCACAGAGCAAAAAAAAAATTTTTATACTTGAAGGGACTTCAAAATATGAATATTCAATAATAAAATTCATATCCAATAAAAAAAAATCTATCGAATGCAATAAATCCTCTTACACCAATAAGAGAAAGTAAAAAGGTACATTTACATTGTAGAAAATTAGAAGCAAACTTGAATCCAGGCCAGCCTTATTCAATCAAAGCACTGTTACCTTACTTCATTTTATCTACACAGGTTATGTTGACATTTACTATTCATTAGAGAGTGCTGTTTTTATGTTATGTAACTTAAAATAAATAAATAAATTACCTTGGATAATTTGGAAATATTTTTTTATAATGGCTGCAGTTACTAAAAATGTTGACACTAACAGACGAAAAAAGGTTTGTAGTTTTCATGATTATCCAATATGGTTTTTATTATTTTCAATATATATTTTTATAATTATTGAAAGCTTGTCATTGAAATTACAATTGCAGAAGTTATTTGTGTATGCAAAAAGTAATTCAATAATTTTGTTACAATTTATTATTTACAAATAGTTTGTTCTGCTATTCGTAGAAAAAATGTTATTACAAAATACAAATCTGACTTAACAAGTTACGAGATCTTTTCCTTAAATCGATTTAAGATTGTGAAGATATTAGACTGTAGGACTTTTCGAAGTTCTTTGACGCATGGACTCATTTATGGCCCTTATTATCTTCAAAATAACGGATTCTCATCATTTAAGATAACGGTAAAATCAGTAATAAACATTGAACTAAGAATCAGACATTACTAACATGTATATTTCGCAGAATGTTAATGTCGCAAGCTTTTGTTTCCCGAAAAATGTGTCATATGAAAGTCATGGGGCTTATGTATGTGTAATCAGTAACATCTGTAAAATAAAATTTCCCGAGAACACATTTCAAGTACAAGCGGTCTTTGTATGTGTGGTTAGGATACCAAGTTTAAATAAAATATTCGTGTCATTTCGGAGAAAATCGCGAAAAATTGAAATAACTACCCCATACAGATGCATTACGGGTTCAAGGATTGTGCCTTAAACTTCAGCCTTGGACCCCTTGGTAATTGCTAAACTAAATATTGAGTTTGAGAGCCCTACAAATTTACGTTTTTCTTTATTTATTTATTTCAGGCCTCACATTTTTAAAACTATAAAAACATGTTTTTGGTTCATAGTGGTCTAAAATCTATATTTCCAATGAAAACGCAATTTCGAAAGTGTGACAGGATCTGATTATAACAACAGGTGAAAGTAAAACTCCGATTTGAAACACATTAATGACTTTTCTTTTAGTAATTCACATATGTTTTGTTTTTAAAATGAAGACACGTTATTTTCTACGCGTATCTGCAATAGCTAAAATATCTAGATAGTTCCAAAATATCATGCAGGGCAATTTGCTGTAATTTTAACTTTCTCTTACTTCTAAGCAATGGAATTATTGCGATTGTGTCAAATTTTAGAAATTGGGGGGTACATGTTTTGTGGCCCCTTGAATAAGAAAAAATTTTTTTTGGCGAATATCTGTATGTGTGTGTGTGTGGGTGTGTCTCGGTTTACTTTTTTTTATATATACCTTTATTATTAATTCACCATTTACAGTATTGCATAAATTTATATGACATGTTAATTATAATTATCTCTCTCTCATTCATTCTCTCTCCGTTTGTGTGTGTTTTTGTGTCTCTTTGTTTTGTTTTTTTTAAATAACTTTATTTTTAGGCTGCACCATACAAACAGTGTAATATATGCAGTTGAAATACATTCCAAAACACCTCAATTGCTAAACATAAATTTTTTACTAACATTTTACAGAACAACAATAATAATGAATATTAGTCTATTATGTTCGTTATATCAGTTATAATGTTAACTATATCGCTAATAAACATTACTGTTAACTACATCAACAGGACTTTCACAATTACAAGCAAGACTTTCTGTGTGTGAACAAAATATCTCAAAATCGAAAAGTCATGGGAAGGTCAAAATTGGATTCCGTTTAATTACTGCCAACGATCGCATCTGACACTATGGTTTTGAGCGAAATCCAGCAACCGGAAGTGCGACTTGACTGAGTAATGTTTTTTTTTTAGTTTTTCGCGGTGTTCTCGGAAATGGCCCCAACAATTTCCTTTAAATTTATGTACACTTAATTCTGCATATTAAATTCTAGTACATTATAAATACCTACCATTAATTTGAAATATTTTCCTAGGAAAACTGATTTTTGAGGGGTTCTGGGAGAACAGAAGCATAGCTTTCCTCTAAAGTACCACTTCAATACTATGTGGTTCCGCCTCCCAAACACATTAGAAGCATTGCTGGAATTCCATATTTGAAGAAAACAGTTAACTAGAAATGCGACTTTTCAGAAAATTTTTTGTGATATTTTTGAAACGATAGTTTTTTTTTTAATTTGGAATGCTAACTGCACAGATAGAAGCTATTAGTTTTATTTTAAATATTTTTCCGAAAAAAATTATTTTAATGATGTTTTGGGGCCTACCAGTTAGATTTAAATTTAAATTGCCGCTGGAAGCTATGTTGTCTGTGACAGAGGGCGCCTACTGTGTCCACTCTTCTGTTTATGTCCACTCTTCCTCAGCTAAACGTTTGTAATCATTGCAGTTTTAAAGCTATAAGGGAAAGGATAAATGCTTAAAAAGGACTTCGAGAAAATTAGCTCGAAGAAAATTTAAAAACTTCCTTTGAGGAGTTTGATTCGATCTAAAATTTGATTTTTCACATAAGTTCTTAGTCTGAATTCGCAAACGATATGTAATCTTCATATGAAACAATTAAATAAGTTTTAAAATTGTATAATGATCTGAATGTTCACAGGTATTGATTGGGAAACTACCTGCTGATTTTTTAAAGATCAATGCAACACCTAAACAGCAACAAGAGGCGGCCGATCAACAAGCTGCTATTGCCTTGCATCATCAGTTTGTAGAAAATTCCTTTGTTGGCTCAGCTGTTGGAAGACTAAATATAACAGTTGCTCAGGTAATCTTATAAATAAACAAAAAGTCCGTTTATTCTAGATTGGACTATTAGCACTGTTTCCTTCTTTTACTAGTTTTCATCGGAAATACATGTTTGGAGGTCTGCTGAGTACGAAAAGAAGGTTTTTAAGAATGGCCTGTATGTGTGAGACCAAATACAAAAATCGCAGGAATCTCAAACTCCACATTCCATTTAGTTGCCATCATCGAATTTTCACTCAAAATGCGTCAGTCCGAAGTGGGATCATAGAATTGTTTGTTTTTTAAGATTTTCTCAAAAATGGCTTTACTGATTTTCTCTGTATACTGCAAACGCCAAAGCGTATCACTTTTATTTGAACTGTATTTCTGAGAAAATTTATTTTTGAAAGGTTCTGGAGAAGTTGTGCCCTCAGGTTTTCATCTAATGTGCTATTTGAAAATGCCAAACGTCTCTATTAACTATACAGTTTTGAGTTTTGTTATTATTATTGTTATTAATGGGTGCCCGAAAGTAAGGAACATAAGCCAATATGGTTTTTATTCCCCCACAAAAAAAGGTACACCTAAGGAGCCTCCCCGAACAATCTACCGGTCAGACTGCAATACACTTAATCTACAATCCCCCTTTCAGCATTCCACTGAGATTGTTGCACTCCCACATATGCGAAACCAAATTGGCGAAACAAGGACCCTGACCTAGGTAGTAGTCTACTGTTTCCCGTACTCCATTGTCATAATTCTTACACCAAAAGGCTAGATGTCCTGCCTATTTTGTGTAAATGATTGGCTACCCTAGGACTCCCAATTGTATCCTGTTTAGGGAGAGAAGATACTTCAAATCTCTCTGTCTCATACCTTTTATAAATCTTGTGTCCCTCATATGCTACTCCTTCCTATTCCCTACTCTTTCATTGCTTGACAACCCTGTCACATACATAATTAATTGCTTGGTGACGGCCACTGTTGGCTCGAGACCATATAATGGTAATTAGGATCCCACCTTAGCCAACTTGTCCGCCCACTCACCACCCTCTGTACCCGCATGTCTGGGAACTCCGAAGACTTCTACTCTGCTCCTCTGAACGGGGCGAGAAAATCAGTAAACCGGAAGTGGGATTTTTCAGATAGGTTTTTTCAGTTTTTCGCGATTTCCTCGAAATCGGTTCTAAAAAAATTGATTTAAACTTGTTATTTACTATACATGTAAAGCCTATCACTTTAATTTGATAAATTTTTCTGAAAAGAAACTGATTTTTCGATGGGGGCTCATATGGAACTGAGCCTGGCTTCCCTTTTTAAAGATTATAGTATCACCTAGTGAGCAATAAGGAAACTAGATATATACTGTTTATAAAGATCTTTCATTCTTGTTTCAAATATAACTGCAAGCTAGCTTTTAGTACTGGACGTCCCCAAACTTTTCGAAATTGTACAGAATTTTTTTTTTTTTTGGCAGTTAGCTTTCGCCATCAGCACATATGCAAAAAAGCAAAACCAATCACTAGTTATAAGATATCAAGCACCTGTGGTACGTAAGTGAAAACAGCTCATGGCTCCTACACACACAACCTGTCTGTGATTACACTTGATACCTTTCACAACAGTAACCATTAGTCTAAATAAATGCCTTCATTAATAAAAAACAAAAAATCAATCATTCGGATAAAATATTCGTAAACCTAAATTAAAAATTTGTACATATTACACTGCTCTCACACTCAACATGCTACAGGGCCGGGTAGCCATCCCGGCTCAGACCGCCCCTCCAAGAGACGGCTACCACAGAATTAAAAAAGTGTAAGAAGACAACCCCACACGGACCCAAAAGTGCCACCCTGCGCCCGGGTTATGGTCCCCCCACCCCACCACTCATTCACACAAAAGCCATCATTCCTATAAAATTATAAACTTACCCCATTTCACGCTAATACATACTTGCATTCTAATAAATTTACATGCATACCTCAAAAAACATCAATTAAATACTATGTACCAATAAAAATGCTCTTACATCACCATTAGAAATGCAACACCACTATGCACTCGCGCTGCGCAACACCCACTGCACTCGCACACACAGAGACACCATGGGGTGGAGTACTTGATATTCCTCGCACCCCGTTACAACTAATCCTAAAAATAAGCTACAGCTAGATATTACGAAACTCACCGAACTGGATATCCACAATATATTAAATACAAAAATCCTCCAAGTATTTTATAAATTTTACTATTATTGCAAGTGAGTATTTCCTTATAATTAATAGGAAAGCGGTAATTGTTTCAAACTTGTAGAACATCTTGCGTCTTTCTGATTCGTACGTACTGCACCGCATTACAATATGTTCCAGACTTTCGATTTCCCCACAGCTGCCGCATATAGGGGAGGAGGTCTTACCAATTTTATGCAAATACTCCTTGCATGTCCCATGATTGCAACGCAACCTATTTATATGCATCGCAATCAGTTTTGTGTGGAATTTCCTTTATACCACAATTGGTGGGCAGCTAGTGGAAATAATTCTTTATAAAAACGGCCCTTAGTGGATTCGTTTCTCTTGATGCCACAGTGAGCCTTGACCCAAATAAAATGCACTTCATTGTTTTGGGTATGCAATTGAAAAAGTGTCCTGCTTATATTCATAATAAATTATATGACTAGTTTCATGGCTTAGAATCCAGTCACCTTTTCTAGTGCGCTTTTGCTGTCACTAATAATAGTAAAATCCTTTAGGGGGAGTCGCAGAGCATATTTCAATGCTTCATAAATTGCTGTTAATTCTGCGGTATACACGATGCGAATGCGATAGTTTGAACATGAAACTCACGTTCCTGTCAGGATCATAAAATGCACCACCCACCTCTTCATTTATTTTCGAGCCATCCGTGTAAATTATATGCGAACCGAACCATTTCGTATAAATCATGTATAAAAGAATTGTTTTTTTTTGTTTTGTTTATGTAGAATAATCTTTAAAAAAAATTACTTGCGGTTTAGATTGTTTAGGTAAAGAATAATTTGTACGAAAGCTAATAGGTTTATCTGATAAAAAAATAACTGGCTTCAAATGAGCTACATTTCTGAAGCTCGAAGCTAATAAAGGGGAATTTTTATGTCTCCAATAACGATGTTTCAGATCTTTTAAATTTAACTCACAGAGTTTATTGTACAGTTCGCTATTAGAAGACGAAACTTTTAAAAGAAACCTATTACACAACAATTCCCTTCTTTGTTCCGCAAACAACTCCCCACACTCTGAATGGATCACATCCGTTGGTGTGCTTTTTAGAAAACCTAAACACAACCTAAGACATTTATTCTGTAATACTATAGGGAGTAATAGTGTATTTCTCGTTTGCACGTATAGGAAGCAGCCAAAATCAAATTTACTGCGTATTGTGGCTCTATAAAAGAGTTGACAAATAAAAGATTTGGGTCAGCACCCCATTTCAGATGGGATATGGCTCGAAGGACATTAAAGTACTTTCCCGCTTTCCCTAGTACTATCTGTATATGTGACTTCCAAGTCAATGTCTAGTCCAAAGTAAGCCCTAAGTATTTGGCCTCTTTGACAACTCTAAAGGAGTGGCCTGCAAGTGTAACACTGTCTCCTAAAGGCAACCTTCTTTTTCTCGAGAATGTACATAATATGGATTTTTCCTCCGAAATGGAAAGCCCGTGGTCAAGGGACCAATCATTTAAAACATTCACAGCCACCTCCAATTTCTCCAAACATTCCATAGTGGAGGTCCCCATCGAATAGAGACACACATCATCTGCGTACTGAAGCACTCTCAAGTCTTCGTCCCTCAATGAGGCTATATCTAGAGCGTATATTGCACATAATAGTGGAGATAAAATGCCTCCCTGAGGCAGCCCTAGCCTACTCCAGCGTGGACCTAATAGCTTATCATTTAGACGGGTAACAGTTTTCTTTCTGAAATCAGTTTCATTATATTTCGTACAAACAAACTGGGCAAACCAATATTTTGCATTTTACTTGCTAATATTGGAAGAGATATACATTGTCAAAGGCTCCTGCAATATCTAAAAACAAAGCGAGCGAGTTTTATTGACATTTAGCTCTAGCTGTATGTCGGTCACTAATTCTGCTTGGCAGTCTATTACGGACCTTCCTCTATGGAATCCGAATTGCGATCGTGGTAATACATTATTGTATTCTAACCACCACTCTAGTCTATCTTTAATGATTCTCTCAAACGTTTTCATGAGGCAAGAAGCCACTGAAACAGGTCTATACGATTTACAATCATCTCTTGGTTTGTTGTTTTTAAGGAGCGGTATGATAATGTATTCTTTCCATTCCTCTGGTTATACACTTGAAGACCACATTTCATTAAAAATGTTTTTTTTCCCATCGGAAGGCATGTGGTATAACATTACATAGTGGATGTTATCACTACCTGGGGCTGTATTAGGGTTTCTTTTAATCGCTTTGTTAAGTTCTTGTAACGAAAATGGATCGAGAAGTTGATGATTATTACTTAAATTTTCATTAAGTTCTATTGAGTTTTGAACAGAAGGAGGGGATGAAGCATTCTGAAAATCCTCAACCCACTCCCCTGCTGCTAGGGGAGGGAGTGAGGAATATTTATTTTGTATTTTCTTAATTTTTTCCCAAATCTGTTTAATAGGGGTGGCCCTGTTTAAGTTGCCCAAGATTTCTTCTTGGCCTCTTTGATAATTTTTTTAGCTGTTGCCGCTATTTTCTGTATTCTAGAAAATTGTCAAAGGAAGGGGAGGTGATATATTTCCGGTAGGATTTTTTTCTTTTTGTAATAACTTCGACGCACTCTGAGTTCCACCACGCCTTAAAATTTGAGGGACGATTTTGTTTATTTTTATATTGCGGAATAGAAAGTTCTGCAGCTTTATTTATAATATCAATTAATTCACTATAATTAATAAATTCTAAGGAGTGATTATTTAAAATAGTCAAAAATTGTAATTGATATGTATTCCAGTCTGCTTTGTTTATGCGCCATTTTCTATTTGTGTTTCTATTAATATAAGGTAAAAGTTTAGATTCACTGGTAATTAAAACTGGCAAATGATTAGAACCCATTGGATCATCCAATGGTTGCCACCTAAAACTTGAACAAACTTCCGGAGAACAGAAGGTTAAATCCAAGGCAGAGTAATTAATGTGATTTACGTTTTTGACTTAAGTAGGTGACGCATCATTTATATAAATTAAATTATTTTCTTCGATCACCTCCAAAAGAATTTTGCCATTGTTATCATCGAAACTCGACCCGAAATTACGATGATGAACATTAAAGTCACCGCCTATAATCAGAGGCTTGGGAACACTTTTAATAAAATTATCCCATTGTGCAGAAGTTACATGATTGTTTGGTTTGTTATATAGAGATACAATAGTTTTGTTTTTATATTTACTGAATGGAATCGTAACAGCGACTGACATCAGACCACCAATAAAAAACAATTTATTTATTGCAGTGAATGGTATTGAACTTTGCACTAACAGTGCAACTCCAGCTTTACCATCTGCCCGTGGCTGGTGTACCATATTGTAGCCTCTAAATTTTGTATTGGAATTTGGTTTAAACTAAGTTTCAGATATTAGGGTAATATTAATTTTTTCCCTATTCAAACATTGCTCGAAACTACCTTTATTTGCTACAGCAGATTTCGCATTCCATTGTAACGTTTTTAATTGTTTCGTCATTTATATATTATTAGTTTATTTAGAATACGAGATAGATGCCTTATTTGTAACAAGTAGGCATTTATTCCATGTAATAAGTGCAATAATAATAATAACAATATTTTGAAATCATCTAATAAATAAGGATAAATTTGAAGTAAGGTGATTTATATCTTTATGAATTTTAATACAAGTAAAATAGAAAAGACTTTTTCTTGCAGTGTGTAACAATTAAAATAGAAAATATATATACTAAATGATTCGTAACAACTTTTACTAATCTTCTTTTAAATTACCTATTCTATCTTTAATAATAAGTTTTAATTTATCATCATTAATTTATTCTCATTAAAATTAAAATTTTTTAAAATTGAATATACGGCCTCGTAAATTGTTTCAGAGCCATTGTTTTTATTCACCTTATTAAGGTTTGAAGTGCTGGGCGATTCCTTATTAGTTACGGGTGGGCGATGAGGATTAGAAGGGATTAAACCTCCAGTGACATTTTTTGGGGCGGGGACTTGAAATAAAGATTTATTTATTTCTTTAATGACAAAATGTGGTGGTGATGGGGTTAATAATGGTCTATTTCTTTTCGTCGAACTTGTGAAATTAGCAGATACGCAAATTGCCTTCCACTACTACTTTCATTAGCCCTTCTCAGGAAAGGAAACTCGCTCAAATCGTCCAGTCCAGGCGCGTTCTTTTCAGCAATGGCTGAGTAGGTTCTTGGCGTCCGAATATGAAATGTTATTATTAGCCATAACTTCTTTAATGGACTTTTCTTTCTTAAAAAAGGGGCATAACGCTTGATTAGAAGCTGTGTGATTCCCAGCTCCACAGTTTATACACTTTCTATCAGTGCTATCACAATTTTTTCAGTGTGTGAACCTCCACACTTCTCGCACCTTTCCCCCCTATTACATTTGTCCTGGAAGTGGCCATATCTACAGCACCTCTTACATTGTATCACATTTTGTATTAAGTGTGAACCTCACAACTCATATAATGGATGTAAACATGCTGAGGCAATGTCTGACCCCTAACAGTCATTAGAATTGACTGAGTAGGGATCAGTTTTACTTCATTACTATCCCTATCTTATATTTTTCTTTTTAATCAGTGCAATTCAATTATTTCTAAATTGGCCCCATGTGGTCCCTTTATGACTTCATTAATTTCCTCAACAGGTATCTCTGTATCTACTCCACGTATAATACCCCTACGTTGCAGTAAATACCTTCGTATATACATATTGAAACCCTTCTCTTTTAAGGATGAGGCATTCATCATTTTGTTGGCTGACACAGCATTGTCAAATTCAACCCTTAACCTGTTCCTCCCAATCTTTTTTATAATTATTATATTTTTGGCAATATCTGGGTAGCTTAAATGAATAAGCCTACCAGAGCCATTGGGTGCATTCTTGAAATGCCCATTTTTTCATGATTTAAACTTTCTATTATAATTTGGAATGGACCTAGATCCTCATTTCTATAATATAAACTATTTTTCTCAACACTGATTTTTCCCAACAATGAAATTTATTGAATTATTTCCCTTTTTATTTCCACCTTCCTTCTCAATATCAGGCGGTACTACCGCCTGCCCTTCACTGTTACTCATTTTTCAATTTGCTTAAAAACTAATATACAAATTCTTAACCATTTATGCAATATTACAGCTATTTACAAAAAAATTTAAAATATAAAGAAAAACTTACCTTAATAAAATTAAACAAAATAAAGAAAGACCAACCAAGAAAGAAAAAATAAAGAAAAACTTAACTTATCAGTCGAAATATATGTGAAAAATAAATAAAAAACTTCCAAAAAGAAAAGAAAATGAAAAACACGCAAACAAAGAAAAAAGAAAAGAAAATTTAGAAAACGAAATATGAATAATTTTAAATAATGATAAAAGTAGCTGAAGTATAGCAACTAATACTGGACTTTAAGCACGTCTGCGCACTGTATGGGAGCTGAACATCAACCGAACAGAATTTTTAGAAATTGAATGTGAATATTTAGAATAAGGCAGAGTTGTGTATTTTACATTAGATTTCTGACGCTATTTGTTGTTAAGCTTGGTTTTTGTAGTATCACTTATAACTTGTGCTATTTAACAGGCTAAACTTGTGAAGAATTATGGAATGACTCGTATGGACCCTTATGTAAGGTTGAGAGTTGGACATTGTGTCTATGAGACTCAAACTGATCCTAATGGTGGCAAGAATCCGCATTGGAATAAAGTGATTCAGTGGTAAGTTTTAATCTAATCGATATTTTAGGATGCTGTTTATACAGAGTACACCAGAGGTGGGCAAACATTGTGACACGTAGGGCAACGTTTTGACTTTGGTGAACGGTCGCGGGCCATACATAATAAATAATGAGTAGGTAGGACATATGTATCGTATGGTCAAGGGTGCTTCAATCAGAGGGATGCTTTTGTTTGGGAGCTGCTAGTGCTAGAGATTTATAATCGGGCTCGGCTTGAGGCAAAGATATTCTGAGAAGCGATTCAAGATTTACATCGGTTAGTCTTCTCCAAAGCGCTTCTTAGTGCACTTCTTAATTTAGATTTAACATGCTTCATGATGAAAAATTTCTGTTCACAAATATATGTAGATCCAAAGTGCACAGTAATTTTTGGGCAAACCGTTTTAAATTACAAAGTTTTGATGAACCAGAGAGGCATAAAATTTGTTAATTTGACGATTCTTAAAAACTTTTGAATGATGCAAGTTACTTTTAAGTTCGATCAGTTCCAGCTGAAGTTCAGAGGAGGAAGCCTCTTCGACATTAAAATGTCGAACCCTCAACCACCTGTAATGATGATACCTGTATTATGAATCTACCGTTGCTGTATAGAATTCTCTCCCTATCCTCATACAGTGTAGATAGGGCTTAATAGCAAAAAATAGACCTAAAATTAAATATTGCATTAACTTTCTGACTGTCAGATAGACCACTGACATATTGTCTTTTTTAGAAATCTGTTATATAATTATTTGTATATCTGTATGTTGAAATAAATAAAGACTTCTTCTTCTTAAATATTGTATTAATTTGGCCGCGGGCCTTATTTTGAGCATCTACGGGCCACTTTTAGCCCGCGGGCCATGCTTTGCCCACCCCCTGGATTACACTAATAATGGCTTTAGCTACGAATCAAAACCATTCTCTTTTTCGGCTGCCACAAGAAAATTCATTTTTAGAGCCTGAACTACAATTTCTAAGTGAGAAATAGAAATACTAGTTGAGGTGCACAGACTAAAACACGTGGAACTTAGTCCTTTAGTTGCCTTTTACACCATCCTAGATGGAAGTCGACCTATTCCAAGCCCCGGGGTCCTGCAAGGTTTGAACGAAGAGGTATATCAAGAATTAAGGCGATTGCTTATTGTGACAGCAGTGTTTGAAAGTTTATCATTTTTAAGAATATTTCTTCAGAAAATTTGGTTTATATCGTAACTACTCAGGTACACATTTCTTGTATCACAAATAAGTAAGAAACATTACACGTGATATACAACAGTTCATACATTGTTTAAAGTATGTACAGCAGATTCGGATATTGTCGGCGCCGAACTTCATAAACTTTTGTAATTTCAATTCCATAACATTATGGAAGTGTGAAAAATACATCGAGTTATTGCGCTTATAATTAAAGTATTACAACACCGCCTCAGATTTTGATTAAGAGCATTTTAAACTAAATCATTCAGTGTAGCTAAAAATGAAATACTTATTATTTTGTTGCAGCCTTCTTCCATCGGGTGTTACAACTCTTTACGTTGAAATTTATGATGAATGCTCATTTACTATGGATGAATTAATTGCTTGGGCTCATATAACCATACCTCCACCCGTATTACGTGGAGAAACATGTGAAGATTGGTATCCTCTTAGTGGAAAACAAGGCGATGGCAAGGAAGGCGTTATTAATATTGTACTTTCTTATGTCGTATGTATTATGAATTTGATTTTGTTTTTTTTTCTGTATTTTTGTTGAATAGTATCATTGAAATCCGAGAAATCTGGAATGCAGGGTCTTAATCCGCAGTGTTAAACAAAAAAATAAGTTTTCAAAAATTATTAATTTCATAACCTTACATATGTTTTCAAATTTAATTTATAGGAAGGTGCGAACCGTAGTTGTGTGTACACTAGTGCTGCTATGGCACCACCTGTAATGATGATACCCTCAACAGCACATAATATTTTTGGAGTACCACAATTTTCTCCAGTTCCTGTATATACGCAAATGCCACAACAACAACTTAACCAACAGAATCTTACTCAGGTCTACTTTATACTTATTGTTGTCCATAATGCACAACTTTAATTTGAAAAAATAATGAGATCTTAAAAAAAAAAACAAAAAAAAAACCTGCTTTTTTTTTATTACAATTTTTATTTTATTATAATAATTTTATTCAATTTACTGTCGCAAATTTGATAAGCATTTTAATCTAGGGCCATTTGATGATTAATATACTACTTTCGGTTACCTTTATAAAAAAAATAACAGCGGATCATATAATAATAATAATAATAATCGTTATTACAATGCTGAAGCAAAACGTGTGATTAAAATTTCTCAAAAACGAAAAATCGCAGGAATCGTTGTATTTGGTACTACCACCGATGCGGTGCCATGTAAAGGCTGACATGAAAGTTTCGAGTAAACTTCATAAACCGGAAGTGCGACTTCACTGAATGATTTTTTTTGCCATTTTTCTTGTGGCGCTAACATCTTGTTTAAACTTCCGATACTCTCTAGACACATTAATGCTTGTAACTTTTATTGAAGTATTTTTGGAGGAAAATTGATTTTTTGACGGTTCTGGGGGAGCTGCAATGTCAAGCTTTCCTCTAAAGTGCTACTTCACTGTAAAGAAGGGCTTAACAGATTTTTGAGTATTTTGGAAATTTCCTCAAAAAGGGATCCATCAATTTGCTTTAATCTTGGAAACCTACCACTTCTATTGGAAAATTTTTTCCCGAAAAGTTGATATTAGGAGCGACTAAGGGACCTGTGATTTATGCTTAAATTTAAACTGCCGTGATATATTTAATTTTTGAATTACTTTAATTTATTTAATTTAAGTTGTTAATTATTTAAAGTTTCACCTGTGAAGCACACATTTTGAAGCTCCTCTTAATTCAAAACGTTTCACTGATTGTTACGTTTGTTGCATCAGTTAATAGAATATATTCATTAATTTCTTTTCAGATTGAGGAAATGTTCCCAAATATTGACAACGAAGTTATCAAGTCAGTTTATGAGGCTAATAGAGGAAACAAGGATGCTACAGTGAATTCTCTTCTTCAAATGTTGGATGTTTAATTATTAAAATAATTATAATTCATTTAATGGCTTTATATTGAGGAAAATTATTTAAATATAAAGTATATGTAAAGTTTACATTAAAATTTTCGAAAATCTTAAGAAAGGAAACTAAAAACAAATTTCCATGAAGTTTGAGTTTCTTTGCAAACTTTGTTAATGAGTTTTAAATGGAATTTAACCTTAATATGGGTTCTTACTGTGATCTACTTATCTTCAAATTTAGGAATTTATTTTTGTTGCTTTTTTGTTTTGTTTAGCCGTTTTAATAGGTGGTATATTTTTAAAGTTAGAGTGTGTTTTAGTTTGGAGCAATGTTAAAAAAATTATTAATGTGAAGTTTATCACTAATCAAATCTTTCATTTAATTTTTACTTCAGATTTGCGTTTGTTAATTGAGACAAACACATAATACAGTTTATAATCGGATAAGTAGGTAGGTACAAAAGTTGGGTACACAACCTTACTAGCGAAATCCCTCTAGAAACTCTCCAAACTTTACCCAAAACCTTATAAGATTTAATTAAAAGACGCTAAAATTAAAAGAAATAATGCTTATAGACATTAACTAATGTATTGAAAAATAATGCAAGCGCATGTACAGATAAATCGTCTAGAAAGGCAAATCCACTGCCACTTATGCCTGCCAGTTTTTGTACAAGGAATTAGTCATACAATTATTTTGAATGAGCATAACGTCCCGTGGGTGCAAAATAGAGCTTGTTCTACACCCAAGTAGTTGCATATGTCAACTACAACTGTAGGTCATAAGTATATTGCTGAGTGTAAATCATTGAGTTGGTAGTGTTGTTAGGCTGAGATACCCTCAGAGTTGCCAATATTCCTGAAGAAGTGACTAGCTCTCTTTCCCCTTTGGGGCTGAGTTAGCTGAATACTGTCTCTAGTTGGAAAGTTAAAAACTTTAATCTTGTTGAAGACATTCGTGATATATGAAGTTAAAAGAAGCTGTTACGTTTTGCGCTGTAATTTACTTATATTTAAATGATACGAAAAGAAATATACACATCTTTAAGTCCATATCCATATTTAGGAAATGGTAGTGACCTACCTTTAAATGTCTTAATATGTAATGTAAGTAAAAAAAACAGCTGTTGGTAAAATTTACCGTTTATTCGTCTTCCTAATTCCGTGAAGGACGTCACAGTGTACATTATAATGGTTATTAAGAGTGGCCCGGATCCCAGTCAAAACTGTACTTTTTCTGATATTAAGTTACTAGAAGAACTTTTGTGTAAAACTGGAAATTGGTATATTGTTAAGTATAGAACGCGTCAATGTCTGCAATAGTATTTGTTTTATGATGTCGAGTGAAGGAATCTGACGATAATGACTGGTTGTATTAAATAATAACATCTCAAGAAACGGGCTCTTTCAGTAGTCCAACAAATAAATAACACTTCAGTACGTAGCTTAATTTTAGCTACACTTAAGGCAATGAATATCCTAATATAATAAATAAAAACTATTGTGGCACAATAGCTGTATATTTATTAAACATGACAGATTGGTATGGAATGGAGGTAGGCGTTTTGAAAGAAAGGGAAACTAGTCATTCCACTATTACCACAAAACTCGGCATAAATTTACTCTGTAATAGGCCAGTGTTCATTTTTAACGTCTTACAACACGAAATTGGAGGCCAAATGTTTTTGAAAAAAAATTCTCTACTTTAAATGTTGCTAAAACATTTCTTGCTTTGAAGTGGCTTCAAATCCGCACACTGTTACAGTTATAGTTGCAGCAAAACAAAGAAATCAGTTGGTTGCAATTTTTTTTTGTCAGCAAAGTAGATGGTTTGGAAAATCAAGCAAAATAACGATTAGTTTGATATCCATTAAATTTTGTCTACAAAATGGTTTTAAATCTGATTATATGAACTTCTTTTTTGTAGCAAATATATTGTACTCTCTACCTCTTAAAATCTGCAACATTTTTAGCCAAGATCTTTCCAGTATAAATGCTTTGATTGTCTTTACACAAAATTTGCTATTTGTCGCCGCACTTTATCGCTGCTCCAAGATAAAATGCACTTCAACTATTCATAGCTACATTATCCTTTGTGTGAATTAACTGTTCAAGTATATTAATTCTAACAATAGGCATGCCAAAACACTTGTAGGCCAAGTTATACATTAGTTTAAAATAATAATAATGAAACATAAATTAATAAACTTTTACTACGTTTCTATTTATTTTACAAATAATACATTGAATTTTTTCATCTGAACAGCTTTCAGATTTTTATTCAATCTTTTTTAATTTTTTTTATTTATTTGTTAATTCTGAAAATTGTTGGTACTAGTCAATAATAATTAAAGAGTGCCATCAGTTTTTGACGTGCCTATATAGTGGAATTAAATAAACGTTATATATAAATTAGAACATGTTATTTAAGAGTTATTTTAGATAAAAAAATATATATGAAAAATAAAATAAATAATAACCTATTTGTAAACTTTTTGGCTCTCTTATTTAAACTTCAATCTGTTTAAGAGTCCCTTCTTTTGATTTATATAGAACTCCTGCAGTTAAGCGAGTTCTTGCTCTATGAAAACAGCAAGCATGAAAATGCGTACAAGAGCATGAAATCTCAACAGATTTGTTCTGTATTATCAAATCATTTTTTCGTAATTTTCAGAAAAGTTTAAATTTTTCTAACCACTTAATTGACTACAAATTATCACACATCTTTGATACACAATAAGTGGTTCTGTGTCTTTCTTATCAACTTTATTTAATTTAACTGTTGATGTTGTCATTATTTAAGGCTATGTCGCCTATCTATATTAGAGCATAATGCACAGTGTGAGATTTGGTGATTATCAGCCTGTTTCTTCTTCATGTGGAAATGTTGACCAAACACTATTTCTATACTAATTGCATCTGAAGATGGCTGAACGCCCGAAATCAATCAGTATTAAAAAATTGACACTCTGATAATTCCGACACTGTGGGCTCAACCATCTATTCAGTAACATAATGTGTATAACATCCAAATTTTTTTTTTTTTTTTACTAGACTTGTACATTAATTTACTGACATCTGGTGTCAAGTGCAGTAATTAAAATGTAAACATTTTTCAACCAGTCAAAGTGAATTCGTTAAACGCCGGGATTATGTATTTCTTCGGTTCTAATGAAAGTTCATTATTGTGTGAATTTTCGGTCTTATTTCAAACAGGTATTAAAATTACGGAATCGCCAAAATACTTTGCTTCTAGAATTTTGTGTCATCGCTTGTGATCAAATTTCAGTGTTTATTCTTATTATTATTTTTCTTAAATTAACTAAAACTTTCAACTTTTTTATTAGGAATAAGGAAAAATTTATATTAATTTGACCAAATTTATTTTCGATTACATTCCAAAATGGCTAGTTAGATAAAACAGGAACCCCTTAGTTTGATTTGGAGTATATTTTTGTCAATCATTTGAAATTCTTTTATTTTGTCATTCATTGTTTTGGAATCGTTTACTTCCACCCATAAATTATTTTAATTTATTATGTCTTTCTTGCCCTGAGTTCATATGTAAGTTCAAAAATGGGAAAGTCTCGGCAAATTCAATGACCTGGGCAGGAACAACAGAGTTAGACTATTTTGGGTGCCAGGGCATGTTGGCTTGGAAGGAAATGAAATGGCCGATACCCTGGCAAGGAAAGGCGCTGCATCTCCATTTTTGTGATCTGAACCCTTCTGTGGGATAAGCGACCAGTTTCTTCGGGAAGAGCTCAGAAATGAGGAGCAAGTGAAGAGAGCACATCTCTTAAAAACCCTCAGAGCTGATGAAGCACGCTAAGACCTGACAGGGTGGTTATAACTAGAAAAGATCTGAAGTCTGAGTAAAAATAAGCTTCGCCTATGGTAGCGTATGCAGCCCCTCACGGGGCATTGCAGACTCATAGGGTATCTGAAGAAGCTGGGCCTAGAACACGAAAGCACCTACAGAATCTGTAGGGAGATGGAGGAGAATCAAATACACCTCCTAACGGACAGCGAGGTTTGGAAGCCTGGGCAGTTGGAGTTCCAAATCCAGAGAAGATTTGGAGGCCAGGGCAATTTGAGGAAGATTTACCCTCCTTGGAACCTTCCCGTATTGTGAGATTTCTCAGAGACCTTAATTTTGAAGGAGTGGTGTAGATGAGTAGTCTCACCATGGCACCCTGGGTGGCACACTAGCCTCTTTTTATCGCAGTGGACCATACAAAAAAAAGAAAAGAAGAAAAGTCAAGTCAGTCAGTAAAAACATTTCTATTAAATTATCACTTCACCTAATTAATTTTTGTACATAGAACAACATAATTTCTACAATAGTGTGTTACCTTTTGGTAAACCAAATATTCTGTAATGTCGTTTGTTGTTGAATAAATGAAATATGTCCTGCATATTGTTGATTTTAAAAACGAGCATGGGAGATTGGTTCCCATTAGCTCTACTACATAACACTAGTAGCCATGGTGGGATTTTGAGCAGGATTCTCATAACAGAATGATAGTGCTATGCTTTGGATATCTGTATGTGATACAAGATAAGCAGAATGGCGACAATTTAGCCAGAGAGCCTTCAGCTGAGATAAATGAAATAATGAAGGGTATAAATTGTTGGCTGCTTAATGTATGAATAAATTAAATATGTTCTGCACATAGGTTGACTTTTAATAAGAGCAAAGTTGATTGTTTCCCGCTAGCTTCACATGCACAATCTTCTTTTCTCTGGGCTTTCCGTTGAATGCCACAATTTTTAATTTACTTTTAGAATTTTCCGAGAACTAAACCTATGAACTTGTTTTTCAAGACCTTAAATATTTATATTAATTAATTTTTGAGATTGAAACACCGCTCTCTTAAATCGTATGATTGATTTTCAAGTAATAAATTGTTGGGTCTACTTTCAGGATTTTTGGGTCTTCCAGATTATTGGTCCAGTTCATTTGGGCTTCGATAAATCTAGTCAGCCAATTCCTATGTTTCTGCCCTTTTTTTAAGAGATGCTATAAGAAAATAAAAAGGCGTTGAGAAAAGTGTACGGTTCTTTCATTTTATAATAATCTACAATTATTTAATTCGCAATATTTAAGCGCATTTTGTGGGATTACAAAGTGCTGCTACCCCTAAGATTTTGAAAAGTCGGTTTTCCTTCAAGAAGCACTATTTATGGATGCGCATCACTTA
The DNA here is from genome assembly GCA_011037195.1 of Triatoma infestans. Taxonomy (NCBI): domain Eukaryota; kingdom Metazoa; phylum Arthropoda; class Insecta; order Hemiptera; family Reduviidae; genus Triatoma; species Triatoma infestans. Next base: position 153,403 of record JAAEAF010000077.1, read on the forward strand.
TGGCAGGTGCTTGTTCAATCTCACTACTATTATGCCATTCACATCTGCAAGCCCAGCTATGTACTCTCAGCAATTTCTTTTGAAACTATTATAGAAAGGAAAAAATCATAATAATAAAAAAAAAAAAATAATAATTGACTAAATCTAGTCAGATTTTTTTTCAGTTTTAAGAATTATCAAATGAATAAATATACATTTTTCCCTGCAATTAATTCTGTTTTTCTTTAAAACAACTTTTACTTCACTCACCTAAGAGCCATACCTGTAGAATTTATTTTATAGAAAAAAGTAAGAAATCAAAGAAATAGAATTTTGTTGACTAAAGTATAAAGTAAGGGCAATCTTATGTTTTGTCAGGCCATCTCTGAACAACTTCACAATTTTAAATCTTTCGGGTGATAGCACATCACTTGCATATAATATGCCCAAAAAGAAAAAGAAAATTGGTATCTGTTCTGACTGAACACTCAAAAAAGTCGAGACACTGTATTTAGAGTCTACATAAAAAACTAAGGGAACGTGCCATTTAAATTTGTTTTTCTTTTCAGAAAAACTGCTGATTCTGGTATTCTTAGAAATATATCATAGGTTTCGATTCCCGGCATTTCTTTTCCTTTGTACCAATTAACAAACTTTGTACTAATTAACAAAATAAAATTTTGTTGAATCTCAAATAATCCTGTGTAAAATTTTTAAACCATAACTTAAAGCAAATACTTTCCTTCTGGAAGGTATAAATTGCTTTAGTTGTATTTTATTATTTTAATGTTGAAACAAAAAGGTTGTTAATTTTTTCTTGAAACCGCTGGTTCACAATTAAAATTTTGAAACAAAAAAGATCAATGGTATTAAAAATACTTGGAGAAAGTGCAATTTACAAAAAAAAGTATGAGCGTTATTACTTCTATAGTTTTAATTATGGAGATAAGAATTAAAAAGAAAAAAACAAAACATTAGCTTAAGATTGTTAAGGTAGATTAATTTTATTGCTTTATTTATTAATATAAGTAAATGTTTAAAATTATATTATCTAATGTCGGTGTGCGAATCCGTGAATAGAGAATATAAATAAATTGCTTAAGGGGAACAAAACTAATTTATTAAACAATGATTTGTAATTTTAAAAAAAGGATTTTAGAAAGACTATTTTAATTTTATACTTTTTTGTTTTCAATAAATGGGAAAAAATTATGCATATCTCTTGTAGTTGTTCATTTTTAAGTTGAATTCCAATATCATTTATTTGAGCAGAAGCATGATTTAAATCTGAAAATAATTTTCAGCTGTTTTACTTTCTCGCACTGATCTTGTCAAAATTTCGAGAGGGAAATACGTGTTCTGAGGTCCACTGAGAATTTTTAGTATGGTTTGCATGGGCATAGAATATGTCAAAAATGAAAAATCGCAGAAATCTCTAACTTGATATTCTGTTTAGGTACTAAAATAGCATCCAACAAGAAGTTGGTAGATGCTTTTGCAACTATTTTTTCTCAACTTCTACCTGTTTACGGGTTTCAACTACAACTACTTTAGACAAAAATAATATAACTGCCAAATTTACTTCAATTACATTTGAAGTTGTTAACGGTAACTATATCTCAACTAATGAAACTAGTCTATAATGTTGTTATTGCAACTACCTTTCATCAACTGTGATAGAATGGGCCCACTGTAATTCCTGTTTCTTCGCATTCTCACAACAGTTCCTGTAGTATACGTCAAGATTCTGGCATGAATCAATATCTGATCTGAAATTCGGCACCAGTAATTAGCAATTTTGAAATCGCAGTTATATATTTACTGTAGCCACATGAGAATCGTACTTCGACTGTCCGCACAAAGGCGTGAGTTTAAGCATGAGCAAAGCAAACGTGACAAACTATCAGCTATGCTCGTGAAAGTGCCAGAAGAGGAGCTGATTTCTTTGGGTCGGAAAAGAATTTTGAAAACTGCTTCCTCGCACCGAGGTGCCTTGCAGTGAGTTCCACTCTGAGGGTCTTTGGAAACGATACTGCCTATTCACAGGGTAAGCGAACTAATTTCATCCTCAGCCTGAGCTCTTTCTCACCAAATCTCTCAAGCACGAAATCAATTCTGTAGTAGATGAGAAAATGGTAAAGGGAAACATGCAAATCTCACAAGAAGTGTGGATCTGGCCGCTACATTGATTACAACCACAATTATTCTCAACACCTGTTCACTATGGGATATGTAGAGTTTCCTCTCTGACCCCTATGCAACAAGAAGGGCATCGGTTTTGAAAAAATGCAACGTTGTATTGGATGGCACGACTTCGAATGGCAGCCAGATGGGCGTTGATTTAAAAAATATATATCAAGTGGAAAAATCCAGAATAGGGAAAATGATTTCCTAGAGGAGGATTTCAAAAACCTAGGAGGGAAAATTCTGGTCGGCCCATCTTTGCCAACCTTAGTGACAGCAACTGTTACTTTAATAAAAATAAAGTTACATTCAATCACAGAAAAAAGATTTTATATTTCAGATTAAAAAAATAATCTCTTTTTCGTCCAAATAATAATGATTACTTAAACATTAACTGACATTATTTTATTTGATATAACAAAACTTGATCAGTTTTTGTGGCGGCAAATAATAAAACCTATTCAACAAAGTATAATTAAATACGAATTTATTTTTTATAAATGTATAAATAAATAAGCTACAATTACATTTTTATAATTATTTTCAAATTCATAAATATATAGTACTTCAAGTTTTTATGAATATGACTTATTTTTAAGGAAATATAATTTCATTAAATAAATAAAAAAAAGACTTGAAAAAGAAGTCACATTCATTAGACAGAAAATAATGGAATGTTTTCATTCAGTCTTAAAATCTGATAGAGATCATTAAAGTAAAAAATAATTTTTTAAATTTTTCCAACAAATTGTAGAGTACAGAATTTCATGGGATAAATTCCACAAACAATAAATATTTAATTATATAATCTGGGCACAATATATTATAGTATATTAAATAGGAATCCATCGTTAATAATTCTTAGATCCAGTCATTTAGTTACTGGCCTGTAATCCGATATTTTGCTCGTTATTTTAATGATCACTAACATTAGATTAGTTAAATTAAATGAACATTATAGTTAAAGCATGATACAAATATGTCCGAATTAATCCATAACTATTTCATTACTTTAAACAAAATTTAACATTGCCCAATTGACCAATCAAAGTTGTAAGTAATAACGAAAGGACACTTTTTCTCATTATTTCTGGAAAGAGAGGAATGATAAAGAATACTTTTTTTAGAATGATAAAGAATTTTAGTTAGAACAGGTCTCATCGTTGTTAGAAGAATTAATTGAATTAACTTCTTTATCATACTTAGCAGAAAATGATGGATCAATTGCTTTAATATGTCCAAGTAGAAGTTCTTTCTCTCCATTACCCCATGTCTCTGTCCAATCGTTAAAAAGTTTTAATCTGCACTGAAAAAGGCTTGGTGGGCGATCTTCTAAATTTGATACAGAATCCATAGCTGGAATTAAACCATTAACATATCCTTTTTGGCCAAATTTTTGTACCAAAACTGGTAAAAAATCTCCACGTTGCATTTCAGAAAATTCTCTGAACCATTCAACGAGATATCTCATTTGACTTTCAATACTTGGTACATAACCGCTGGTACCCATTATTAAAACGATAATATACTTTAAACCAAACAATAAAACGAATTAACCTTCCTTCAAGATAATCAAGTAACTAACAGTTTAGGAACGTTATTCTAACCTAAACAAAAAATTCCCTAACTTAGAAAATTGTGTTAGATGTATTTACTTACAAATGAGGAAGTGTAGCGTAATGTATCTAGATGCTACATACTATTATATACTATGAAGTTTTTGAAATCTAATGTAATTTTCTATGATTATTTAAACAATGTAGGGGGGGGAGTCGGGAGCTAATTTGTGAAAAATACATCATACTCAAACAGGTGAAAGGTAATGGTGCTGCAAATTTGCGTAACTTATGCTTTCAATGGCAGTAACCAATGTCCACATTTAATTTGAAATAAAATACATAATCCCATTGCTCCCACAAATTTGACTGATTTATCCATAATAGTAATAATAATAATAATAATAATAATGATGTTTGTTTATTAAATAACTATACAAAATAATACAAAACATAATGAAAAAAAATAACTAAGAAAAACAACACAATGCATGGACATTATGTCCGTCTGCAGAAGTTGATCTCACATACAAGAATACGTACATTAATACAAATATTTTTCTTCTATGAAAACACGTTTTTTGTTTCAAAACCAAAAAGATTCTTTATCACACAAAAATAAAAATAGCAACCGCAAAAATAATATTAACAAATTTAAATTAATTATTGAATTCCGCAAAATTTACTTAATAATTCACATACATAAAATAAAATTTAAAAATTGTAATTAGAAATCAAAAACTGTCTGTAATTAGCAGCCTCCAAGTGGTACCAATAAAGGCGCTTAAAACTATTATTCTGCCCATTCAAATAACTAATTATTTCAGTTTTAGTTAGCGTGTTCCTATTAAACCACCGGATTCTAAATTCTTTAAGAATTGGACATTCAGCTACAAAATGAAATAAATCTTCAACTACATTGAGATTACACATTGAACACAGATGTCTCTCGCTTGTACGACCCACTCTATAGTTCAAATTTATTAGCTGCCCCCTCAATTTCATTATAGTTTGCATAAAGTGGTAACTTGTTTGTATCATTAATGTAGTGATTTTGACCCAAATCTATAATTAACTCTTTGTACAAACAATGAAAAGTTGAATTCGCAACTTTAGCCAACAAATTTCTTCTAAAAGACTCTTTTATTTTCTCTATCAATACGTCAAATTGTTTCTCACCTCCACTATCATAACTTATTATTTCCATATCGTGCCTTTGACAAAAATCATTGAATTCTTTAAACCAAAATATTTTTTCTCTTATAATTTGTTCTGCTAAAATCTTTGGTAACCGTGTATTTGGCAAAGTAAGCACTTTCCGAATGTAACGATAATGTAAGCTCAGTGTAAAAACGAATATAGGTGTCAAGCCCGATTCCAGATATATTACATAACTGGGCGTGTTTTTTGGTAACAGAAACAATCTTTAAATGAAAAAAGTATTTAAACTTTCTATTACATCACTCCATAAGAACCCCCAGGTTTGCGCGGCGTAACTAATTATGGCTCTAGCTGCTGCATTGAATATTTCAAATTTAACTGAAATTGGTACACCGTTTTTACTGAATATGTTACTATAATTCGCCATAATACTTGCTTTAGCCGCACGAAGTCGATCTTCAAAGTGGTATCGGAAAGATAATTGTGGAGTTAACCAAACACCCAAATATTTATATTGTTTGACCACTTCTACTTCCGTTCCGTTGAAGTACCACTTCTCATTCCTGGCTAATTTCCCTCCTCGTCTGAAAACCATAACCTTCGACTTATCAAGATTAACCGACAAATTCCAAGTTTCACAATAAGTGGACAATCTATTAATCATACTTTGAAGGACTATTGGGTCACTAGCCAGAATCACGACATCATCGGCGTATAACAAACATTTCACAGTCACACCGGCCACACGAATACCACCTCCCAAACAATTTTCGATATCGTTCAAGTACAATGAGAATAATAACGGCGATAATAAACATCCTTGTTTCAGTCCATTTAGAGTTTTAAACTTACTAGTTAATCCGTTAGGGGTCCATACCGATGATCTAGTATCACTATACAAACCCTTTAATGTTTCAATAAATTTAGTAGACAGCCCTAGTGAATATAGTTTACAATATAAAGAATTTCGGTCTATAGTATCAAACGCAGACTTATAATCAATGAAAAAACAATACAGTTTATGGCCCTTCCTGCCCATTTTAAGCTTTATAATATTCATTAAATTGAAAATGTTATCTACTGTAGAATATCCTTTTCTGAAACCCGCCTGCGACTCACTAAGAATATTATTTTCGTTTTCCCATGTTTGTGCTCTTTTCAACAGCAGACCTGTAAATAGCTTAGAAATACAATCAGAGAATGAAATGCCCCTGTAGTTTCCAACATCATTGACATCACCCTTCTTGTACAGTGGGAATATTATTGAGTGAGAAAATGTTTCCGGAATATTGGCAATGCCATACATATTATTAAATACCTTTAGTAACATTTCAATAAAATTAGTTGGACAGTTTTTAAAGAATTCATACGGAATTCTATCATTTCCGGGTGCCTTTCCAGATTTTGCGGAATTTATTACATCTGTTAACTCACAAAGTGTAAAGTTTTTATCAACAGAGGGTAAAGTGATAAAAGGCGAAACATAACTAATAGAACAGATATCATGATGCGGATTTAATAAATTATTAAGGTGTTTTACCCACTCTTCACTGTGAATTTGCGTTCCACACAAAAATTTAGATTTTTTCAAAAATTTAATTACATGCCAAAAATTGTTTCCATATTTTATTTCTTTAAACTGCTCATATAATGACAAATAGAAATGTTGTTTCTTCTTTCTAATCAACTGATTAAACTGTTTATTACACTGAACATACATACGTCTAAATAGGTCTACATTATATTTTCTATAAAGGTTCAACAGGGCAAATGATTGAATCTAAAATTTGAAAAAATTTGAAATAAAATACATAATCCTATTGCTCCCACAAATTTGACTGATTTATCCATAATAGTATATGTCCCAGAACTTCTTCTTTTTTTTTTTTTAAAGAAGTGACTATTAAATTCAGATGAAGAATGAAAAAAAAAATTGCGATCTTGTTAGCCTTAATGTGCCACTTCAATATATAGAACGATTCTATCATCTATATTAGTGGTCGGTAACCTTTTTACTAAGCGGGGACTCCTAGTGGCTTGTTTGTGTCAGAGAGAAGGAAGGTCCTTACGAGTTTATCTAGTGGCTAGCGCACTCGCTTTTGGTGCGAGTATTTGGGGTTCGATTTCCGTGAGGGCAAAGTCGGTGTTGACCCAGAATGGTGACAAAAAATGGGAAGCTACAGTTGGTAGCGCACATAGGTAGTTGTAGATTGTTGTAGGGGATTATTGCACTGCGACCTGAAAGATCTATTGTGCCCCCCTGAGCCTCCAACAGCCGGCCTCCAAGCAGCGCTTTCCAGCTACAGACAACACTGCCCATCACCGGACATTAGGGTAGAGGCTCCTAGGAAGAAAAATCTAAGGGCAGCATGCTGGATTCGAACCCGGGACCTCCGCGTTGCTAGTCCAGCGCGCTACCACTGGGCTAATCTCTTCCTTCTCCATTGGCTATAGCCAGTTAACTAGGGGCGGAGACCCTAGTTTGTGTACTGTGTTTGTCCTTGTCTGTGAAGTGTAGATTGTATGTAGTTTAAGTGTATTGTGTACTGTTCTGATGAAGTGCATGGAGTACTGAGCTGTGGTACCTCGTGGGGTTGCTACTCCCCAAGTAACTGCATGCAACACGGGCCACCTAAGTAGCGAAGGCTGGAAGTAGACGGCGAGGGAACTGCGGCGTGCTTACCATACGCCCTCAATACAAATCGCCTTAGTCGTTCAGGGGCCAAGGTTTACGGCTTGACGGTCCTGTTGCGCCATAGGTTTATTTATTTTATTATGTATGAGGGAGTTGTGAGATTAAGATTAATTGAAAACACATTCATTAAATCAAACACATTTAAATCAATTATTAAAATATACACAAACACAGGTACTAAGAAAATCAAATAAACAAAAAAAAACAGAAAAATACACATTGATGTGACACATGGTTTTGTAGATCATTAGCCAATTTGTCAAAATCAGGCACATAATCTAATGGCCTATTATTTCAGTTTTATTGGTGGGCACCAAAGTTGCTGACCGCCGATCTATATAATACTAATGAAAATTAAATGCGTTGCCAAATTTCCAAATTGGAAGAAAACCGATTGAATGTGAGTGCTTCTTTAATGAACAGTTTTTTAATATTTCTATGATTTCACTTAAAACAACTCTAATAGAGTTCCTTAAACTTGGTATACTACCTGATTTTAGTCAGATTTGATTTTTATCTAGTGGCTAGGTGCGAGAATTCGGGGTAATAAATTCCAAGTAACTAGTTTTACTTGGAACTTTTTTCCTTTTTTCCAAAGAAATTGATTTTAGAAGGGTGTGAAAGTGGAGAATCAAGGTGAATCAGCTCAAATCTAAACACACAATCTTCACATTACACTGAAAAATCCTGCTTCCTATATATTTCAATCATATTTCCCTACCTTCTGGCGCAAAATTTCCTTATCTTAGGGGTATCCATCTCAACAAACGATTTACTTGGAATATCTATACTCGACTAAAACGAACTGAACTAAATAACGGATTGGTCTGTGTGTGTGTGTGTGCGCGCGCGCGTATGTGAGGGGGCCAGCATATCTTAAAAACGAAAAATCGCAGAATGTTCAAATATAATATTTGTTAAAATGCTAACAGGAAACCTGAGAATAAGCTTTTCGTAAAAATCGTTCAACCAGAAGTGCCACTTTACTGGAAATGGTTTTTCAGTTTTTGTGATTTTCTCGAAAACGGTTCCAACGATTTTCTTTAAACATAGTTCATCAATTACACATACAAAGAGTTCCAACTTTTATTTGAAACATTTCTTCGGGAAAATTGATTTGAAGGCACTTTTGGGAGAAGGATGGGGTTAGATTTTCCTCTAAAGTACTATTTCAGATTTTTACACAATTCTACCATCTTTCTCTTCACTTTCTTTCTCTTATCCGGCTCTACAGTCCATGGTGAACTTTGGCCTCCCTAACAATTAATCTCCAGCCATCTCTGTCCATAGCCTTTCTTCTCCAGTTTGTCACTCCCATCCTAGTCAGGTCCCCTTCCATCCAGGTCGTCAATCCAAGTTTTTCGAGGACGCCTTCTTTTTCTTTTTCCTAGAAAGCTCTCCCGAAAAGCTCTTTTGGCCGTTCTGGCATCTGGCATTCTTTCTAGGGGTCCTAACCAACTGATCCTTCTAGACCTAATAAACCTAACGATATCTTCTTGTTGTATGAGGTCATCAAGCTCTTGGTTAGTCCTGACACGCCAAATTCCTTGCGTACACACCGGGCCAAAGATACGCCTCAAAATACGTCTTTCGAAGACTCTAAGTGCTTGCTGGTCGGCTACTTTCAGCGTCCACGCCTCTGCGCCATAGCACACGACAGGCCTGATAAGGGATTGTAGCTTGTAGCTTGAGTTTCGTTCCCTTAGACAATAGGGTCGACTTTATCATCCTCATAATTCCATAATAAGCTCTGTTGCCACACATTATTCTTCTACTGACTTCGTCGCTCATTTTATTTTCACAATTTATTTCTGTGCCCAGATAGACGAAACGGTCAACAGCTTCATAGGTGTGACTATCATGAGACAAGCTACTCGGCCTACTTCTTATTTCAGAGGTTGAAGTTACCATATACTTGGTTTTAGCTTCATTAATCTCGAGACCTACTACTTTACATTCTTTAACTAGCTTGCCAAGAACATCCTTTAATATTTTCTCATTTCTTGCCAGTACCACAATATCACCTGCGTATCCAAGAATTTGATAGGTTCGGTTTGCCAGTGTGCCGCCAGACTCTATATTCTTCATTGCTTTGTGCAGGACCAGATTAAACAGGGTCGCTGAGAGGGTATCTCCTTGTGTTACTCCTGCATCAAATTGTATTTTTCTGCTGACCTTGTTGCCAATAAGTACACTAGCCTGCGTTCGGGACATTGTCATTTTTATCAGATTTGTTAATTTGAGCGGTATATTAAATTCTTTTAGGGCATTAAAGAGTTGAAACCTATCCCTCGATCGAACGCTTGCTTAAAATCTATAAAGAGCATGTGTACATCTATATTAAAATCGTAGCACTTTTCTAGAACTTGCCGTAAGGTGAATATCTGTTCAGTTGTGCCCCTATTCGGCCTGAAGCCACTTTGGTAATCCGTAACGATCTGTTCAGAATAAGTTTTCAGCCTTACTGTTAAAATATTAGATAAAATTTTGTATGCAACATTTAATAGAGATATGCCTCTATAGTTCTGGCATATGGTCTTGTCCCCCTTTTTAAAAATTGGTAGAATCAATCCCGAACACCAATCATCAGGCATCAGCTCATTGTTCCATATCTTAAAAATCAAATTATACAATCTTCGGCACATGTATTCGCCACTAAATTTAAATATCTCAGCAGGAAGATTGTCTTCTC
>JAAEAF010000078.1:0-24444 GCA_011037195.1 Triatoma infestans
GTTTAGTAAAAGGCTTGTGAGTATATATGTTTAAGAGAGAGAATTATCAGAAATAATCAAGAGAGCACACTGTTTTTAAAATAAATATATTCTCCAAGTGAAATTAAGTTACTTTACAATATCACAATTATATGCTTAACAAATCGATTATTAATCTAGAATAAATGTTAGTCTCTATCACTGGCACTGAGTTTAAGAAAGCGATTCCTGAAGCAAGTGTTCTGGCTTTGAGTGTCTGTTCACTCTTCTTGTTTGAAAGCAGGAATGCAGACTTCTTGAAGGATTTTCATCCACTAACGGAGGATTTTCTCTTACAAAACAGTTGGCTAAGTGGTATTGTTATTTTACTAATAGGATTCCTGTGCTTTTGTCTCTTTAGCAGCAATGACCTTATGAATTATAGTACCTGACTATAAAATACTGTAATGTTTTTCTTTCTAAACTAGCTACTGCAACTAGTTTTAAGTGGGTTCGTATAGATAAAATACTCTAAACTTCAATAAAGAAAACACCAATTTATTGCTATACACAATAAATTACTAAATACAACGCTTAATAATAATTATTTCACACTTTAAACCACAAAAGTTCACTTTGTTCACTTTTGTACACTTTTTACAAACTTGAACTTCGTTTGTAACCGAAAAACTCTCCCAACTCTCTGTGGTCCCTCTATTTATACCAGTATGGAACATTCCAGACTTCTCTCGACTGTTCCGGTCAAAACTGGAAGCGCCGCCAGCGCTTCCTACGGCCACTAAGAGAACCTTAGGTACCTGTCTTCTCTCCTAGATGGCACACACATTGCCGCGTGAACAATACATTTGATCTTTTGCCAAAATTATTTCATTTAAAATATTTTTCAAAACTACTTATTTTTGCATTTCTTCTTCCACTATATTTATTATTATCTAATTATTTACAAAAATAAAAAAAAAAAAAAAAACGCTGCTCCTTAGACGTCTGTGTACAGTCATACAGCAAAAAAATTCAATAAAATAGAATGACCTTATGTCATATATACATGTTTTATAACCTGCTAGAATTTCCAATCTATAAATAATGGCCTTAAGGGAATATAGAGAATTCTGCAAGAAGGAAATACTGATTGGAGGTTATGCTCAGTGCCACATTTTTCACTCCTATAACGAGAAAATATTGACCCTCCTCTACCCCTCTTCATAACTGCCAGATCACAATTATAATGATAAAAAATGACCTTTTTAGAGACAATTAATTATTAACTAAATATTTTAAACAAATAATTATCAAAATAATCTCTTTTAGGATTACATTCTGCATGGATATCTGATTATTGAAGGCTTGATCTAGTAATTAATTGAATTCAATATACCTCTCACTTTTTACTTTCTTTTACCTCTGTGGTATAAGAGGAAGTAATGCGATCGTGTCATATTTTCGATATCAAATCTTCACCAGAAATACACGTTTTGTGGGCCATTAGTGGTTTTTTAGAAAATAGTCTGTGTGTGTGCGTGTGTATGTACGTGGGCAAGGTGAAATGTTCTCGGCCTAGTAGTGAAAATGAGTTTGTTTCCTAATAGTGAAATTGAAGTTGTTTTCGAACTGAAATATTTAGGAGCTTTAATGAATAGAAACTTTTAATTGGAATAGTCATATTAAATAAATCACGGATCAGGTAATGCAAATCATCAATAGTCTTTCAAGGACGGCGAAAGTGCATGGGGGGGTCTTGAATATTGTGCATTAAAAATTATTTACGACAGCGCATTTGTGCCAGTGCTCACTTATACGATTCCTATTTTGGATGAAATATTTCAATAAAAAGAAAAGCCTTATAAAGATTGAAAGGTGCCAACTCTTATGGCTGACAGAATGATTAAAGGGGACAGAGTAATATCCTGTGAGGCTTCATGTATAGTGGCTGCATGTATAGCTCCATGTGTGGCTTCATGTATAATGGCATATCTTGAGTGATTTTCGATCAGGATATACCCCATTCCGACCGGATGCAGCCAACAAAATTTAAATCAATTAAAAGTTTGGTGGAAACTGATGGTAATGCGAGTCTTGATATCTACACAGATGGTTCTAGAATAGATCGGTTAGCGTAGGTTGCACGGTCGTAGTCTATTTTGAGAACAATAAAATTCAGGAAGAAATATTCCGATTGGACAATAAGTGTTCCCATAATCAAGCCGAGGCCTTAGCAATTAGCAAAAGTTTGGAATGGATAAACTACTCTGAGAGTTAGTGTGAAACTAAGTCTCTGTACGAGTCTGTGTTGGCACCATTCTGGGAAAAAACGCATCCTGCAAGTGGGCGAACGCGCCCGAACCCGGTCGATGACCACAAAATGAAGCAGGCTACCACGGAAAATGTCTCTGCTGATTACACAGATAGCTTTTTGTAAGACATTGGACAATTTAGAAATTATGAAATGAAGTTCATTTCCCTCAAATTGAAAGTATCTGCAGAAAATTAGATGACCTGGAAGCAAAAGAAATAGGGATTAGATTGAAATGGTTAAGGATTTTCAGGAAATGAAGAAGCTGATCGTCTTGCTAAGGAAGGAGCTAAGGATATACAATTAATATGCCATCCTGCAATAAGCTTCCAAAGTCGTAACATCTAAAGTGAATTAGAGAAAAGAAGCTTTATAAAGAGGGAAATGAAGTGGCAGAATTCACAGAAAGGGAATTTTACAAAGAAATTTATCGCGCACGATCATATAAGACAGAAACTAAATCTAAAAATCAATTCCCGGTTAACCCAAGTATTAACAGAGGACATAGTCCAAGCAGACACTATCTTTATAAGATTTCATTTTATAGATTCACCTTACTTGCCCGTGTGATTCCACAGGTACTATGATTCAGGATTTCACCCGTCTAATATAAAATGTCCACTCTTAGAAAGCGCCAGATCTAAGCTTATCAGCTGTGTATTGAGAACTCCAGTTGATCGTGCAGTAATAATAATAATAATAATAATAATAATAGTTTTTTTTATAAGAATGAGAATTGCTATTGAGCCCAGATTAACGAAATTAAGGGTTTATCTGGAGGAAATTGTTTTGTAAAATTACGTAAGTTCGATTTTCTTAAGCGGGACCTTAACGAGAAGTTGAACTTCTAATGATATCAGGATTTGGTCGTTGATATACGTATAATGAAGACACAAACTTTCGAATGAAATTAAATGAATTTTTTTTACATAATTAGAAAGGAGATTATTATTATTTGTCTGTGAGGAGGGACCAAAACTTACGCTATCCAAAGCCCCACTCGCCCCATATAGCTACCCCAAGAAAAACAACAAATAACCGGGTCTAGGACAAATATGGAGAAATTCATCGAAATTTTTGAATAAATGGAACTTTAAATTTTTGAACATTTTCTATCTTATCAATTTACTGTACTTTCTTGATTTATTATCGGCAGTTAATATTCATTTCCAAAATTGTATATATATTCATTAACAATTTTATTTTCACAGCATATTTAAAAGATTTAAAATGTAACTTTTGTAATCTTATTACGTGTAATTATCAATGGAACACCTAGTACTCCATATTGAAATAAAAATAAAATAAAAAAATCTGGTGTGAAACACTCACACAACTTTCTCTTACTCCAGTTCTCAAAATGATAATTGACAAATTTTATAGTTTGTGTAACAAATTTAATGAAATTCGTCGAAAACTGAAAAAACTGTTCAGTAAAAGCGCACCTCCGGTTTACTAATTTTCTTGAAACTCGGAATTTCAGCCATCTATTTATTTCTAATTATGTTTGGATGATTAGAATTGTATAATGAACTAGGATAGCACTTTGATGAAAATCTAACCCCACCCTCCCCTAAAAGTGCTCTTAAAAGAAATTTCCCAGAGAAATGTTTTAAATAAAAGTTGTAGATCTTTGCATGTTTAGTTTATACACGATGTTTCAAAAAAATAGTCGGAGCCATTTTTGAGAAAATTGCGAAAAAGTGAATGAATACCAATTAGTAAAGTGGTAAGTAATCAGACTTCCGGGTCATCCGATTTTTTCAAACTCGGAATTTAACACATATGCATTCAATTAACATTTGTTTAGAGACAGAATTGTTAATAAACTGAAAATAGCACTTCAGATGGAAACCTAACCCCACCCCTCCCCCAAAAATGCCCTTCAAAGCATTTTCCCGGAGAAATGTCTCAAATAAAAGTTGTAGCTCTTTGTATGTGTAGTTGATTTACCAAGTTTAAAGAAAATCGTCGGAGCCATTTTTGAGAAAATGCAAAAAAGTAAAAAATCCAACTAGTAAAGCGGTACTTCCGGTTGAGGAATTTTGAAAGATAACGTAGTGTCAGATCCCATAGTGATACCTAAACGGAATATCAAGTTTCAACTTTCTACTGTTTTTCGTTTTTGAGCTATGCTGTTCACATGCATATACACACACACACGGACACACACACACACACACACACACACACACACACACAGACCATTTGCTAAAAACCACTTTTTTGGACTCAGGGGACCTCAAAACGGATATTTCCGGTGAAAACTCGATATCGAAAATTTGACACGATTACAATACTTCCTCTTACTAGGAGTAAGACAAAGTAAAATTTGACACGATTACAATACTTCCTCTTACTAGGAGTAAGAGAAAGTAAAATTTGACACGATTACAATATTTCCTCACACTAGGAGTAAGAGAAAGTAAAATTTGACACGATTACAATACTTCCTCTTACTAGGAGTACGAGACAAAGTAAAATTTGACACGATTACAATACTTCCTCTTACTAGGAGTAAGAGAAAGTAAAAATGGGATAAAGGGAAAAAAGAAAGATAAGGAATTTCGTTTAACACACAGTCGAAGTTTAAAAGATTAACAGCAATTTTTGTAAGTCATAATAGAAGATATTCATTTTGAGGTCATCTCTAGTTTCTAGAATTTCCTCATCTTCAGAATGTTTAGACAACCAGTGGGAGAATCTAGCTAACATCAGTCAATGCGCAACATTAGGAAGCATATTTCTTAACGGCAACTTTGCTAGACTACTTGGGATGAAAATTTCAATTGAATACGTACTGTAGTTAGGTTACTAGATGACATTGTATACATTTATACGCAAAAAATTGGGGAGGAATCTTTGTGAGAATCTCAATCTAATATCAGCAAGCAGGAATTCCTCTCTTTTGCTCGAAGGAATTATTTCTGGAGGAGAAAGAAGGGGTTAGTGAATCCATGCTCTAGGTTGCCAAGGAGAATGCGTAGGAAAAACTCAACCAATGTGTGAATAGTCTTTACGTTGCAAAGAGAGAAGTGTATAATCATTTGAAGAAGAAATAGAGCAGAGAAAACAGTCCACAGGAAGTACAATGGAACATGCCATTAAAACTTGATCAAAGTATACCTATAGTAAAATAAGTTGTTGCGATTTTTCATAGATCTAATGGTCAATATAACAATAAAACTCCATTTTAAGGATTTGCCGAAGTTACAATTTGGAATTATGATATGAAAACGCTGACATTAGGACGAGTGTAAGGGGAGGGATTAGCTAAGTGGTTAGCGCGTTGGACTCCCACGCGAAGGTCCCGGGTTCAAGTTCAGTGCTACCCTTAGATTTTTTCTTCCTATAAGCCTCTACAGCTCACTGTTCAGTGATAGACAATGTTGTCTGTAGCGAGAGAACACTGTCCTGAGGCCGGCAGTGCACTGAGAAGGGCGCTAATGACCACAGATGTTAAAGCGCCATAAAAAAAATTAGGACCAGTAAATTACTGTATAGATTGTTCTGATATTACACTGACTTAAGGCAAGCCGAGATAAAAATGACTGAAATATATTCATTCGTTAACAGAAATAAGACTGTTCGCCCTCATTTGTAGCCTAACGGCTGTGGTCAATTTTATTTATTTGATGTATTTATTAATTTTTACTTTCTCTTACTCCTAGTAAAGAGGAAGTATTGTAATCGTGTCAAATTTTCGATATCGAGTTTTCACCGGAAATATTCCGTTTTGAGGTCCCCCGAGTCCAAAAAAGTGGTTTTTAGCAACTGGGTTTTGTGTGTGTGTGTGTGTGTATGTACGTATTTAAACAGCATAGCTCAAAAACGAAAAATCGTAGAAAGTTGAAATTTGATATTCCGTTTAGGGGTCACCATGGAATCTGACTGTACGTTATCTGTCAAAATTCCTCAACCGGAAGTACCACTTTACTAGTAGAATTTTTTACTTTTTTGCGATTTTCTCAAAAATGGCTCCGACGATTTTCTTTAAAGGTCAAACATCAACCACGCATACAATGAGCTACAACTTTTATTTGAAACATTTCTCCGAGAAAATGTATTGAAGGGCACTTTTGGGGGTGGGGCGGGGGTAGGTTTCCATCTAAAGTGCTATTTCAGTTTGTAGCCAATGTCTGTCATCTAGATCATGTACTAGAATTAAATATGTTGGTGAAATTCCGTAGTTTGGAAAAAACTCGGCTCACCGGCAGTGCGTTGTTAACTTTCCACTTTACTAAATGATTTATCCTTTTTGCAATTTTCTTAAAATGCTCAGACGATTTTTTTTGGGAACTTCCTATATAACTAACCATGCAAAGATTCCTACAACTTTTATCTACAACATTTATCTGGAAAAATTTGTTTAGGATATTGTTTATGGGAGGGGTGGGGTTAGATTTTCATCAAAATGCTATCCTAGTTGATTACACAATTCTATCATCCAACCATAATTAGTTAGAAATAAATAGATGGCTGAAATTCCGAGTTTCAAGAAAATTAGTAAACCGGAAGTGCGCTTTTACTGAACAGTTTTTTTCAGTTTTCGACGAATTTGATTAAATTTGTTACATAAACTATAAAATTTGTCAATTATCATTTTGAGAACTGGAGTAAGAGAAAGTTGTGTGAGTGTTTCACACCAGATTTTTTGTAGATTTATAGGTAGTAAAATTTTAATAAAATACATAAATTTATTAATTTAAAAAATTTGCTTTCAATTTTTAAAATTTTGGAATGTTTTCAATTAAGTCCAAATGTGTAATTTCAATAATTAATTCTCTCATGAATTAATATTAAAATTAGTTTCTATAATAATTATGTTAAATATAATTAGAATAAATAAGTATTTAATATGAAATATAATTCATTATCTTATAGTAATGAAATTTGTATTAAATTATAATTGTAATTTTAGTTCGACATTCTATTTAATTTCCGCTCTATTTATGGACCAAATGTTGCACATTTGCATCTGTAAATGTAATTTTTTTTTTTTTTTTTTTTTTTTTTACCTTAGGGATGTGAATATTTTCAACTTCGCTTGTAATTTGTCATACAGTGACACACATGAGCATGTTGTACAGTTTTAATGTCTGTTTCCTGTTCTACAATTCAACAGCACACATACGCGCAACAGATTTTTTTTTAACCAAAGTAAAAACTGAAATCAACTTTTATATTTTTGAAAATTACTGTGAAATTGTGCTTTTCTGTTAGAAATAATGAAATTATTTTAAAAGTGAAATAATACAATGACAAAAAAAAAAAAAAAAAATATGTGATTAAAATTGATGGCGGAGAAAATGTTATTGAAATCTATCAATATTATTCTAATCACAAATCAATCTTCCATTATCCATGTTACAACAAATCAAGTGTCAAAAATATGATTTATTTGTACTGAGTTTTTTTCACGGAAGATAAGATTAACTACTAGATTCGTGACGATATTAACTGGATCATACTTGAATGTTGCTGATTTTTGATTTACAGAATTGATTTCATCTCTAAAATTAAAAAAAAAAAAAAAAATCCTGACTGAAACACTCACACGACTTCTCTTATTGTAATTTAGACGGTTAAAATTGGCAAACTTAGAATTTTTACAAATGTTTAGTAGTCTTAAATTTTTTTGACCTTTCATCACCCAGAACCACTTTAAAAATAAATTTTCTCAGGTAAACTGTTTGAAAACAAAAGGAACAAGTCGAGTTAGTATATATAAAGTTTAATGAAACCCGCTGGCATCTTTATTGGAGAAACCCGCAAAACGCTGAAAAAACTGTTCATTAATGTGGCATTTCTGGTGTACCAATTTTCTTCAAATTCGGCAATTTTGGTATCACATTTATTTTTTTAATGAATGTTATATGAGTATCGTTGATAGAATAGTATAATAATAAACTGAAATGGCCTTTAGAGGAAAACCAATCCAAACCCCTCTTAAATGAATTTTCCCAGAATAAAAGTTTCAAATAAAATGTTCAATGTTCTATATATTGTATACGTAGATATACAAAGTTTGAAAAAAAGTGGTTGGAGCCATTTCCAAAAAAAAAAAGAAAAAAAAATCGCCAAACACTGAGAAATTCATTTAGTAAAATTGTATTCGAAAGTTGATCGGTTTTGATTAAAACTTATTGTCAGTTTTCCTGTCAAGTCTTGTTCTTCGTGGACTCCCAAGCCGCCATACTCGCCCTGGCCTCTAATAGTTTGGATGCATGTGGTTTAGTTAACACTACTAGAAAAGTATTAAACCAGTTAATATTAGAAGGATAGAGGGTTGTTCTCCAATGGGTGCCTAGCCACTGCGATATTCTGGGCAACGAGCAAGTAGACAGTCTAGCGAAAGAAGGTTGCCAGCTTCCCCAGTCTGAAGGCCTAGCAATATTTCACAAGGTGATTAGAGAAATAAATAATCAAAATGAAAGAAAAAGGTAGAAATCGGCTGGCCAAAATTAAAGCTACAGGAAGAAGATGGGAGAAATTATTACAAGAGCCAATTCCCCATGACCTTCCACACAGTGACTTCACGGCGAACTTCCGACTGGCCACTGGGCACGACTACGGGCAAGCCCGCCTCCACTGAATAGAAATTAAACCATCTCCCACCTAATGACTTGTGCCGGATTGCATGACGAAGGTGTCTCACACTGGAAACAAAAATCAAACAGATATTGGACTGCCCAAAAGAAAATGGGAACACTCCCTTCAGAGTTGGAGTAGGAAAAAAGAAAAAGGTTTTCCTGACGGCATTTAACCTAAATATCAAGTTGAACTTTCTGAGTTTTTCATCTTTGAGTTATGTATGTAGTGGAATCAATTGTCGTGATTCCTGAGATATGTAGATGTCTTGAAGAGGGCGGAAGTTAGTTTAGAGATTTTTGGAAGTTAGAGCTCGATTTACTAACACTGAAATTAAAAAATAGACTATATTTTTACAGTAATTTAAATGTGAGAAATGGTAATTATTAACATGAAATACGTAGATAATTTAAAGTTAAAATAACAAATAATTTAACATGATTAAAATAAATAAACTAAGATGCACAATTATGAAAATAAGTATAAGTAAAACCTGTATAGGGACGCGGAACTGCTGCTTGTATAACGATGTACTCGTGTATAATAATAATGATCTACTGACGTGCTCGTATATAATAATAATCCCCTCTTGCAATGGGGCAAAGTTTATATTAGTGTCAGCAACACTCACACCAAGACATCTCTCCTAGTGTGCGACCTTGTGCGACCTTGGTTAGTTCGGTGACCAGTGATTTAGGTCAGTGGCCAGCTTTATCGGTGCTTGCTTTGATGTAAAGTATTGACCCTTGTATTGAAAAGGGTTTCGTTTGTTTGGCCGCGGCCTTGTCTTGAAGACAGCGGCCGGCTAGGCCACTAGTTATAAATTATCCTTTATTCCTGCTATCCTTTGTGAAGATAGCAGCTGGCTGGAACCACTTTGACATTGCTATGACTTTGATACCACTTTGACATTGCTATGACTTTGATATATCATTACATGTATCACACACACTTTTTTTAATTTTATTTATTAATTGAATATATACAACTGCATGATATATATATATATATATAAATGCAGCAAGAAAATATGATATAAGAAAAACTGTATCATGCAATGTCATGAATTGCAGTTATGTCAGTCATAACTGACATTAGATATCCAGCAGATGTCAACGCCGCTTTAGCCTTCTTTACCTGGGAATGAGTTTGAATAGAGGGCTTGGACAAGGGGATTTGGATGGAGGGTTTGTGTCTGTGGAATTTGTTGTATCGGGATTTTCCGAGGTCGTTGACAAACGGGATTTTCAGGTAGTTGTGAATGGTGCGTTTGGAGACGTAAAAAAGGGGCGTCGACAATGCGACGGAGGATTTTTGACAGTAGGGTTTGAATTCTATTGAGGTTGGAACGCTTAGTTATTGTCGTACACAGTTCTAGTCCGTATGTCCAAATTGGAGGGAGCAATGATATATAAAGTTGTCTATTAGAAGTGTTAGTTTAGAGGGTTTGTCAAGAACTGTAGCCAGAAGTCTGAAGCGTTGGTTAAGGGTGTGATTCGTTTATGTCTCGAATGAGGAATTCCATGTGAGCTGCTTGTCTAAGTATAGTCCATGGTACGTACAAGTGATATATTTTTAATAATATTAAAGCAGTAAGTTGTAAATTTTAATATTCACCGTAAAATTAAAGGTTGAAAAGAAGAATTTGTGTAGCAAACAAACACACACGCACATATGTACATACAGACACACACACACTCGTTCACACCAGCATTTTGTATCAGAATTTCGAACAAACTTTGACCTGTGCTACCCTGTACTGTTGTCATGTAAGTTAGTTAGTATCACTGTAGTTTTCGTACGAGTACGATCTCCACCGCCAGCAACTCTATGTATGTTCTATTATTTGTAAAACTTAACAAATTAAACGTACCATCATCATCATCATCATCAATTTGTCATTTGTTAAAGTGAAGTTATAGTGGAAATATATCTGTTTTATCATAGCACCAATCTTTTCTCTGAGCTACCCATCGGGAGACTACTACGATGGAACTCCAAACCGTCTTTATCCCGAACAGTCCAAGATAACGAGAAATAGGAGTATTGACAGGTAGATGGGAGGGAGTACTTATTAATTTAATGTGAAAACTATGTACTAGGATTTATTAAGGTTGATTTATATTCTCCATTTTGTAACCAGGATTCAAGGAGTGAAGGTGGATTTGCAAGGAGCGCCTGGAAAGAACGAGATCGGTATGAGGTGATAAGATTGCTGTATCATCAGCATAGGTGAATAGGTTAGTGTTGGATTAGTCCAATTTTTGTGGACTCAAGGGCCCTCAAAACGTGTTATTCTGGTGAATAATCTATATCGAAAATTTGTTATGATCTTAATACTTCCTTATATAATGAGTAACATAGAAAATATTGATAAATAAATAAGAGAAAACTAATAATAATAAGCTAAGAAGCGTAATTTTCATTTCAATAAAATATGGAGTGATGGCAGAAAGAGGGGATGTGTGGGTAAGATCCTCGAAAGCCTGTGGTTCCTCCCTGCCTTGCTGAGCAAGACACTGTGTGCGTGTGTGGAAGCCACATGGTTAGCATGTGTCATCCCAGCTCGAGTGGCCTAGGCATTAGAAAGAAATAAACAGTTAGAAGCGCTAATGACCATCGTAGTCGATGCGCAAAAAAAAAATAAAAAAATATGGATATTATAGTTGAAATATTTATTGTATGTTATAGGCTAATTATATATAATGAATTAATTTATTTTTTTATTATATAGCTAGGTAGATAAAAAAAAACAGTTTTTTAGCCTTCAGCCAACAACCTGATTTAAGCCAGTGTAGTATTAATCTTAATTATTTTCAGCTTGTATATTGGGTTTGTTGACTCACACTTGTTGGTTGTATATATGTGGGAAGGTTATAAGGTTATGCGTTTTTTTGTGGCTATGGTGCATATGTTCTTGTATGGTGGAGTTCTTGTTTGTAATTGGTCGCTGTGAGTGGTATAGTTTCTAGCCTGTTAGTTAGGTGTCTGAGGGCTGCTAGTTTGTGTTGAGTGGGATGATGGGAACTGGAAGGTATTATGGTGTCGGTAGAAGTGGGTTTTCTGTAAATCATGTGTGAATTTTATATTGGGTTGGCGGTTGTTTAAATAGTATAAGAGTGTATCTATGTCAATGTCATGTTCGAGTATAAGTATTGAGTCATCAACGTAACAAGCATAAAATTCATTAATTATTTTCATTAGTTAGTTATAAATCCCATCCAAAATATGTTTATTGTTATTGTTATCATTGCTTATTGTAAGCAATGATGGGACTTATGGTTTATATCAGGTTGTTGCTATGTAATACTGTTTTTTGGACAATAATATTATAAAACATGTAAAGAAAAAAAGTGTTTTTAAATAATTCAGTGTTATATGTAAAAAAAAAAAGTCATAAAATGTTAATTATAAAATTAATTGTTATCTTTTACAGTATAATGATATTATCAGTCTTGAGAATGGCGTAAAAAGAACGCCGAAACGTTGTGTGCATTGTAAGAAAAAAATAAAAATTTCTGAAGGATAAAATTTGGTTTTTTGAGTTACCCACCTATATACTCGTATAGAAAAATTAATTAAACAATTATATAAATAATTATCGAAAAATATAATTTATAAAAAAAAAATAGATGTCAATTAGAATGGGAATTCAGAAGCTTTTATTAAAATTCGAAACCTTTATAAGACTGTCAGCTTTTCAAGCTGATTCATGTGCCTAAAATCAAAGTTGACTGACATCTTAAGGTCTTGCATTAAGTCTAGAAGGCGATGCTTAGCATTTCTCATTTACACGGTTTTCTTTTTAGCCACACCACCCACTTATATGCTGTTTGCCAAAACACACTCTCAGTTGTTCTACAATTACCACATCATTCAATCTGACAATCCACAAAAGTGGAAGAGAACTGAATATTTTCTGCAAGACATTTCGAATTCTGGATAACTCTTTTTGATGAAAGAATTTAGTGCCATTTTTTGATGGAAGGATTAATTTATCTAGTGATGCTAAAATTATGACTCCATGTTGACCATCGCAATAATATTATTTTCTAATTTAACTAGTAATGATAAAGAGGAGTAAAAAAAGAAATATATCAGCGGCCATAAATCATAAAAAAAACATGCCATAATTAGTTCGTGATCTGTTTCAACTTACAAAGTTCATTTATCTACAAAAAAATGTTACAGTACTATTGACATTGATACTGATCAAATGCTACTATTTAACTAAGCAAATTGTTCTGCCTATTTATAAACACCAACATTCAGTATTTTTTAGCCGTTACTGATTTTGAGAATAATTACATAGTTCCGCCATAAGATAAATTTCTACATGGGATTAAGAAAGTATATTTTGCACAGCTCGCTAAACTATTGTAATGGAATATAGTCCTCTGTTGAGGAAATTCACCACAGAAGACCTGAAAACTCCAAGCTGTTGATACGAACTATACCAATGCAACGCTCAACTTCAAAAGAATTCTTAACCCTCTCTTTTATGCACGTCTCTACGGAACGGACGAATGTGCTACAGCTCCAACAAAGTGCTACGAAAAAAAAACATATAAAAGCCGGGCAATTTCCAAGTTAAGCCAGTCTGTAATGAACATTTGAAGAATGGACAACTAGCAATCGAAATGTCAGGAGACAGACTGCAAAAAGCATTCAATATCTTGCTACTAATCATCTAGCTTTCTACAATATAATACTCAAACATTCCATATGAAATTGTCACAACTTTTCCCATTTTTAATATTATACGCCTCTTACGGCTTTTTATCAAATTTACTAATATTCTTGTAACTTAGTAATATATCTTTTTAACTATCACTCATAATTACATTCATACCTTGCCGGGGTGCCAGTCCCGTCATAGACCCACCCCTCCAGAAGACAGTGGCTCCCAATTATGTTCATTTAAAGTACACACTTGTGTACACTTAGTGATTACATAATCTATTTATTATTTTATACACCATTTTGTTGGTTGGTTGGTTAACATGCCTCATTTTTTTGATTCTGACCGGTTTTAGATTCTCATCCATTATCAGAATAAGGTTATCAAGTTCATGTAGAGAGTTGTCTTCAACTTTATGTTTCAGCCAAGATGAAAAAAAAAATCCACTTCCGAAAAATTAACTAACTTCACTCAGCTCACTGTCAAGAAACTCTTTTATCAGACTAGACAGTTCTCTACAATCTTTTTAATCGGCATCAGAGACTTTTCCGTGGTAGCCTGCTTCATTTTGTGGTCATGACCGGTTTCGGGCGTTCGCCCATCTCTAGAATGCGTTTGTCAGACAGTGTGATAACACAGACTTGCACAGAGCAAATTCAGTTTATACACTGTAGTGTATAAACTTTATACTGTGTAAAATAAACTGAATTTGCTCTGTGCAAGTCTGTGTTATCACACTGTCTGACAAACGCATTCTGAAGAAGGGCAAACGCCCGAAACGGGTCGATGGCCACAAAATGAAGCAGGCTACTACCACGGAAAATGTCTCTGATGCTTTCCAGCTCTGCGGAACCAACCACCATAACAACTTTTTAATCGGATATTAGGACAGTCAAGAATTCTAACTATTCAAGGCTGGCCACTGTAACATCTCTTATGCTCTACCCCGCCTAGAGTTCGCTAAAATATACTATTATGTACATAAGTTCAAATAGTGTGCAGTGACTGTGAAAGTGATTTTCGTCATCACATCATCACTACAACATCCTGCCAGTGACCATTAAACTATCCATTATCTGTTTTCTATCTCTATATGGGCATTAGATTTTCACTTTTTAGTTGAGAAATACTACTAAATTCAATTTATGTTATGATAGGAAAAAAAATAAATGAATTACACGGTACTCAAAAGAAACATTAAGATAAGAATCCAGCTGTAAACAAAACAAAACAAAATTACAATTTATTACAATTCTCTTACTTTGCTTGATCTCAATAAAAAATATTATTATATAAATAAGAAAATTGACAAACAACTCATGTATTTAAAATATTATAAATAATAGTTGAATTTATAAAATTAAAATGCTTAATTGGCAAAATGAAAATTGAGTATTATATTACAAAAATAATGTTAATGATAGGATTGTATTGGGTGAAAAAGTACATAATAATAAATTAGATTTTAAAAATTAAAATTCATTTCTAAATTCAACCATAGATAATATAGTATCTGCAACAATATCAACAATATAATAAATTAATTATTTAGTACAGGGCCTGATTTAACATTTATCAAATATGTTTATTTACCCAATTTATTAAGTAAATATTACTGAGTGTACATTTGTTAATGAGCTATAAACGAGATAATGTAAATAATGGTTGCTTCTGTTTTGGACTAAATTTAATGATTATGTGCCGATATAATATATATTTTATTTAATTAATATTTTAACAAATATTAAATCAATTTTACATAATCTAGTTGTTGAGAAATTTAAATTAATAAACTCATTTGATCATAAAATTTGTAATTT
Source organism: Triatoma infestans (assembly GCA_011037195.1). Lineage (NCBI taxonomy): Eukaryota > Metazoa > Arthropoda > Insecta > Hemiptera > Reduviidae > Triatoma > Triatoma infestans. The sequence continues at coordinate 15,362 of JAAEAF010000078.1, forward strand.
ATTATGATTGCAGATGGATCTGGTTTCTAAATTAAATTAGAGTCTGTTTTCATAAGGTTTGTTCCAACAAGCATTTTTTGTTTAGTTGCCAATTATTTGTGATTACAAAGATAAACGTAAGCGCAGCCTGAGGCATGTTTGTGATTCATTTGAATTTGGATTTTGTTGGAATGCTCTTTTGTTATTATTATTTTTTTAAATAATCTTCTTGTATTCAATCCACTCCCCTGTTAGAAACTAAATGATGATACCAAGTTTCAGGTTCTGCATATTTCTGTTTTTTTTTTTTGTTTTTTTTTTTTAAGTTATGGTGACCTTTTCCCCACCCACACACAGAACAATTTCTAAAAACCACTTTTTCGGCCTCAAGGGACCTCAAAACATTTATTTCCGGTGAAAACTCAATTTCGAAAATTTGTCACGATCGTAATACTCCCTTTTACGGCAATAAGAGAAAGTAAAAAATCGGTTAAACAGGTTTGTTTCCGCAATGTAATGAATATAATAGAAAAACACTAGCGGAACACACATTGTGATACAATGTGAAATATGTTCACAACGCTCTGTCTCCATTGCCAATTAGAACAAGGCCAATATATTATATTGAATTATGTAATCGTAAACTTTGGCATTTCTGGTTTGCATCACTTACTCATTGTGCGTACCAGAATTATGAAGTAGAAGCGGTAGAAGAGAGAGTTGAGAGAATATGATGTAATAGGTAGAGTAGTGTAAATATAGGGTTCCCTCGGGAGCCAAGCTCTAAAACGAGGTTCGTTTGGCAAGCGATGGTAACGAGAGAAAGAGATAGGTTAGGATGGTCGTGTAAATACTGTATGTAGATAATGTGTATGGGGTGTATATGTACATTTAAGAGTTAGGCCTCAGTATTTTTTAGCAACCATTGACGATAACAAATTTCAAAGTTGGAAACAGCACGCAAAAAGTGAGACCCAGAGAGAGAAAGATCTTACATATCGTTGTTAATAAAATAGGCATCAATTTAGCTAATACATCTATGTAGATCATAATATAAATAACCCCTTTCCATTTTTACTTTCTCATACTCTTAGTAAAAGAGATAGTATTGTAATCGGGTCATTGTAATTCAATATCTAGTTTTTACCGGAATTACATGTTTTGAGATCATCTGAGTACGAAAAACTTGTTTTTCTACAACAGTTAAATAATGTTACCATTATTCCACTAATATAAGTGGTTTAAGTTCTATTTTTTCTCACTAGTGAGAAAAAGTAACTTTGCCTCATTTGTGATTTAAAAAAAACAAACAGGTTTACCATTTTTCTAAACTAAATTTTAATACGGTTAAGACCACGTCGGTGATTTACTAAAAACCGACGTTTCGCCCGTGTTGCAATGAGCCACTTCTGGGTCGTTACACCTTCAAAGCCAATAAGGCAATGAACCTTGGTAGAGAACATTTGTGGAGGAAGAAGCCACGTCATTTGTCATTTTATATAATATAATTGTTTGAGAAAGTATTGTGAGTGTTTCACACCAGACTTTTTAAGTATTATATTTTAGATCTGCAGACCCTCTAGACAGACCTTTCATACGGCAAACTATCTTTCATAGAACAAATGCTTATTGCTAAATTCTGAACTTATTTTCTTATATCAAATTATTTACAACTTATTACATGTTGCCTAACAATGAAATATTGCTTATCAAACTAACGTGGCCATTATGTTTAATATCAATTCAATGAATATTTCATCTTGAACTAAATTAACCGCGTCTCTTGACCAATACAATATTTAAACGGCAGGTTTTAATATATCTGATCAAACTAAAAGTTGATCCGCTTACTGCTGGAAACAATAATCCTTCAGCTTATAAAAGATAGATACTGTAAGAACTTACATATCTTTTGCGGCATATGGAAAACATTGGCATTTGTCATAATAGTTGTGGTGGTTGATTCCGCAGAGCTGGAAAGCATCAGAGACATTTTCCGTGGTAGCCTGCTTCATTTTGTGGTCATCGACCAGTTTGGGCGTTCGTCCATCTTCAGGATGCGTTATTCAGGCAGTGTGGCAACACAGGCTTGCACAGAGCAGAGTTAGTTTTTCACACTCACAGTTTTCACAGTGTGAAAACTAACTCTGCTCTGTGCAAGTCTATGTTGTCACATTGTCTGAATAACGCATCCTGAAGATGGGCGAACGCCCGAAACCGGTCGATGACCACAAAATGAAGCAGGCTACCACGGAAAATGTCTCTGATGATTTGTCATAATACTTTGCCTACTTATCCAGAGCAAAATAAGTGTTTCTGTAGAAACAGAAAAAACTTTGTATCATCTTTGTTGGCAAATGCTGCTTATAACAGGAAAAAATGTAACCCTTTCCAAACTAAAAATGGGTCTCATCAATAATTACAATTTGACCTAAAATTGGAATAAAGGTCAAATCGTAATTATTAATGAGACACATTTTAGTTTGGATAAGCGAATCTTTTCCTATTATAAGCATCTTCCTAATTTATGTCAATATCATCGACAATATCATTGTTGCATCTAAAACCTTCATTAATTAAGATTCAAAATTAACTTAATGAATAATGCAAGATAAAGATTCTTAGTATATTAATAAGTATAGATAAATTCACACTATAAGAAGTGAATTAATATCAAGCTAAATGTTTGCAGATCTCATTTTAATGGCGCCGTTCTAAAAATATATTTTGACATTTTCCTATTTCCAGGATACAAATGTTAGTTGTGTCTTGGTTTCGCATCAACTTGAGGTTTTGCCAGTTTCAGAACTTCGTCCTTAATCAAAGATATTTTAATAGAAACAGTTTAGGAATGTATATTATAGCTAATTATGGTCCAAACATACATTGAATATATTTGAATAATCAAAGGCTGAGAAATTAATTAGTTATTTTAATATTTATCTGCATCGGTCTTAGACAAAATGATGGACATCCACTTTGGGTGGCAGTAATTCACTGTTCAGCCTCTCGGACTTTGCCCATTTTTTAGAAATTGATTTATATGTATTTGACTGGAGGAAGAGGCCCTGCCTCGGTGATGCTTGCTCATCCCTACCAAGAACTTGCCATAGAATATTTGCAAAGCTACAAGTAACCTAAACTTAAAATATTCTTTATTTGGCAGCCCATTGACGCTTGATGTATTTTTATATTTTGCTATAGGGTGCAGGCAGCAAAACAGAGTTGCTTGTAATAAGATCCGAAGAGAGGGATCTAAAACAGAGAGAGAGAGAGACACACACACAAAATTGAGAGTCTACTCGCTTGTTAGGCCAAACTAGAGTGAGAGACTCTGTTTAAACACAGCTGCGCCAGCCCTACTGGGGACAGTCAACAACAGTTTAAACAGCAGTTACAACGCATCAGCAACCAACTATTATCTTTCTCTTCACTTATTCCAAATCTCTCGCTAACAATTTCCATATTCGTGTAAAGCAAGTTACTTTCTCATTACACAATGTTCAGCATTATTTCCAGTATATTTCTTCTTATAAACCCAATTCTCTCCTTCTCATACCCATTATATTGCTAAAACATACTCGTATCTTGATTCTTTCTCAGGCATTTGTAACTCTTAGATGAATTGAGTCTGAGTTCTAGTTTTAAACCTCGACTTGTGTCGCATTTCTTTGGTGTGGTCATGGGGGCTCAGAAGGATTTTGGACTCAATTGCGGCCTAGAGAAAACTGAATGCAACATTTTAATCTTTCATCTTGCAATATATGTGAAAGTCGCCTATTTCTTTTTATTTCATATTTCATTTTAAACAGTTTATTATTCTTTGATTTTCTTATTATTTGTTTGTAATTTTAATTAAATAATCCTGTGGCCATATAATCACGATTAGTTGAGGAAGAGAATACAAGTTAAAAGTGTCTATGATGTTAAACATTTTGTGGAAGTTCTACGAATTTTCCTTATGTTCCTAACAGTTGAAGTGTCACGCAAGGGATATATGCTAAGCGTAGTTTCCATTAGATTTGTTATCCGTCATCATTCCTGTTAAATTTGAAGGAGTTTCCAAATGTTTGGTTTTCTAGCCTTGCCCAAGCAAATAGCTTCAAATATGGTTATGTAAAAGAAATAATGGTATATATATTATATTTTTAATAGTCACTGCATAAGTTAACTGTTTTAAGCTAAATGACTCGAGTGGGATTATTAACGGAAAAGCTACAACCCACTGAAATTAATCCTTTTGTATCGTTATCGATGGAAGTGCAGAAAATAACCACGATAATTCCTCAGTTAATGCAGGTAATTGGTAATGTAATGGTGTGGAGTTGTATTTGTAGTAGTGGTTGTGGCGTAGCACGAGCGTTTTAGTGAAAAGGGCTTATAAGTTTGTAATTTTAAAAGAGAATGAAGACTAGTAATAATAAAGTAGTCACACTGTTTTTCAAAAGATATATTCTCTAAGAGATATTAAGTTAACAACAATATGCTTATAAATTAATTGGAATAATTCTTAAAACTTGATATGGCTCTGATGTTTTCACTTTGGTAGCTAGAACGAGTCTGTCTTCAAATATTTCTTCTCTTTGTCCGTTTAGTGCCTCCCTTGTTAGTAGAAGGGGTCAGAACAAAGCCATAAAGGTTCTTGGACATTCCTAGTAACGGTATTCGTATTACCTGGCTGGTCCTTTGCAACATATTTTGATAATTTAGATTTATTTAAAATTTAATATTATTTCAAGTTTCTTGCATCCATCACATTATCCCCCCTCCCGGAGAAATTTTTCGGCACGAAAAATTTGGGAGGTGATCTAGAGTTGTAGAGGCTTGAAGGTTATCCTCTGGTAAGGTGAGAGGCGTGTGTGTAGCCTCTGCAAAGTGGCTGTGTGTTGTAGGCTGCAGTCATCTTCTTCTGGAGCAAACGCTGCTTGAAGGTGTGAGCGTTGCTGTGGTGTTTGGATATCTTATACTCGAGCGAACGCTGCGTGAGTAAGTGAGCGTTGCTGTGGTGGTAGGCTGATATGCGAACACTGCTTGGCGAGTGAGAGTGTTGCTGATGAAGATGTAACTGGCAAGGGTAGACAAGGCGATCAATGTAGGCTTCTGTGTGATGGTGATGGATGTAATTTCTTGAGTTCTTGAAATGACTCTATATGCATATATGTGTTTTTGTTAATATGACTCTATATAGACGAAAATGCATATGTTTTTCTTGAAGTGTTTCTATATAAACGAAAATTTTTAAATAATTCAAAATAATTATATATACATTACAGAAAAATTTATAGTAATAAATAAGTAAGCAGTAAAATTTAAATGAACAAGTTCAATAAAATACATATATAGCACCACGAAATCTATTTATTAGTGTGGTGATAAAAATACAATAATACAAGACAAAACAAAAATGAAGGAAAGGTATTGAATAAGGTTTTTAGAAGAGAGCTAATTAGTAAGATAAGGTGTTAAGATTCTAGTTAAAGATTTGTTTGTTTTTATGTGATTAAGTATGTTTTCAATTTCCATTTGGAAATATTGTGTTGTTGATCCCTTTCCATTTGGAAATGTTGGGTCGTTAGTCAATTTCCCTTTGGAAATTTGTGGTGTTATTTTATTTCCTTTTGGAAATGTCGTGTAAGTTTATTTCCCTTTGGAAATTTGTGCAGTTTGTGAGTATTCCATTTGGAATAAGTCCAGTTGGCGTCCTTTTCTTGTCCATCTTGAAGTAATATTTGTATGTCTAATTTATTAATTGCTGCATGTGCAGGCATATTTGTGTATATTTTTGTTATTTCCCTTTGGAAATACGTGCAGTTAGTTGGTGTTCATCTTGTGGAAAGAAATTGTTAACCTAGTTGTACATCGACAACTGTTGCATTTGCAAACAGATATATATAATTTTCAGTTTGTGTAGTCTTATTTACTATGATCGTAGGTTATAATTGTGATCGTTCTCAGTGTGTGGTTGGGGTAATATTAGTATACGTAGCGAATTCATCGATTCATTATTAGTTTAAAATGTTTGTTTGATTTAGTTTAGTTTTATGTGTGTTTGTAGGAGGATTATAGGATTATGAGGAATCCGAAGTTTAGTATCAATTCCTTTTGTAGAATGTTTGATCTGAAACTAATTCTTTTAAACACAAAATTAATTTATATATATATAAATACATGGCTAACATGCTATTTTCATGCAACATTCTTAGACATGCAATCCATGCATACATTCATAGACATGCAATTCATGCATACACATGCAATGATGTAGCTGTGAAGAAGTTTGATTTTTGTGGGGTATGCATGCATATTTGGGCCGTCGTAATCCAAGAGCTATTCAGCTATGCTGTGCTTTCTAGGTACCTTGAACATACATTAAGAAAACAATTAAATATTAGAAAAATGTTAGATTAATAAATCAAAAGATCGACAAATATATAAACAAATAAGGTAATGCAGTTTTCTTCTAAAGCGAACTGAAAAAATTTAGATACATATGAATATCTAAATAAACATCAAAACATCAAACTATATAGTATTATGCTTTAGACCATTAAATCTGCAAAAAACAAATACATAAATTATTAATATTAGGTATAATGAAAAATTTATACTAAATCAAGGTCAATGTCAAATATTTGATAAAATTCTCAATTTCTGCACTGAGTCGTCGTCGCTGGAACAGAAAGAAAAGTGTGTTAACTAAGCAGCAATAAGTTTACTGTTCATTTTGGATTCTGCAAAAAAATATATACATTTTAGTTCTTAAGACTAATTAATTGATTACATGCATTTTTTTTTTTTTTATTTTAATATATGGTGAATAAGTTTCTTAATTATATGGCAATTAATTATATGGTATTAATTAAATATATACATGTGGTGTAGTTTGTAGATTGAGAATAGGTTGAGAATTGTGTCATGTAGGATGAGAATGATTTCTAGTGTTTTATGTTTTACGTCTGTCTCGAAGTACCATAGGATGTTTATTTTGGGATTGTGGCATTTTCCTTATATATGCCTTTTTAATTTTACTGAGGTGTACTACTTTTTTACCGTCTTCCATACGTAAGCGTACAGTATGGTTGGGGTATAATTTGTCTATTTTGTAAGGTCCAGAAAATTTATGACCAAATTTGCCCTGAGGTTTGAAAATTTTGAGGTAAACATTGTCGTTAACCTGAAATTGATGTTTAGATACATTCCGATTATAATATTTGGCTCTAGTAACTTTTGCCTTTTCATTATTTTCCTTAGCTGAAGCGCGTACCTCTTTAATTTTATTGTACAATGTCCTTGTGTGGATATTAAAATTATCGAGGTCACGGGATGGGAAGTTTACTAGCCAAGGAAATTTGAACTTACTCCCAAATATGAGTTCATGAGGAGAATAGCCTGTCGAGGTATTTGGGCTTGAATTGTGTGCAGCTTTTATAAGTGGTAGATATCTGTGCCACTGGTTTTGTGAGTAGTGGGAGATACTACGAGCTATAGTTTTATGGATACGTTCCAATTTGCCATTGGAAGCAGGGTGGTAGGGAGTAGTGTTAACTTTTCGGATTTTCAATAGGGTGCAGATCTGAAGTATTATGGTAGAAGTGAAATTGGTACCTAAATCTGATAGTAGGTACTTGGGTGTGCCATAACGGGTAAAAATTTCATTTACAAGTATCCGCGCAATATTTTCAGCCTTTTGATTTGTCATGGGAAACATCTCGAGAAAGCGAGAATACTGGCAGATAATGGTAAGGATGTATTTGTATTCCTCACCTGTGTCTGGATTAGTGGAACCTTCCATGGGGCCTACTACATCTATAGATAAAGCCTGAAATACGTTCGTTGGCTCTTGAAAATCACCCAAGGGAGGTTTGTGTGGAATATGCGACTTACTAGTAGCGCAACTATGACATGTTTGTACATAGTTTTGCACATCAGTAGAAATATTTGGCCAAGTAAAGAACATTTTTATTCTGTCATATGTTTTATGAATACCATAGTGCCCCGAGAGAGGATTGTCATGAAATAATCTCATGATGGTGTCACGCATAGAGTTAGGCACTAGCGTGGAATTGTCAACAGTATGCACTATTAAACCCTGTTGGTCTAAGGAATAGTGGGGTGTTTGTAGTAACTTCTGACATTCAGCGTCATTACTTTGAAGTTCTAGGACTTCCAGGAGGTCTATCGTTGGATAGTATTCATCGGTTTCGGCTTGAATGCAGCCTATGTATCGACTAAGTGCGTCCGCATGTGCAATATTCTTGCCGGAACGATGCTCAATATAAAAATCAAATTCTGCCAGTTTCATGCTCCAACGGAAGAGCTTATTGTGGCTATCTTTGATGTTTTTGAGCCATTGGAGGGCTGCGTGGTCTGTAACTACCTTAAATCTGTAGCCATACAAGATATATCTATAGGTTTTACACCCAAAGACGATGGCTAACAATTCACGTTCGGTAGTACAGTATTTGGATTCTGCTTCATTAAGCACACGTGAAGCAAACGCTATGGGCCTTTCATCGCCATTAATATTTTGGCTTAGAATTGCGGAAATACCTATATTACTTGCATCCGTAGTAAGGATGAATTCATGGTCGTAATTTGGATAGGCTAGAACTGGTGGAGATATTAAGGTGGATTTGAGAGCTTGAAAAGCGTCTTGACGCTCTTGTGTCCACTGAAAATTTACACCTTTCTTGTAAGGTCTGTGAGTGGCTTGGCAAGCTCAGAAAATTTGGGGATAAATTTCCTATAGAAACCTATGAAACCCAAAAATGCTCTGACGTCTTTTAATTTACGGGGTACAGGGTAGTTCTTAACCGATTTTAATTTTTCTTCGTCGGGTCTTATTCCGTTAGAACTAATTACATAACCCAGATATTTACAGCTGTCTTTAAAAAATTGACATTTACCCAAGTCTATACACAAGTTACCGGCCTGGAGACGCTTCATTACTTTTAATAATGCATGGAGGTGTTCGTCGAAGGTTTTCCCATGGAAGACGAGTATATCGTCTATGAAGGTGTGGCAGATGTCACCAGTATATCCGGACATAATTTTGTCCATTAAACGCTGATAAGCGCGCTGGCGTTCTTTAAACCGAAGGGAAG
>JAAEAF010000079.1:0-234111 GCA_011037195.1 Triatoma infestans
AAATGCATCTTATTTCGGTCGGAAGCATTTGAAATTTTTACTTACTTTATCATTACAATTGTTATCATTCTAAGAATAAAAATCTGAGTAACTTGAGGGAAAAACTTCAAACAATGTATATTCAAGTTTGTTTCAATGGGATGAAAATTATTCTTTATTGTCTTTGTAATTAAGAAATAACTAATTCACTTATTTAAAAATTTAATCATAATAATAATACACATAATAGGCGCGAATGACCATGAGTCGTCGCCCAAAAAATAAAAAAAAAATACTCATAATAAAATATTAATTAAATCAATAACAGTGATGAGAACGGAAACAGAAAGGGGGTGGGGTGAGGGTGTTTTGGGGTTGTTTGGGGAGGGGGTGTGTGTGAATAACGCATGTTGCAACTGTCATATGGGCGGGTTTTGCTGCCAATTGGTGAAAGTCACGAAAATTGAAAAATGGACTTAACACCAAGGCGCTTAGCAGTTTCGTTCAGTGTAATTACATTCAGCCATATCTGTAAGCGGAGTATTGGACTAGGACCCATGCCACTTGATACGAAGAACTGCATGACTAGTAATGAATCCACTTTTCCATTTTTGTGACTTAGACCACTTGGCAGCCAACCCGCCCATATAACATACCGTTTGTTTTTTTTTTTAATGTCTGTGTGTGTTATTAATTTATTGAATAAACTAATAAAAATGAAATAAATTTATCGTAAATAATTCTTTTTGAAAAACATTGTTTAAAATATTCATAACCTGTGTTGTTACGAAAGGAAATATGTAATACTTTCATCCCATTAGGTTGGTCATTAATTTAAAACCTCTTCGTCGTTTATAATTTCCTAATCGATAAATTAATAATTAGATCAACCAAAGTCTTTTTCTGGTTTGGGAAAGGGTATCCACTACACTCGGCCAACTTTACACTAATAACTGTAGAACAAGTTTACCGGTAAATTGAAGTAAATCAAGGGAAGCTTATGGTTTAAACTTTTGAGTTGGCAACAGTGTGTGTTTCTATAAGTCTTCTTAGTTAAATTTTTTAGGAGTAAGAGAAAGTATTGCGATCGTGCCAGTTTTTCGAAATTGAGTTTTTACCGGAAATACACGTTTTGAGCTCCCCTGAATACGAAAGAATTCTTTTTAGAAAATGGACTGTTTGTGTGTGTTATGTGCGTATATTTTAACAGAATATCCAAAAACGAAAAGTCGCAGGAAGCTCAAACTTAGTGTTCTGTTGAGGTTGAGGTACTACCAACGCATCAAACGAAGATTTTGGGCAAAACCCATCAACCGGAATTTTTACGATTTGGCGGTTTTACTAATAGTTTTTTCAATTTTTCGTGATTTTCTCGTAAACGGCTCCAACGTTTTCTTTAAACATCGTATACTATCAATATACATTAAATGCCGATGCTTTTATTTGAAACATTTTCTCGGCAGAACTAATTTTTTGATGGTTGATTCTGGGAGAACAGCAGCGTGATTCTTTCCTCTAAAGTACCATTTCAGTATAGTATATGGTTTTACCATCTACATAATATTAGAAGCATTGATAGAATTCTAAATTTGAAGAAAATTGGTTTACCGGAAGTACGCTTTTTACAGAATAAGTTTGTGAGTTTTTAGGAATTTTCTCGAAACGGTTACAATTAATTTTTTTTAACACGTTCTGCTCGCTGTACATTTAGAAACGTATCACTTTTATTTGAAATATATTTCCAAAAAAGATGACTTTAGAGGGGTATTAAAGATCTGCCACTTAGTTTAAATTTAAATTGGTACAAGCGAAACCACCCAAAAAGCTTTTTTTTGAACAGGAAGCGATATAAATTCAGTGAAATTAAACACATATTTAAAGATTATATCGGCCTCTTTACTTTGTCGTCATCCCTTCTTAACATGACTTATATACCGTACCGCATGTAAGATACAACAGACTGTTGAGAATATTTGCAAGTAATCATATATAGATTATATCTACGCTTGAGTATTCTGTACCGGATGATTATGAGTAGTCCCGATTTCTTTGTAACGAATAGTATGGGACAGAATTGCCCACCTGCCATTTCGTTTTGGCCTCCATGGATCAGAAACGTAGATTTCAACTCTCTTTCTCTTTCATTTTTACACTCAAGTGACACACTACTTTCTCTCTGGTGTATGTGTGTGAAAGTAACATTATTCAACTCTAAATAGCTCGACATCTAACGGCAATACGCGGAAACATCATCAAAACAAATCTCAGATACAGCGGATTTGAAGTTATACCAAACGGAACAGGTTATAGAGAGAGGGAGTATTTGACTTGAATTAATACACATTTTCAGTTATGACTGTGGCGTGAATGTTTCACACCAGATCTTTTTAAATTATTTTTATCTTTCACTCTTGTATATTATGTGTGCAAGTGTATTCATATTTTCCATACTATAAATAAAACAAATTTTAAAGGTCGACATTAGCTGGTTTTATGTTCGTCAGTTTATATTGTGAATATACTCGCAATATGACGACGGCTAAAACAAAAACACACCACCTTTTATTGGACAAATAAATTACTATATTAAACCTCGCTAACTGTTTAATCGCTTTTTTATTTGTAAACATCCACACTCTTAACAGATTTCTATTTTCTTTTTATGTATAAAACAGTTAGTTTATGGTGACGTCGATCACAAAGTGCCACAGTTTATATTTCATATAATTTCCATTTAAATTTTCATTGTTACAGTGATTTTGGATTTATTAGTATATTGATATGTATTATTACTTTCACTTACTGCTGTAAGAGGAAATCTGCTGTAACCGTGTCAAATTTTCGATATCGAGTTTTCACCAGAAATACACGTTTTGAGGTTCCCTGAGGTCCTGCAAAATTAGTTTATAGAATTTGGTGTGTGTACGGTCAGCAAAATAAGAAACAGCAAATCGCAGAACGTTCAAACCTGATAATATGTTTTTGAAAATGTGGTTTTGATTAAAACAGGCCCACCCGGAAGTACGACATTACAAAAGTATTTTCTGTATTTTTTTGCAATTTGCTCGTAAACCGTGGCTACATATTTTTGTATAAGTAGGTATTGCAAATCTTGTCAAATTTTCGTAGAAAGACATGTCTTAGAGTTGTTTTGAGATCCCCAGAATAGGAAAAAAAGTATATTTAGCGAATAGCGGCGTATTTATGTATCCTACAGAAAAATTCCCGTCGAAATTCTTTGAGCCGAATATCAGATTAGTGTGTGGGAAAGTTGCACTTTTCTCCAAAATGCTCATTTTCCACGATTTTCCTTACACCTTGTTGCTTAAATTCCAGACACATATATGGAAGAATATTATTTGGAAGAATTTTTCATGGAAATTGTTTTTCGAGGGGTGGGGTAAATTTAAGCTTTCTTCTAAAGTGGCATTTATAAAGTTCTTTCTCCTATTTAATGTTATCGAAGGCGAAATTAGTTTCCATCAGCTGATTTTGAAGAAAATCGGTTTACAGGAAGTACTACTTTATTGAATGGATTCTTCAGTTTTCCAATGGGTTTCATTAAAAATTATATATATATATATATATATATATAGATTTATTACTTTAGCTTGAAACATTTTAAAGATAAAATTGAATTTAGATGATTCTGCAGGGCCGGGAGGTCACGTTTCCCCATAATATACAATTTCATTGTAGTACAGGTTCTCCCCACTTGAAGTAATGGTGAAGTTTAACTAGATATTTAGCGAAAATGCAAATTTTGAAGAAAAACGATTGATTAGTACTACCGGAATTGATGTAAGAAAAGGTTGTTTGTATTACAATGAGATATTTGTATTAGTGAAATGTTTGTTTGTATTATTTTCTCTGGTTGTGTGTGTGTGTGTGTGTGTGTATATATGTGTCTATGTATGTGTCTGAATATGAATTTATTTAATTATCTAATAATAAAGGAAAAATTAAATCATCCTAAATAATTCTTTTTGAAGAACTAGTTTGCATACGCTGTGTTCTTAAGAAAGGAAATAATGCTTTCATCCTGTTAGGGTGGTCATTAAAACCTCTTCGTCGTTTAATATCTTAATCGAGAAATTAATAATTAGATCAATTAAAGTCTCTTTCTAAAAAGGTAGGAACGGGCACCCTTTTCATTCGTCCAAATTCACTCTAATAACCTATTGCACAAGTTTACCAATAAACTGTTAAAGCAAATCGAGGGAGAATTATGGTTTAAACTTTTAGGTTGGCAGCAGTGTGTATTGTATGTCTTCTTAGTCACTTTTTAATTTTTCTTAGAGTTGTAAGAGGAAGTATTTGTTTGCATATGAGTACAAAATATATTAAGAAACGTAAAATCTGAAACTTGATACTCCGATTAGATACTATCGTCGGATCCAACTCTGAAATTTTCATCAAAACCGACAGCTGAAACTGCGAATTTACTAAACTTTTTTTTTGTATCGCGATTTTCTTAAAAAAAGGCTTTAAAAATTAATAATAATAATAAAATTCCAGAAACATTGTTTTTAGGAATTGTGCGTAACTGAGATGTTAGGTTTTCCTGTACGATGTCATTCCCATAATGTATTGAACCATGAAACGGCAGAAAAAAGAACTGTTGATTTAGTGAAAATTCCGGCTTGGAAGGAAATTTGTCTGTCAGATTTTTATTTAATTCTCAATTAAAGGGATTTACATAGTTTATAGAATAATTTGTGATAAACAGCTGGAGGGGAGCAACCCAAATATATATAATGCTGTCGTTGATAGATCAATTAAGGTCTTAGTCATGCGATTGTTATTATAATTATTATTATTATTTTGGTCATACTTTATTATCTTGCTGACCGTATTTTTTTCCATTTCGTGATTATTTTTTTTTGTGAGTGACAATTGGGTGATTTTTTTAGAGGTGAAAGAAATGCTGATATCCTGAGTTGTCTGTATTTATCTGTTATTGATTGACATTAAGAATTTTTGAATAAAATATATGAGTGAGGAATAGTACCCGGCAAGGATAACTTGAAGAATTTCTGGCGTAGGATTCATTTTGTAAAGAAATGGTTTCTTTGATGGTTTAGAAATGTGAATCCCGCAATAGACGATAGAATTTTAAAATGCTCTACAGGTATTATAGCAAATAATTCGTTGTCATTGCCGTTTAAAACTCCGGGCACTTTTGGTTGAAAACATTGTTTATGATTTTGTATAAAATGGCCTTTCCTGCATATTGCAAACATGTTTTCTTTCAAGATATTGCAGGTTTAAGTTATAGACCATCAAGAGTGTTTTACATTAAACTTAAAACGTTAATAAATATTGGAGGGGCGGAGCAATTAGTTGGTTAGGAATAGTTAGGATTGTTGGCATGAACAGAAGAAAAAATGGTCAGGTTCGTAATTACGTATAATACGTTTAATTATGGTTATCTGCCACATGAATAAAATAAAATAAAAATATATTGTAACAAATAACATAAAACATAAAATCATATGCATTGTTACGAATTAAATCTCACTTATTTCTAGGGTTAAATTCAAGTGTTCTGGAGGCCGGTGTATATTAGATTAAAGTCCTTATTAGTGTTTTCAAATAAAGGAGAAAGTAAAGAGTAACAGCACTTGGTACCTGTCCTACTTCGGGTTCTGTTTCTAGGTCTGGGAGTGACAGTGGTGCGCCTCGGGGGCAGGTTTCAAATAGTTTTGGACTGCACTCTTAAATTGAGCGGTCAGTTACAGCAACAGCATTCTCATTATAGCCCACAAAGGGTGGAATGCCTCCTGTACCCTAGTCCCTACAATGACTTCGTCCAACCACTCACTTGATTAGTCCTTTCCCCACCATTTTACTACCCGCACATTACTTAGTTTCGCGCACTAAATACTACCCTTTTATATATTGAACGCCTTCTTTTTCTTTTTTATTTTGCTGCGAAATGGAGTGCTTCTATCTACGGCTTTGTATGGGAATGCTTAGTTACGTCCGTCTGGAGCAGGCTGATGGTGGAGAAATAAGTTTCCCCTAGAACGCTGCTTGACTTATCTAGCGATTTGATGATCTACCACCACATAAACTAAGGACGCAATGTTAACCCAAGATTCCCTAATGTTTTATTGTTGTTAAGAAATGGCTGGGCCTCTACTCCTCTACAAATGGAAGATGTTAATGAACGATAGGTGATGGATAAGTGGCCAGCCCATGAATCTTCAACCAAGACACTCCTACAGAATCCCCTTGAACCATAAAAGTACAATCTTCATTTATGCAGCAGATATTAAATTGGTAATTTCATAATTTCTATTTTTTCAATTATGACAGCTGTATAGATCGCATGTTTTATTACAATTTATTGTGCAATAAAGATAATTTGAAAAAGAAAAAGAAAGAAAAAAAAAGATTTGTATTAATGAGGAATAAGGAAGGAACATGTGACATATTATATATATATACACTCAAAGTAATACATTTGGACACAAGAGAGTGTCAGAATATCTTGATGGCCGTGGCAAGTGAAACAGACAGACGGATGGTTTTGACTGATAGTTCATTTTGTTCCTCTACATTTACTTTAGTACTTGCAATAGTAATTCTTGATGACGACATCTATCCATAATATCACTATACCTCTTTATTTACGACCAATTCTTTTTTTTGCGTGCATTTTTTACTTTTTTATATATATATATATATATATATCTGTTTCTAAACAATCCTTTACATTCATAACATACATACCGCTCGGTTGTTACGTCATTCATTTTTTATTTTATTTTTACTTTTTTTTAAATTAATTGTGCTGAATAAAATGTAAAATACTTTTATTTATTCATTCCCGGTCCAGTTATAACCTTTCCTTAAGATTTTAGAGTTGCGGTCGTAACAAATTTTCGAATTTGTGCTTTTGAAATATTCTAACTATGGACAAAAAAAGATTTTAGAAAATATATATATTTGTCTATATATATTACGGTTTATTTTTTTATTTTTTGAGAGGAGGAAAAAATGCCTGCGCACCTTCCGACTGTGTCGGGTGTGTGGGGCCTGCCCCCACTAAAAAAAAGCCCTCATCCAAACGGGCGTAGTATCCGACCCGGAACCGCCTCACGGCATTACTTCGGGTGGACGCCCCATAACTTCTTGTCATCTATCTGTCTACACCATTCCTTTCCAAATCTCTTCTTTTCTTTTTTAAAATTGTGTGTACCATGTTCGAGATATAGTTCCAATTATTACCCTCCATTAGCATCTTCTCTGACAAATTATCTGGGGAGAGCTGTCCAAAGGTCTCGTGGAGGTTTGCTCTGCTTTCTCTCCATTTAACGCATTCAAAAAAAGTATGGAAAGCATCATCAGTTGTTGAATCACCGTATATGCAAGCTCCGGAGTCCCTTTTGCCTATGATATTACGTGCTCGTACATGAAATTTCGATACTAAATGGTTTCAGCTCAAAATCTTCAGTCAACCGGAAGTGCTGCATTACTGATTTGTTTTAGCTTTTTCTCGAAATATTTTCCAGTGACTTTCTTCATATTTCTTTGTTAACAGCACACGTATATACCTATCTTTTTTATTTCTAACAGTTGGGGGGGGTAGCTGCAGCGTTAACTTTTCTTCAAAAGAGTCTTTTCAGTCTAGTATACGGCCTAGAAACATAAATAATACTAAATTATGCAAAGCATAAATTCGAGTTTGAAGAAGCTCAGTTTCTCGAAAATGCGACTTTATTAAATCGATTTTTCCTAGTTGTTCTAAGATTTTCTTACTTGGAATGTCAACTGCACCTATTTTACTTTTACTTGACATTATTTTGAGAAAAAATGGATTTTTGGAGGGTGAAGGTAATCTGTTTGGAGAGTGCAGGGTAATCCATGGCGCCAGAACCGATTTTTGGAGGTAATGTATGGCGCCTGAACTGATTTCTAAACTCATTGCAGAAGTGCAATTGCATTGATTATCATTGCTGTGCTGCCTGGTTAAAGGGACCTAATCGTTTAGGAAATCCCAACTTGATGAAAATTTGGATTGACATAAACTCCTTCAGGGTTGTTAGCTCCGTAAAGATTAATTCTTTCTATTTTGTGACCATGTCATTGTTTCCTTCTAAACTTCTCTATCCAGGTAATCTCCACCCGTCACTCCTCTTTCAGCCCCACAATCTTCTGCTCCCACCTCCTAGCTGGTCTACCTTTGCTGGGTTGCCGTCAGTTCACTTCTTCTCACCAATTTCCCTATCCAGGCAATCTCCAACCTTCAGCTATATTCCGGTCAAACAACTCCTCAATATCTTACTCCTCTCCTTGCTGATCTGTCTTTCCTCCTCTTCTCGGTAAGAGGAATCCATTTTCTCCCCTTTTTGGGCCATCTTCCTTCCAAGATCTTCCGACATTCTTCCAAGATGTCCATACCAGACCAATTTTTATTTTTAAATTTTGTCTTCCATTTTTTCAATAACGACCATTTCATTCCTTATCCTCATTCCTCCATCCTAGGCTTTCAGAAGCATCTCGTCCAATTACTCCATTTCTATGACTTTCATCTTCGCACGGGTACTCCAACCTTTCCTTCCTGATTGGTGGTTCATATGTGTCAGTTACAAATCGAGTTGAGATTTATTACCTAATAAAAAAAATCTTATATCTCTTGTGTAATATTCTGTAACATTCTTTATGTTTTATGATCTCGAACGTCAGTACTACGTGAGAAAGCTAATATATATGTAAACATATATTTTATTTTTAATTGTTTTAATTTATTAATAGTTAAGAAATCTTAAATACAAATAATGTCTAATAAATAAACATCAGTTAATCAATTTCGCTCTGTACAAAGTTTTCACATTTAGTAATTCTATTATAGGTTTGTTGTACTTTTTTTTCTGGCACCCGGCCTTTGAAAAGGGGAATGGAAACTAGAATTCAGTGATAGCTGATCACAAGACCAACTGAGACCACATTCTGGTGCCTGGAGAATAATAAAAAACACTTGAAGCTATTGGAGAGTGAAAAAAACAAGAAAAACGAGGCAGGGAGGAGAAAACGCTGCGCTCTTGATTTCCCTAGAGTTAAAGTCAAACTTAAAGCTTGAGAAAGAGAGGAGCTTTTCACCCATTCAAAATCATTCACTGTTTTCTCATTCCGGCTGTATTTTGGATGTTCTTTTCTTCTTCATCCCTTTCTTTACAGCCGGACCTAGTCATCCTTGTATATATATATATATATAAAAGAGGAAAATTCCCCAGTTACGGTTTTCCTCATGATTTGCTCTTTAGACAGACACTTTTCTCAGGCCAATAGCAATAGTAGAAATTACTTATATATATATAATTTTATAAGAAAAGTTTTGCATGGAAAAAGGCAACACAATTGACGTGTAACAAATTTATTTAAATATGTCTTCTTATAACATCATTTTCTTTTGTCATTATTATTTAAATGATAGGATGTCACTGCCATCCTTTTCAATAAATCGAACCAAGATCACTTAGAAGTGAATCAATAACCCTATTCGCTTGCGCATTTTACAGCCAACTTTTATAAACTGTACCCGTCTCAACCACTAAAAGTCGTACTAGGCATTTTTTATCAGAGTGCTCTACCTTCGCGTGCTTTTTTGCATGACGTTTAGTGATGGCTGATATCAACTGGTATGAAAGCTTGGGCTTGTTGTGATGGTGTAAAATAGGCCTTTTACAAAATAATAATCCAAAACGGATTATTCATTTTGTATGATATTATAATTCATTATAATATACGTAGTGTCATTCAGTGTTCAATATAATGTGTAAATTTAAATTTTGAATGGCTCGCTCCTAACTGGATTCGAATTGTACGGATCATCAAAGCGTCAATCTTCACCCTATCCACTCTCTCTGATCAAAAATTCTTCGCACAATCTTGAGAAACCACGCTCATCTAAAAATCCCTTTAGACTTCAACCTTACCCAATTCAGATACCAAACTTTCCCATTCCTATAACGGACTGATCTTTAACTTGTCCAAGACAACACTCCCTACGAATTCCTCCCGATAGCTTAAGCGGCAATAGCCTCGCTTGATAAAAAAGGTCATTCTGTGAATTCGGTTCATCGGTATCTAGACTAACGGACTTGTGTTGTTGATTGTGGGCCTTCATTCAATTCTGTCACGTCATTTCTCTTACTCGTGGTAAGATCAACTATTGACGCGCCTGTCAAATTTTCGAATTGTATTTTCACCGGAAAAGGTGAGGTTCCCTGAGGACGAAAAAAATTTTTTAGTGAATGATCTGTGCAACTTTACTGAATGATTTTTTTTTTCAATTTTTCGCGATTTACTCGAAAACTGCTCTACGATTTTCATTAAACTTTCTACATACATAAATATGACCACACTGAGACACATTCATGAGAAACCACAGTGAACACTTTTATTTCGAAAATTGAATTTCTGGGGAGTTCTAGTGGAACAGTTACGTTAAGCTTTAGGTTGTTATATGCGGCTGAGATATGGCGGCGTCGCATTGAGATAAGATGCGCTAGACTGCTGCTTGAGGATATTCAACGCTTGGCTTGTCTGGCGGTGACCGGTGCGATGCGGACCACGCCTACAGCTGCAATGGAGACTTTATTAGGAATTCCATCGCTCCAAAGAGCGACCTACAAATAGAGGTGAAAACTATGGCAATGAAAGCCTGTTATAGAATTAAACAGGCAGGTTTTTGGCAGGGAAAGCGAAATGGTCACTCTACCATTCATCGCGAGATGCTTTTGAAGGTTGCTGTTACAGGTTTTCCCTCTGATAGAATGTTGAAGACTTTTGTTTTTGAGCATTCTTACAGTGTCAGGTTACCCTCTAGGGAAGATTGGTCAAGATTGGGTCCGTCTGGCATGATACCTGATAATTACTTCCGGTGTTACACGGACGGTTCCAGAATGGATGGTAGGTCTGGAGCTGCGGTCTATTTTGAGACCGGAGATCATTTGGCAGTATCTCTTGGTGAATGGACTACGGTTTTCCAGTCTGAGGTTTATGCTATTCTTTGTTGTGTCTTGGATGAGAGAGTACGTAACACTAACTTAAAAGGTGTTTGTATCTGCTCGGACAGCAAGGCTGCGCTGAAGGCGCTGAGTTCATGTGTCTTCACTTCCAGGTTGGTGTTAGAATGTTCTAAAAGACTGGAAGAGCTTTCTTCTCTGAAGGATGTGCTTCTAGTCTGGGTGCCAGGTCACATGGGGATTTTTGGGAATGAGGAGGTGGATAGGTTTGCCAAATTAGGCGCCTCTCTTCCTTTCATTGGTCCCGAGCCAGCTGTTGGCGTGTCTTCTGGCACATGTCTGCCAGGCTTCCAGACATGGACAGCTTCACAGCATTCATCCTTATGGATGAGCTCAGTTGGTTTTCGGCAATCCTAAAGGCTCATCGGAGGACCGGACAAGGCCATTAGTGAGACGTTGCTGTGTTTTTCTCGGAGCGCTCTCAGGCATCTGGTTGGATCTCTTACTGGACATTGTGGTTTAAGGAGACATCTCTACATAAAGGGGCTCATGCCGGATCCATTTTGTAGAGTCCGACAAGGACACTGTGAGACAGAGGAGGAAACACCCATCCATCTTATGACTGATTGCTGGGTTGTGAGGAAATTAGGTTCAGGACCTTTGGTCGGAATAGGATGTCTGTGGAAGAACTTAGGCTATTTCCGCTTAAGGTTATTGTCCGATTTATTCGGACTGCGGTGAATCTTAGATGGATGAGATCCGGGTCTGGATTTTTTTCTAGACCCGGTTTGTTTTTGTTTTTCTTGGGGTAGCTATATGGGCCCAGTGAGGCTTTGGATAGCCTAGGGTTTCTCTCCCCACAGACAAATAATAATAATATAATACATTAAGCTTTCCTCCAAAGCACTACTACAATTCTTCACTCCACGTTGGCAATACCACAGCCTAAGCATTACTTTTATTTCCTCAGGCCAGAACCCCCGGATCCAAGGGCGTTTATTTCCACATATCTCGTAAATTCTGTCACCATTTCAAGAGGCTGCCCTTCAACATTAATAGTTATAGTAGGTGTTAATTGTCTTTCTCTTGAAATTAACATAGCTTTTGATTTTGAGGGATTGAATTTTGTTTTATAAATTGTTGACCATCTGCTCACTTCATGCAATACTATGTTAGCTGCTACTTTCAGTCCTGCTCGGTTTTATCGTGCGTCATGATTAGTAAATCGTCAGCAAATGCTGTAGTTTTTGTTTTACTTTCTCTTATCCCATCTAGAAGGGAATTATGCTGGATATTCCAAAAGCCGAGACTACACAAGAGCCTTGAGAGCATCCCTGTGTGAACTCTTTTACTTGTTGTGGTGGTTGGTTCCGCAGAGCTGGAAAGCATCAGAGACATTTCCGTGGTAGCCTGCTTCATTTTGTGGTCATCGACCGGTTTCGGGCGTTTGCCCATCTTCAGGATGCGTTTTTCAGACAGTGTGACAACACAGACTCGTATAGAGTAACTAGCTTCACACTACTCTAGTGTGTGAAGACTAGAGTGAGTGTGAGAAACTAGAGTTAGTAGTGTGAAGCTAAGTTACTCTATACGAGTCTGTGTTGGCACACTGTCTGAAAAACGCATCCTGAAGATGGGCGAACGCCCGAAACCGGTCGATGACCACAAAATGAAGCAGGCTACCACGGAAAATGTCTCTGAAACTCTTTTACTTGTTTGGTACTTCCTATTTCGAGCATCATTGTCCATTCCGAGAAATAGTTTTTACTTAATAAATAAAAGCTTCTGGGACACTGGTTGTTCTTAATTCCTTAAGGATAGCTAGCCACCAGGCCGCGTCGAAGGCTCCTTGCATGTCTAACGAGATCATTTATACCTCTTGTTTACTCTCTAGTTTTTCAGCAATACTTTTAATTAGAATAGTATCATCTGTGTACTGGTTTGAGGTTTAAACCCAAGCTGATTTAAGCTAAATGTTAATCATTAGCTTTTCAAGGATTTTAGCGCTACAGGTAGTAGGCTGATCGGTCGTATTTGGAGATTACAACTAATTCTTTACCTGGTTTCTTATGGAAAGATACTTCTGGCCTTACACTCATTATAAAATTGAGTTATTATCTCCCAAGCACCGACTAATATATCACTCTATACTAATATAACCCGGTTGTTTTTTTGCAGTCAAATGACTGTTACTTTTTGGACGTCATACTTAGTAAAAGATAAGTCATTGGCGGTTGTATTATCTTTTTCTACTTCCTTCCTAATCTCCATTTGACTATTGCTATCTGTGTCTACATTATCAAAGGGACACAAATTTTCTAGGAGACAATAATAGTTTCTTCCAGGCTTTCAGTGAAAGATCCATTACTCTGCCGAATAAGTGTATTTGGTCTTATTTTGGTCCCAGCTGCATGTTTATATATAAAGTTCCAGGGTTGGCTTCCATTTGTACAATCGCAAAATTCTTTCCAGCATTTGCTTACATAGTGTTTTTTTACCTTTATATACTCTAATTTTCTTTCTTTTCTTAGAACCTCATTATTTTTGGTCCTTTGGTCAGCCTCCTTATTATTATTATTAATCGGGTGCCTAATTGCGCGGGGCCTAAGCCTATGTGGCTTTTATCCCCCCGATACCCCCCATGTTCCCTTAATTAATCTCCCCCGGTACAATATCCCAAGATATCCCTAAACTCCAACTCGCCCAGGCAATCCTGCGGGAGTGGTGTCCTCCCAAATATACGAAACCTAGTTCCAGCGAAACGGGGACGCTGACATAAGTAGTGATACACCGTTTCCCTAACTCCGTCATCACAGTTCTGACAAATGGGACTCCGCGTCCTCCCTATGTTAAACAAGTGACTGGACACCCAAGTGTGTCCAGTCACTATCCCTACCAAGGTTCTCAAACCCGTCCTACTAAGAGACAGGAGATACTCCGAAATTCCCTGCTTGCTTGCCTTTATAAATCTTTTAGCTTGGAGGCACCCCTGCGTGTCCCCCCAGCCATTCTCCAAAGCACTCGTCTCCCAAAGTCTAATCTGTTTGTCGCGAAACGTCTTTGTAACGGCCAGGGCTGGTTCAGGACCACAGAATGGTAATGATGATCCCTCCCTGGCCAGCCGATCCGCCCTCTCATTGCCCTCTATTCCCGCATGTCCGGTATCCAATAGAGATGCACCTTACCCCTCCGAGCCAAAGCGTTGAGCTTCCTCCGACATTCTCCCACTAATTTCGAACTCCACCAAGGCTTACTCAAAGCCCTTAGTGCGGCCTGGCTATCCGAGAAAATCCGCACTTCCTTGAACTCTCCCTGCCACTCCCCCACAAGGCGGCAGCTTTCAATAATGCCCACCACCTCAGACTGGAAGACCGTGGCCAAACCACCCAAGGCCACCGAACTCCCTCTATCCAACTCCTGAAACCATGCTCCCGCCCCCGACAGGCCAGTGCCCTCCTGCCTAGAGCCATCTGAAAAGCAGCGAATAATACCGCTGCCCGACTCCGTTGGCCTCGTGAGGTTACCATCCCCTATACTACTAATGGTAATCTCATAATCTCTCTCAAATCCCCATTTCTTGCTCGTCTCATCAAGTTTGGATAGCAGAAATCGGTTCACTCGCCAAATTTCGTCCTCGATCCTAGTGTGATCCCCCCGAAAGGTTCTCACCCATTCTCCCTTGCACCTCATTCTGAGGTACCCTTCCATCGCCTCTTCCACTACCACATGCTGAAGAGGGGTTAGCCCCAGCAGCATCTCCAACGCCACTGTCGGTGTCGTTCTCATCGCGCCAGTAATAGCCAAACAGGCCGTGCGCTGCACTCCTAGCAGCTTCTTGCTATTCCTCCCCACCAAGGAGCCAGACCACCATGCCACAGCGGCAAGAATATCCTTGGCTTCACCAACGTCTCGTAAATCCAGTGGATACCTCGGGGATTAACTCCCCAGATCTTACTCGCTAATTCAGCCTCCTTAGGTTATTTACTCTTTTTCTTTCCTTGGTTAAAGCTTGTTCCACCAGCTTACTGATTTCTTCGTTTTACTTCTTCTTGATAACTTTAATGTTTGCAGGTATCTATTTTAACTTTCCTAATTTCTTCGACCGTTTTATTTAAATTTTTTGTAAGCTTGAGTTTGTATACTATTTTTTTGTCTAAATCTCCTTGTATATCTTGTTTGAATTATTTCTGGAAATTTAGTGTAAGCGTCTTCAAAAATCGTTTTTTGTTGCTTGCTAACAACCTATATCATATTCCCTTCTTCATTATTTATATCAGTAATTTCTGTACTTTTGTTATTATATTTTATTATATCATGATCAGATAGGCTTTCTGTAATGCCAATCTCTCAGTTACAAACGTGTTTTAACATTCCCTTGTAGTTAGAGTTAAATTGATGTTCATTTCTCCTTTAATAGTATGAAACTACATTTTATACTACGTGCATACATGTAGGCAATGTAACATCTTCATTTATCACAAATAAGTCTTCCGTGTTCAGAAAATCATCTAATAATCTACTCCTTGAATTAGTCATCCTATCATACTAAAGTTTTGTCTTGAATTACTGTCAACTCCTACAATTATTTTGTTACTTTTTATTGTTGTCAGTATATCAGTCAAATTATTTAAGTCTTCCTCCAAGTCTTTAGATATGTCAACATATGCACTTAAAATATACCTATTTGAATTGTTCACATATATTTTTAATACCAGTATGTCCTTGTTTGAAAATTGTTTAATAATGATGGACTGGATGTTCCTGTTTTTTTATGATTATTTCAGCTCGTTTGTATCAATTTCCACGCCTATAGATAATGTATTTGTTTGGAAGGCATGAAATCTTATTTTTATATTTGTAAGGCTCTTGCATTATTACTATGACTATGTCGTTGTCTTCAATATATTTTTCAATATTATACATAGCTTTCCTTGACTTTTGCAGGTTTTGTACAATTGCACAAATTCGTACAATTTGTTTTATTTGTACAAAGTTAATAATTGATTTATCATCATTAAAAGATCGATGAATTCATATCGAATTTGAAAAGGATAACCGCATAATAAAGGTTATTCTGAGATATGTAGGGAGTACCTTGTCTCATGGAAAGTTTCCGAAGTGTGAGAGAACTTCTTCCTAATTTTAATCTAACATTATTTTTACATGGTTGGCTGGAGAAATAGTGTTTATGGTTGTTTATTAATTTTTTAATATGAGTTTTTTTGTGCAGGTATAACATGAAAAAGTGTTTTTGCTACTGTCAGAATGTTTAATAACGTTATAATTCATAATCAATATTTTGTTTTAGTTTTTCCTCAATTACCTTTCTATATTCACACTTTGTACTGAAAGCCGAATGGTTTGTATTTACTTTTTTTTAATTAAATTTATTATAGTTTATACAATTGATACAAATGAATCTGTCAGGAGAAACTTTGCAATCTTTCATCAAGTGTTTTTCTGTACAAACCTGTACAGGTTATATTTGTTACAGTTGAAACTCATTAGACAGATGAAATCATTAACTGGACTTCTAACCCAATTCATTTTCAAACGATTATTAAGAAACGATTTATTATTTCTAAGATTTGGTTGAACCTCTATAATTAGGTTCCGTCCGCCTCGTTTGTATTTATGTCAGTATTTGAATGAGATTTCCTCATCCTGAATACTGAGGTCAGTGTTTTGTTCTTTAATTATCTTAACTGTCTTTGTTTCATCTATTTCCTCAGGAATATTTCGTATAATCATACGAGGGAATATTATTTTGCATTGTATTGCATTTATATCGTCATTTTCTTTATAGTTTCACACAAAACAAGCAGATCATTTTTCCTGTAGTGTCGGATTCTTAATGATGTCCCCGGATCTTAATTGTTTGATTTGTTAACTCTGATTTTCATCTTGCAGGGGTCTACAACCTCTTTCAGTATTTTTTTGCAATCAACATTTTTGTCAGATGTAGGTTTAACTACAGCTTTAAAAAAGGATTTTGTAGTACATACTTAGATTGTAAAACACTACTGTAGGATGCATGTTGTTTAGCTTTAACCTCTCTCGTTTTTGCTTCTTCTTCTTTCTTCACTATTATGATTTCATCTGTTCGAATACATTTGTTAAATAGTCCGCTGTCTCTAGAATACTTGTTTTAAATTCTTTACGTAAATTACCACTTTTATCTACTTCGTTTTTTAGAGTTATCATGCCGTTGTAAAAGGATGCTTCTAACTCAGAACACGCCACCTTTGTGTGTCAGTGTGTGTGCCTACGCATTACTTGAACTACACTACCCCCTCTATTATGGCCACTGCACTGTATATGAACGATTGGGCTCAAACTTTGAGTCCCACTAGAAGCTGTTTCTAGCTCGCACCAAGATTGAGAAGAAATCTGACAAAAAGCTCCACAATCTGAGAAGCTTAAGCAAAGTCCCAAGATCAAATTTGAAGGGTTAACACTTAAAAGAGCTATACCAACACTTGAAGAAGGCTAAAAAGCTTCCAAAAAAAAAAACAGCCAGTCAAGCTTTCAAGAGCTTAGTGTGAATTGAATCGCCATTGTAACGTTCAAAGAGTTATTCAAGAATCTGTTGTATCAAGCAATCAACTGTTTCCACTCGCACTCTGTCAAAAGTCCTTTTACAGGGCATAGTGTCTTCATCGAAAGCTAGAACAAGCAAACATTCTAAGTAGCCATCTCGCTGATCAAGTGACTCATATCAGCCAACGCTATCAATCTAAAGCCTCACAAACAACATCACTCTTAACTCGGCTAACCACTCTATTCTCTTCGCTTTATAAAGTAGACAGAATATAACCTTGTGCTTAAGCTTAAGTACAGGTGACTTTAATGTGTTCATCATTTCTTCAACATTCACCAATGACCCTCGTAAAGACTGTATTTCTAGGCAAAAATTTGGGCAGTTTATTTGGCTTTTATTACGCGTTTTTATTAATAAAATATTAATTCAATTTATAATTAAAAAAAAATAGCAATTTTATTAAATGTAATAAAAAGTAAAATGAAATAAAAAAGGAAAATAGAAAATTTTGCCAAGTTGAGCTCATAGTATGGAAAAAATAGAGGAAAACATAAAATAACCTAACATCAAAGAAAAACAGAATGGAAATACAAAGGGCGGTATGTGGATGGGCAAATTCTTAGAGTGAAATGAAAAATTTTATCCATAAAGAGGACGAAGCAGCCCTTGTGGAAAATTGTTTAAGATAAAAATAGTTGAAGATATATAATGGAATACAGCTTTATTTTTACTTCCAGATATAAAAGTTAGTATTTTAGAAAAGTATAATATAAAATGTATTTGTCTGTCTGTCCATCTATATAATAGCATAGTATAGTGTATCTTTGGAAAAGGATTCTTTTAATTGAAGTAAAAAAGAAATATTTTTTATTGAAAAAGCAATTTTCTACGTTGTGCAAACTGTTTTTACTTGCAATGGATACACAACAGGAAATGGAAAATCTTTTAAATTTTGATTTGCCAATTAAAATACGTTTATTATTATGATGTTTTAAATTCGCTAAAGTTTACAAATTCTCTTTTTAGTCAGTTTAAAAATGTTAAGAGTTAACATTTTTTAAACTAATATAAATTTAGCAGTTATACGTGGGACTCAAAGTGGAGATCTATTATACTATAGTATAATACTATTATACTTTAATCCGATTACGTGCACGAAGCAGGTTATAAAGCAAAAGAAATATGAAAGTGATTTTTTATAAATGTGATAGTTGTTATATAGAAAAAATCGATTCAGAAACATTATTATTACCATCGATAATAGTAAGATTGTGGGGAGGTCGGGGCGGTTGGCAGGAGATAGTTTTCAACGAAACAGAAGTAGTGGGGATGGGAGAAATAGGTGGAGGAAAAAAATGAGGTGCTGATATCGGCGCAGGATAATAAATCATGCGGTTCTGAATAACGTCATACTGGAGATATATTTCAAAACATTCAACTTCTCTCTCCCGGCCAGCTAGAGGTGGGGTTTTTAAGATGGAGCCACTAAGTCATATTTGGTTGGTTTTGGCTAGGCCAGCAGAGAGCGGCAGGCGTGCTCTGTAAAGAAAGCAGGGCTCCTAGCATGATATATATAACAATACGGTTTTGATATATACGCGTATTATAAATAATATTTTTATTACACTGTACAATACACACACACACATATATTCAGTATATTGTTATCTTATTTAGTATTTATCGATATAGAGTGTCAGTATTAATTATAATGGTATTGTTCGTTATTGTTGATATCGTGGATACCTCACCGTTGAATTATTGTAGCTAGAAAGTAATGCGATCGTTTCAACTTTTAAAAATTTTGTTTTCATCGAAAAATAAAAAAGTTTTGAAATCTTTTATATTTAAACAAAAAAATATTTTTAGCGAATATCATCTGTATGTACGTATGTTTGTGCGATGAACAAATCTCTCAAAAACGAGAAATCACATGAAGCTGAAAGTTGATATTCATTTTAGGAACAAGTGTCGTATCCAGTCTGAAGATATCCCTCAAAATCCAGGAAATAGGAAATGCAACTTCACTGAATTTTTTTATTCTTCTGTTTGTTCGTGATTTTCTTTGAACTGACAAATTAATTACTTGTACAAATACTGTCACTTCTCTTTGAATCCTTTTCCTAGGAAGGTTGCCTTAAAAGAAAGTTTTCGGACTTCTGCAACGTTAAGGTTTCACCTAAAGGTAATTTCAACGCTGCATCATTCACATCATCTATGTAATATTACGTTTTGTAAAATGCATTACTAGAATTCCACGTCTGAGAAATTCAGGTATTCGGAAGTGCAATTTTATAGAGATTAGGTTTCACAGTTTTTCGGAATTTACTTGAGACTTTAAATTTGGAATGCTAATTGCATATGTGGTGGATGCGAGTAACATTTCAAGAATGCATCCTGAGGAATGCTATCTGCAGGGGATAGATGGAGTTGGCAAAACATTGTTGGCATTTTCATGTAAATAATCGGCGGTAATAACCGCACTCACTGTACTTTTACAAAATGCTGAAGACGGTCAATATTTCATTTTGTAACAAAACATTTAGTGAGAATTTTAAGTTTGAAGAAGATTTATTTTACTTTCTCGTACTGCTGGTGAGCGTGTTGGTGAATATTAATATTCTCTAGAAATATTGGTGGAATACCAGATTTGAAGAAAATCGTTTGACCGGAAGTGGAATTTTATAGAACAGGTTTGCAAGTGTTTTTGGAATTTTCTATGATTTTTTCTAAAAAATGATTGATAACGATTTCCTTTAAACTTGGAATGCTAAGTGTACAGAATAATTGTTCCGGAAAAATCGATTTTAGCGGAATTTATGGCTTTAATTCCTGGTTAATGGTACATGGGATTGGATCAACGTAATTTGACTGCAATGTAATCACCTTTAGTATCTACCTGTTTAGGTACATGTCTTCCCCCCACCAGCTCCAAATTTATATTAGGAAAATGAATAAAATTTGAAATTTAAAGAAAGTTTGACATTTCATATATATATATATATATATATAAAACTGTATTAACAGCATTAAGAGAAAGTCGTGTGAGTGTTTCACACCAGATTTTCCTGAATATTAGTATAAATTTGATTTGTGCCAATTCTGTTTTATATATTTATATTGAGTACAGGTTGAGCCCTAAGAGAGTGAACACATACTATCTTAGCTCTGTATTATTTCTAGTTTTTTATGTGGCTAGTAATGTGATTAGGTGTAAATTGTTTCGTAATAGTGGTGAACAGTCTATTCTCTTGACGTTTGTATTAACAGTTTCTAATTAATTAATTATTAAAAAGTGTTTATGACAGTTTACAGTTGTAAAAAATTATAAAGCTTTAGTTAAAAGTAAGAGGTTGCAGAGTGGAGGGGAGTTTCTTAAAGTCAGTAAAGCTTGTATTACTTGGTTGTTTGAGTACAAAGTATTATCCACAATGAGAAAGAATCAAATAGAAAGAATATAGTTATTCTCTCATTGATTTTATATTTTATTTACTCTCTCGAATTTTACAACTATTTCAGATTTGAAAGTTACT
This sequence comes from Triatoma infestans, assembly GCA_011037195.1. Lineage (NCBI taxonomy): Eukaryota > Metazoa > Arthropoda > Insecta > Hemiptera > Reduviidae > Triatoma > Triatoma infestans. The sequence goes on from JAAEAF010000079.1 coordinate 21,030, forward strand.
TTACTTAAATAATTTGCGAAATCATATTAATTAATAATTTCATGATACTTATTCATGCCTAATACAATTAAAGATTTCTTTACTACAGATACTCCCAGCTCTATTAAAAAAACTAGTATTAAAAGATCACGTTCTTCTCCTGAACTTAGTGGAAAAAAAAGTAGGCTCAAGAAAGATTGTGCTAAAAAGTTGGAAAGAGAAATGGGAGAAGAGACTGAGCTTGGTAAAGTTACAATGAAAGAACTTCTTGAAAAATTTAGTGAATTGTTAGACGCCAAAGAGTTGGCACATAGGCAAGACGTAGAAGAGCTAAAAATCCAAATCGGAACACTTCAAGAGGAGAATAAAATTCTTAAAATGACTGTCGAGAATTTGAAGAAGAAAAATATTGTTAGAAAAAAGAATGGAGTTAATGGAAAACGATTCACGTAAAAATAATCTAATTTTTAAAGGTCTAGATAATTCGAAAGTTGCTGATAATGAAATTATACTCAATTTTTGTAAAGAAATTTTGAAAGTATCAGTCTCCTGATATATCTAATGCATTTAAGTATAATATTGGAAATAGTGGGAAATGTATATGGAAAGTCACTTTCAATCAACATGAAATTGTATCAAACATTTAAAAAAATACAAATAAGTTGAAAGGTTCTGGCTTTTACATTGATCGCGACTATTCACCTATAGTTATGTCTAGGAGGAAAGCGCTGCTGCAGTACAGGAAAGAAATTTTACAGCGAGTTAAGTCTAAAAGAGTTTTATTGAGAAGGGACATTTTATTTGTGGATGGTGAGGAAGTACTTCTGGGATGATGAAGAGAAAATAATAAAACCGTATATTAGTGGAGAGTTGAAGAATCAAGGTTCTGATTTGGTTCAGGGGGCAGGAAAATCTGTATCATCTTTTCCATCTGTTCTGGGTCCAAGTACAAGTTCACAGGAAAGCCGATTCAAGTCAAAAATTTAAAAAATTGAGAAAGTTCGGCCGTCTGTCAGAATAACTCTATTATAAACGGTAGTCCAGGTAATAAATTATTTAATGTTCTTAATTATAATGTTGCAGGTATTAAGGATAAGGTTAAAGATTTATCTTTTGTTAATTTTATAAGTCAATATGATATAGTTTGTTTAAGTGAAACTTTTATTGAGGAAAAAGATACGAATGTATACGTTAAATATTTTCAAGGGTTTAAATTATTATGGATACCAGCGTTAAGATTTTCCAATTATGGGCGGGCTAAAGGAGGTTTAATATTATGTTGCAAATTAGAATTATTTTCTGAAGGTATATGTAGTTTTATTAAATTGGGTAACATGGATGTAATTGAGGTTAAATTTAATGCAGTTGAAAAGTTATATCTTTTGCCTGTATATTTAGGGCCAGGAGACTGGAAGGAAAGCTTTTATAATTTAGAGCAGGTTATTATGAATTATAATCACTTAGAATTTTTAGTATTGGGGGATATGAATGGAAGAATAGGAGAGGGTCAACATATCGATGTAGATATTTTGAATTTAGGTGTCTGTTCTGAGCGGCGAGTTTCAAAAGATAAATTGTTAAATACTGAAGGGAAAAAAATATTAGAACTCTTTGATGATCAAGGCTTATTAATTTTGAATGAGCGTTGTCCTGGAGATAATACCGGTGAGTTCACTTTTATTAGTGGCCGGGGGAGCTCGGTTATTGATTTGGCAGCTATTTCTATAAATTCTGTAACTAGAATTAAGGATTTTCTTGTTAAAAATGCAATATGGTCTGATCACATGGGTATTGAAGTTAAGATAGAACTAAATTTTGTAGAAAAGAATGATGATTATCTGCCTGTCTGGTCTAAGTTGAGATGGAATAAATCTTTTTCTGACCAATACAGAAGGAAATTGGATGAGTTGGCTGTTTCAAAATCCGAAAATTATATTAATGAGGTGGATGAATTAAAGTCTATGATTAGACAAAGTGCAGGAAATAGGAACGGGAAAGTTCGCCCCTTTAAACGTGTTCAACCTTGGTTTGATTTTCAATGTTTTCATATTCGAGCTAGAGTTTTCAAGTTGTTAAATTTATATCGTAAATCAAATTCAGGCCTGGTTCGACAGAAATATTTAGCGGAAAAAAAGAAATTTAAAGAGTTATGCACTAACAAGCGTAAACAATATTTTGCGGAAGCAGTGGAAAGTATTTTAAAGGTTAGAGATGCCTCTGAATTTTGGTTGCAGGTGAATAAATTCAAACATAAGGGTTTGAATTATGGCGGCAGTATAAGTATGAAAGAAGGTTATTTACTTCTCTCGGCTTTTTAATCCGGTGGATAACGTATCGTCAGTACCGTATGCTGAATCCGAAATAACGGATGAATTCCTCGACCAACCTTTCCCTTTAGAAGAATTGCAGTCGATATTATCCAAGTTTAAAAATAATAAGGCATCGGGTTCCGATGGAATCGCATTCGAATTTTATAAGTACGCCCCGCAATCCTTTCTCCATCTAGTTTTATCGCTGATAAATGTTTTCTTTCAGGAGGGTACAGTTCCAGAGCATTTTAATGAAGCAATGATAGTTCCTCTCTTTAAAAATGGTGACACAAACAAAGTTACTAATTATAGGGGTATTGTATTACAAAATACATTTAAGAAGTTATATACTGGGTTACTGCACAGAGATTGAAAGTTTGGGTAAACAACAAGAATTTATTATGTGAGGAATAGGCAGGATTTAGGGAAAGCTATTCAACTATAGATAATCTATTTATACTTACGAATGTGATTAGACTGAAGTGGCACGAAGGTTGGAATAGAATATATTGTTTTTTTGTGGACTTGATTGTCTGCATTTGATTCTGTGGATAGGAGGGCATTATTATTTAAACTTGTGTAAACAAATTCACTAGAGCTATAGGAAGCCTGTACAAAGATACCAAATTATCTGTAAGGGGGAAGAGTAGTTGCTCACTTGCGTTTGATACAAGTTCTGGGGTGCAACAAGGTTGCAACCTTAGTCCATTATTATTCATAATTTATATCAATGATCTTAAAGCCTGCCTTAATGGTGGAATTATACTGAAAGGATATAATCTGAAAATGTTATTATTTGCTGATGACATTGTTATTTTGGCGGATAAGCCGGATATTCTTCAGAATATGATAAATGAAGTGGAGAGCTACTCGGTTACTTGGAATCTCAAAGTGAATCTTGACAAATCGAAAGTCATGATATTCAGGGAAAGGGGCGGTAGACTTAGAAATGATGAAATATGGAGATACGGGAGCCAGGTAATTGAAGTAGTAAATTCCTATAAATATTTAGGAGTGGAACTTACGCCTTCTTTGTCATTTAGCCAGTTTTGGAATAAAAAATCTCGTCAAGCTTTGCTTGGCGTTAATAGTGTATGGTCGACTTTAATAGTAAATAAAGATATTCCTCTTTCAGCAAAGTATGATCTGTTTAAGGCCGTATCTCGCTCCATCCTTACTTATGGTTGCCAGGTTTGGGGGTACCAATGCTCGGACCATATAGAAAGGGTACAGAGAGTTTTTCTCAAGAAGTTGTTCAGGCTTCCTCGTAACACTCCAAATTATATGCTTTATATTGAACCAAAGTGCACCCCAATTCATGCTTTCACATTCCTTCTTCACTTTAAATACATTCGGTGGGTCTTGGAACAACAAGAATTCCGTTTAACAAAGTTAGTGGCCCAAGAAATAATAAGGAAGAAAATATCATGGTTTAGGGAATGGAATGTGTGGTCAGAAAAAATAAATTTTAATTTTTGCCTGGGCGTAAACGCACCGGATAAATGGAAAGAGTGTGAAATTTCATTAAAAAAATGGTTAATAGACTTTTATTGTAAGGATCTAAAGAATAAGGCGTCAAAAGGTACATTTCATTGGTATTTATCGTCAGCTTTCCTTGGATGTTGATTACCCGGTAAAGGCCCTAAACACGGAGGATATAGGACTATTAATAAAAATTAGAGGAGAATTATTAAATTTAAATTATAAGCCTTATATACAGGATAAAATTTATTTATGTTCTCTTTGTAATAAAGTCGAAAATGAGGATGTGTTCCACTTTCTGGGACGTTGTCCTATATTTTAAGATAAAAGGTCCAAGCATTTTAAACAGGAATATTTGACAGATTTCCAGATGATAGAGCTCTTGAATGGAGGTGATTGGTTTAATTTAATTAATTTTATAAAAGAAGCTTTGTTTTATAGAAACTTTCTTGTAGAAAATTTTAATTTTTAAAGCAGTCTGATTGAATTGTGTATATCAATATTTATGTATTGTGTACCCATTATAGTATTGTATGTATAAATAAGATTATTAATTTTGAATATATGTAGGATTTTTGTTTATATTTATAATACCTGCACTCCTGGCAGACGGCCAAAGCCATGTCAGTAATATGCTTATTATTGTATCATTGTTCTTTGTATTTTCAATATTTAATAAAGCAATTATAATAAAAAAAATAAATAAAAAATATATATATAATTCTAATTTTTTTTATTTTATTTTCTCAATTCTGTTTGTTCGGCTCAAGTGAATATAAATAAATTATGAAGAAAAAGTAAATGAAATAGGTCACAGATGTAGTGAATAATGTAAAAGGGTACCGTCTGTACATAGAGTAAGAGTAGACTTAGTCAAGTTGTTTTGTAAATTAAGTTACCAGGAGGGGACTTTATGGAGTACGGGAAATGTTCTTAGCCGCCGCTGTCGGGAGTGGAAGCGTTGGAAACAGAAGTGCAGAGTGGGCGGGTAGCTCCTTCCGGTTGGTGGTGTGTCGGTCTGTACATTGCTTGTCGTCGAGTTTTCAATAATGTATTGTATTCACAAAGGAGCCAAAAACACTGCCTTCACAATAGTACAACTTTTCTCTTTAAACAAAAAAACAAACTAACAATAAAACAAACAAAAAATAAAAAGAAAAGAGAATAGTAAATTATATCTTAGTTCTCAGTTGAGGCAACCTTGCTAAAATTGAGTGTACTTCAATTTAGCAATTGCTGGGAAATATTTCATACATACTTTGTACTTACGTTTAGAATGGTAGAATTGCATTTCATATTACAATCAGCCTATTCAGTATAATTCCTCGAGGAATCTCTGGCGCAGTTCTCTAGTTTTAGGGGAAACCTGAGCATCAAATCACCATTTAGACTATCATTAAATGTTTGTTAGTTTCTCATTAAGAGAAAAGGTATTGTTTTCGTTTAAAGATTTTTGAAATGGGCTTATTTGTTCAGAAAGCACGAAACTGAAGTTTTCAGAGATTCCAGTTTCTCATTTTGCGATTTGGAGAACAAACTTAAGTCCAAAAAAAAAAAAAATGACAGGAAGGACCAATGTAAAAATTTAGACTAAATTTAAGGTTTCAGTCAGAATTAATGAATCGGGTAGTTTTTCCTTTCTCTGGCTGGTGGAACTATTGCGATGGTGTCAAATTTTCGAAATCCACTTTTCATCGGAAATACTCGTTTTCTGGTCTCCTGAGTCCGAAAAATGGTTTTTAAAATGGGTCTGTGTTTTATGTATACATATATATGAATTTTGTTCGATTTTCTCGAAAACGACTCCATGATTTTTTTTAAACTTGGTATACTAACTAACATATATCATAACTTTTATTTGAAACTTTTTTCTGTGGAGTTTTGGGGGCGGGGTTATGTTTTCTTTAAAGTGCTATTTCAGTTTATTACACATGTCTATCATCTATTTAATATTATTTAGAATTGATTGTTTTGGCAAAATTCCAAGTTTGATGAAAATCTATTGATTTTACTGAACAGTTTTCCGCGAGCTCCGCCATCAAGACACTAAGGGTTACCATTCAACTTTGTACACCAAGTAGACCTGTCACTTTTGTTAACCTTTTTTCCAACTAAATTCATTTAATGGGGTTATATGGGGGAAGGGAACAGGTTATGCTTTCCTTAAACAATGTGATTATTTGAATTGCATCATTGCTTCCAATATGCATTAATTAATATTATGTAGGTGGCAAAACCATATATTAAACAACAGTGATACTTTAGAGGAAAGCCTAACGCTTCTGGTCCCCTCGGAACTCGCCAAGAATAAATTTTTCTGGGAAAATGTTCAAATAAAAGTGGTATATGTGTAAATTGTGTACGAAGTTTAAAAGAGATCGTTGGAACCTTTTTCGAGAAAATCATGAAAAACAAAAAACAGCACTTCCGGTTGATGGATCTTTCCCGAAATGCTCGTGTCTGATGCGGTGATATAACTAAACGGAATACTAACTTTGAGCTGCCTGCGACTTTTTCTTTTTGGATATTCTGTCACCACATGTGTGCACACACTCGTATAGACATTCGCTAAAAACATTTTTTCGTTCCAGCATGTATTTCCAGTGAAAACTCAATTTCGAAAATCTGGCACGATCAGAATACTTCCTCTTACTGGGTGAGAGAAAGTAAACATTGACGTACTACTTTCATTAAAAACATTTTCCAGGAATACTAGTTTTAGGTGAATCTGGAGAGGTGGGAATAGGCGCCACTAAAGTTATTTCCGGTTGTAAATGTAAATCTTCCTACTACTTCATACGATAGCAAGAATTCTTTTGAGTTATGTATCGGATTTGGCCAGTTTGATGATTATTTGAAGATTGATGTGTTTTTGTAGTTTATCTCTATTTTGTTTATTTTGTTCATCAGCTGATCGGCCAAATAGAGCAAGAAAAATTGATTCATTATTTTTTCAATTTCCTTCTATAGATTTCCTATATATTTTGTGGGTTACAATATGTGGGCTTTAAGAGAGAATGTTAGAAATCGGTGGGCAAGTTATAAAGGAGATTTGGTGGAAGTGACCAAAACCAAAGAGGGATTCCTTTTATTTGTTATATAGTTAAAAGGAGGGATATACTCACAACAAAGTCCCACATGTATACATCTTTTGCTCTGGACAGATAGACCACACATGCAGACCAACAGAATGTGCGGGTTTGGGGAGTTACATTCGTTTCCTTCATGGCCTCCGCACATATATCTTGGTGGCCAGACTAAAATAGGGTAACAAAGCTACTACTGCTGCCATTACATACTATTGCTCAAGAGCAGCTTGCAGAAAGGGAGTCCCATTCAACTTTGGATGGCTGAAGGGCTAAACGAGTGAAAAGGGAATGGCTACGTTTTACCTCCTTCCCCTAAAAAACAGTAATACACTGGACAGTAGATTCTGTAATTAATCATGTACTAGGGTTGGGTTGGATAACCCGAGAGTTTTCTGGGCGGATGGATGGAGCGTCGGCAGGAGGTGAATGAGAGATCCCTTTCTCCCCAGAAAACTTCGGGACACCTATCTCTTCTAGGCCTTTGCAACCACAACATCCCCACTCTGTCTGTTTCTTCCTCCTCCCACTCCTAATCTATGGTTGCGTTTCACTCACACTTACCTTACTATGACCTCTCACTCTGTCTATGTATGTGTGTGTATAAATGTGTTCAGGGGAAATGACCCTTAATAGGAAATGGTCTCATTCCGTTGCCATTTCCTCTTTTTGGAGAAGAGGTGAAGAAAAGTAAGTGGTACTGACGTTCTTCATCGTAACTAAATACTTCTTCAAACACCCTCTCTAGGGCTGTTAAGGTTATTAAGGGTGATGCAGATGATATATATGTATACATATAAACGACTGAACTATAAGTTTCACGACATGAGTGGTGGACAAGGAAGTGTAGCACTCTTCAACATCCGCTAAGCTAGACTTGCGCCAACCATGATTCAGTTTCTTCACATCAAAATACGATATTTATTACTTTGGTTCAACAAAGTTTTGTAACTTTTGGTTTTAAAATATCTTTTAACTTTGATGTTTTTTTTTTTACTTTCTACAGCTTTGTTAACATCGGTTTAGTGTTTTTTAGTTTTTAGATTAGCTTTTAAAATCTGGAATATGTCACAATCAGTATCACAAACATTTTATTTGGGAATGGAATATAATTCTAGCAGTATATGAAGAGAAGAACTGGCAATATATTTACGGAGCCGAGTCTTGGGAAATTAAGGGGTTATCATCGAAAAGAGTTATCCGGCCAGAGAAACGGACCTTCAATGCTGGTTAGGGCACTTTTGACGGAGACCGCTCTGATATAGCTGGGATAGTGGGATAAATTAACGTAAACTTTTGATAGATTCCAGAAGTGGAGAGGCACAGGACGGCTGGATGGAGCGAACCAGATTGTTATATAACTCAAATGATTAGTGGGCATGGAGGTTTAGATGTTAATTGGCTATATTTTGGTATAAAGCAAGAACCAAAAATGACACTTGAGAATTGCATAACAGTCACTACTCCAAAATAAATATTTGCAGGAAAAATGCCTACACACAAACTAAAAACCACTTTTTCTGACTCAAGGGACCTCAAAACGTCTATTCATATGATATTCAATTAAATCGGCGGGATGTGCCCAGGAGACTCAACTGAACTTAGAAAGGACATTATTGAAAGTTAACCATTCCACATCTGAAAGAAGAACATTTTATAATGAAGAGAAGAGGGGGCGTTTAATATTGTAAAAAATGTTATTAAGTAGCTTGTGAAAGTATTTTTGGAATGTGAGGATATATAGGTCTAATGACTGAATTAGGTCTAATAATTTATGCTTAACAGGTTTTGGCATAACATTGTATTGGTGTGAAAATATTTATTGATCTGGAATGCGATGGTATGTACAATTTTTTTTTTGTTATTTGAAGGTACAGAACATCTAAGGTCCTTCCTACCTTTCAACATTTCGTCTGGGCAGGCACTATACTGATCGAGTTAAACCAGTGGTCTAACAAGAAAATCTAACTACAACTGGCCTAACATATATGAAATCGAACCTACATTGTTTCTAAAATTACTTCGCGTGGAGATATTCTTCGCACCCCGCACGAATCCTTAGCCTAAGGCAAATCTAATATCTACAGTTCATTCTAACTTACACTTATCATTACGCATTCGTACAGAACAAATGTACCAATAATTACTAGTACTACTCTCTTATTTATTCGAAATTAATAAGAAAATCCCCTTTTAATTTTAGTCTATGAAACAGAGAAATAGGAAAAAACGACGAAAATTTAATTTTTATGATTGAATATCTCGGCAACGGTTTGAAATACTGAAGTGAATTTAACGGCATTTTTCTTCACATTTTTTTTATAGCTTTCAATACAGTAATAAAAAGTGAGGTTCAAAAGGAAATGTCACTTTCTACCACCGATTTAAGGTGTAAGGCGGCAATAAAATCAAAAACACTAACAGCATCATAAACTAGAGCGAAAATACTTCAACAAACGTTATGTTTACTTTTTAGATACCTTCCTTCGTTTAAGAGTTATTTCAAAAGTGGCCCGTTTAAATGAGATATCTTGTATATATAGCGGATTTTTTATTATGTTGCATTACAATGAATGTGTCTATGAACAACATAATTTATAAAACGACGTAGTGACGCAATATAATTTGTAATGATTCCTGACAGTTACAACTTGATATTTCGTTTGGGTGTAACAACTGAATCTAACATGGCGAAAACTGGTCAACTTCTAATCAATTTACTGAATACTTGTCTCACTTTTCCATAACTCTCATTAAAGAAGGTTTATACCATTTTAATTAATTATTTAATGCAATGTTTGCTTTAACTATATATATAATTATTTATTACTAATTGAAACTGGATAATTATCACTTACATAATAGGTTTCTGACGAGGCACCTTAGTCTTAAAAAAAAAAAAATTATCATTTGTTTTAACTTAACTTTCTTTAATGGAGCTCTAATAATGAATTGTCCAGTAAAATACCATTTCTGTAAATCGTTTAGTTGCAATAACTATGTGGCATCAAGAGACAATTAAATATTTTTACAAAATTTTGAGGATTGCAGCAATGGAAAGGTGGCTGTTTTCCGTATAATGTTGTCAGTTCAGATCTATAGGAATGGATGGTCATAAAAGATCCTTGAAGAATCAATAATCAAGTAGAAAAAACAAAAGGAAAAAAATTGCAATATAAACCAGTGTGGAAATGTAAATGTAACACTACACGGTGGTTGAACGCTGGAGAAAATTAGTTGGATGCATCAGGATGGTGAATATAGGATAGGATTGTGAAGAATGGAGAAAGTATCATTTGGAGGCCAAAGCCAGGACGGATCAACAGCGCTGTAGATAACTTATAAACCCAAATTCTTGATTTTTACTTTCTCTTACTAATAATAAATAAGAGGAAGTATTGCGATCGTGCCAGATTTTCGAAATTGAGTTTTCACCGGAAATACACGTCCCCTGACTCCAAAAAAGTGGTTTTCAGAAAATGATCTGTGTGAATTGTAAGTGTGACTTATTTTATAAAACAGTAAATATTATGTTAGAAATAACTCGATTTTATTATAAAAATTTTTGATTGCACAATTTGATAATTTTAAAACTACCTACGAAGGGAAAATTAGTAAAAAAATTCTAAACTAGTTTTTTTAAAGAAATAATTAGCTAGCTATAAATAATTAACCAATCACAATGTAGAATAGAAGGTATGAAATGTGGGGGTGTACCTTAGAGCAATCAGAAATTTAGTATTGTCATGTTGACCAAGACCACATTTCACACCTTTACTTCTATACAGTGATTGGTTAATTATTTCTATGAAAAATGTAGTTTAGAATTTTTTTTACTAATTCTCTCTTCGTAAGGATTTTATAAATTATCAAATTGTGCAATAAAAATTGCCTATCAAAAAAATCAAGTAATTTCTAAATAATTATTGTTTTATATAATTAATTAATTAATTAATGTGAGCAATAAATAAAAAATTAAGAATTTTCATTCCATTATTGAAAAAGAAAGCAAAAGAGAATAGGCGGAAATGCAAGATCCTATGATCCGCCATTTTGTATTTGGCCGTCTTCGGGAATGATGGGTTTATGTTTTCTCATAATGTGTTATTTCCGTTTATTATAGAATTCTATCATCTAAATTATAATAATTAAAATTAAATATGTTGCCAATCTTCCGAGTTTGAAGAAAATGGCGGTCCGGAAGTGTTTTTTTTTTTTTTTTACCGAACAGTTTTTTCAGCTTTTTCGTTTTTCTCCATAAAAACAACGAAGGATTTATTGAAATTTGTTATACTACCCATGGATACGGCAATTTATAAGTTTTGTTCGAAACTTGGAAAGTTTAGAGAAGTCTAAAGCATCAACATTCATTGACCATCGTTCTCACACAGTCATTCTCTCACGTGACCATACTCTCACTCTGCCTTTGTCCCCGAGTAGAAAATTCTGTCACATTATTTACAGCAGACAGACAAAATTTAATTCATTAAAAAATGATGTATTAATATTGGTAGATAATCTTGAAAGCGGCTTTTTTAAACATAATTATAATGATTACCTTTTTTTTTGCATTTAAATAAATACTTTTTAAAGTAAGTCTTTCTTTTTTTGATGTTCATCAAAAGTTCATGTTAGTAATGGTGGCGCTGGCGGTGATGGTGGGGGGCAGACCAAACTCCGTAGGGTTCGCTGTGTAATGTCTTACAACTTAGAGAAGGCACATAGTTAAAGAGAAAACTTTCCTTAAAGAAAAGTTACTTTAAACTTTGGAAAACTTAAAACTAAAACAATTTCTTAATCCAAATTGTTTTCTATTATGTAAAAGAGGCGGCAGTTTTTGCAAATTTGCAAAAGGCTGGCTGTGCGATGCAGGCTAACGCTCCGCTCCAGTACGGCTATAACAATTTCCACAAAATGTTTGTAATCAATAACTAAAAAGGATATTTGTAGAAGTAAAAGGGTGCTCCTCTTGTATTCACATTAAATTGTAATTTTCAAAATCGAGCCCTTTGAACTATTCTCTTATTTATTTATTATTATCATCGATTTTTTAACATGATATAGGCTAACAACACAATATCAAACAAGCAATAAGATGAATAGTTGTTGTGGTTTGTTCCACTGAGCTGGAAAGCATCAGAGATATTTTTCTTGATAGCCTGCTTCTTTTTGTGGTCATCGACCGGTTTCGGCGTTCGCCCATCATCAGGATGTTTTTTGTCATACAGTGTGATAGCATAGACTTGCACAGAGCAAATTTAGTTGATGCACTGTAGTTAGTGTGTATCAACTAAATTTGCTCTATGCAAGTCTGTGTTATCACACTGATAAAAAACATCCTGATGATGGGCGAACGCCCGAAACTGGTCGATGACCACAAAAAGAAGCAGGCTATCACGGAAAATATCTCTGATGATGAATAGTAATTATGTTTCTTCCTCTCCAAAGAATGTTTAAGTATGACAAGGAGATTTCTTTTAAGAAGATTGTATGAATACAATTTTACATAAAATACCTATTTCTTCCATGTGTTGAAATGAAGTAAATAAAACGTAAGAACTTTTCAGAGAAAAAGGTGTCCCAGAAAAACTTCATTTTTACCTCCTCTTACCGCTGCAGAAGGAATATTTTCTTGGCCAGATTTTGGAAATTGAGTAGTCAACGGGTGTGCATGTTTTGAGGTCTTCTGAGCACAAAAAAGTGGTTACTAGAAACTGGGGTGTGTATGTTTGTGGGGGTCAGCATAACTCAAAAAGAAGAATCGCGGGAAGTTCGACTTAATATTTCGAGTAAGTGCTACTAGTACACTAGGCGATATACAGATAAGACTTAGTGTACAGATAAGACTCGCGCTTCTAAAATTTGTTTAATGTAATATTGCAAAAAAATTAGATTAAATTTATTAACTGGAGAATACAATAACCCCTAAATTTATTATTACTCTATTATATTATTCTCTAAGTGAATTTAAATACTTTACAATATCACAATTATTATGCTTATTGATTTACTGAAACTAGACTCTTATGTTTTAACTTATGACTGGCACTCAGATAGCGATTCCTGAAGTGTTCTGGTAGAATGTCTAGTTCAGACTGTCTTGAAAGAATGCCCTCTCTTGGTTGTTCAAATCCTCTCCTTTGAGGTGGGCCAAAGACAAAGGTGACAGAGTTCTATGAACTCTTCTTGTAAAGTGAAGTCTTCTACCTGGGTGTATCCTTTCTGCCAACGAGCTTGCATTTTTCTCTCACATCATAATTTTCTTCAAATAAAATAGATATAATTTGTTGCATCAATCACATTATCCCCCCCTCCGGGAGAAATTTATCGGCACGAAAAATCTGGGAGGTAATGTAGAGTTGTAGAGGCTTGAAGGTTAACCCCTGGCAGGGCGAGAGGCGTATGTGCATCCTCTGCAAGGTAGTCGTGTACAGTATAGACTGCAGGCATCTTCTTCTGGAGCAAACGCTGCTTGAATGTGTGAGCGTTGCTGTGGTGTTTGAACGTCTTCTCGAGCGAACGCTACTTGAGTGGGTGAGCGTTGCCCTAGTGGTAGGCTAATAAGCAAAGACTGCTGATGAAAGTGCTGCAAAGCTGAAAGTGCTGCTGATGAAAGAGCAATTTGCAAGGGTGGACAAGGCGATCAATGTAGGCTTCTGAGTGATGGTGCTGTAGGGATGCATGTACTTTCTCTATATGAACGAAAAAACTCTCAAGTAATTCAAAAATAATTTAACACATAGTTACACAATAATATTTCAAAGAAAAATATTTGTGTGGTGAAATAAGCGAGCAGGTTAGCAGGATGAGATCGCAAAGGGTATGAGAAGATGAAGATCTTTACCTTTGGTAGAATCTTGTGTATCTAGAAATGATCAATAAATGATATTAATACAGAATTTTAAATTATACATAAATATATGATTGATAATTTCAATTTCTTACATCTAAAATGCAATTATAACTAACATACAATATTAATGCAATTATATTCATACGCAAGCATTCATACAAACGCAATGGTGTAGATGATGAAGAGTTTGGATCTGCAAAAGAGTGGTTATATAAATTTAAATTCTTACAGCTAACATAAAAACATTATTGGATATGTACTCAATAATTTCAACAAGTATTAGTATAAAAATTGTTAAAGCTGAGAAGGAAAAATGAAATATCTATCTTGAGGGGTATGCACACGTATTTCTGCCATTTCTATAGCTATGAGTTCCTTCAACGATTTTGCGTTTTTTACATAATTTGGACATAAATTATCAATATCAGAAAACAATTAAATATTATAAAAATGTAAGATTAAAATACAAAGATAGACAAAACACAATTACAAATACAAATTATTCAATTTTCTTCTTGGCGTACTGAAAAAATAACAAGTTAATTAGACATATACATTAAAAAAATATCTATATCATCACATATCAAAAATATCAACAAATTCGAATATCAACACATATAGGTATGATGCTTTACACAATTAAATCTGCAAAAAAGAAATATCAATTATTAATAAAAATATATCATGGTCAAAAAAAAAAAAAAATATATTAAAATTTCGATTAGAAGAATGATTTCTGTGTCAGGAATGAGTACAGCAACAAAATAATGTGTCAGTTAAACATATCAGTATTATACATTACTAATTTAGATTTTGTTGGTTTGTAGGCTGTTAAATTCCTGATTTTGTTGGAGGATGGTTTAAATCCAATAAGTTTTTGAACCACATTCAGCCTGTATTTGTTTTATTTATTTTATGTTATTTTAATACAACATTTATGACGTTTCGGCAATGCACTTGCCATTCTCAAACAGTTTTGTTAAAATATATTCATATCTGTAATAAGTATACATTTTAAGTTTATATTATAAAATATAGGATACAGTTATATGTATAAATGATTTTTTGAAAAATAAATTTTTTTGATATATAAATTTGAAAATATATTATTTGTCCACAAATTAATAGCTTACCTATTTTATTTCTATCTTGTGTTTAAATTAGTTTGTTTTTTGGAAATGCAAAAATTGTTGTGTTTTTTATTATTTTTTTCCCCTTTTTAAGTATTATGATTATTAAATGAAATATGCTAGTATTTTATTAACCATAATTTATTTCTGTTTCAGCGTCATAGTTAATTTTTCCAGCCACGTGGTCGTCAGTTAGATTTTTCTAAATTTTTATTCTTACTAGCAGATTTTTACGTAAAATTTTATTATATATATTTTTTCTGTAGGCCTAAAGAGGGAAATAGCTTTTTTATATTATTTGATGGCTATTTTTTATACAAAAAGAATATAGAGGTTACTTACTGAATTCTAGAGTTGACCCGCTCTAATAGGTTTCTTTTGGGCAACTGTTCTAAGGGAATTTTTTTTAGTTAAGGTTGCTTTTGAATAATGGAGACAGTGTGGTGCTGCATTTTTTACTTATGTGATATATGCGATTATTTATATTTTAGTTATTTCTCTATATGTAATTAATTGTTGTATTTTATAACTTTTTAATTATTGTGTTTTTTTTATAATTTATTTAAAAATAATTTTTTTTTTTATTTTTTTTATATTACGTTGGTATATAGCTGGTGTTTGGGCCATCTGTGTTAATGAGGTAAGAGAGTTGCAGGTTATTAATGTTATATAGTTGCTATATGTAATTTTTCAAATTATTTAACACATTTTTATACATTTTGGCTTGTGCGCCTTCTTTTCGGTCATTGACTATTTTGTTTTCGTTTAGTGCAATATGTATAGCTTCTAACGTTTTTCTTTTGTTTAAATGATTTTCTCTTTCTATTATTGTTGTTTTATCGTACATGAAATTGTGGTTTGTGGTTTTACAGTGTTTAATGAGAGCTGTCTCTGCATTGTTTTTATATCTTATGGATTTTCGATGCTGGTCAACTCTTTTCTTTAAAATGTTTTGTGTGTCCTATATACCGCAATTTACATTCACAAAATATCGAGTATACAACCTCTTTGGTGTTTTCTATTGCTTCTTTATCTTTATGATTGGGTATGTAAATTTTGATTTTGTTATTAGTAAGGTATGCTAATTGGCACTCTTATATTAAATTGTTTTAAATTGTGTTTGATTTTATCTGTTAGGTTGTGTATGTAGGTGATAGAGAAGTAGTATTTTTGCTTGTCTGTTATATTATTATTTCTTTCTTGGTATGTAATATTTTGTGTGTTTGATATATTATTATTGTTTTTTGATTATTATCTTTTTTAAATTGCATGATCTGTTTCCAAAGTTTGTTAATTATATGGGGGGGGATATGCGTTTTCGATTAATATTTGATTAATTTTGTTTTTTGTTTCTTTTAGGTATACTGTATCAGTTAATTTTGCTGCTCTGAATATGAGGTTTCTAGCTAAATTGTGTATGATGTGCTTAGGATGTTTGGACAGATAGTTAATAAATAAATTTGATGTAATATGTTTTTTATAAAATTTTGTAAATACATTTTTATTATTATGAGTTATTGTTATGTCTAAGTAATTAATGCTATTGTTTTTTTCCATTTCTTGAGTAAATTTAATTTTTGGATTATAATTATTTAGTTTATTGAACAATATTGTGTTTTCTTCTTTGTTTATTATGATTAAAAGATCGTCCATGTATTTGGTTAATAGTAATGGTTTTACATTAGTTTCTGTTATACTATTGTTTAATATGTGATTCATTGTAATATTTGCTATGTATGTTGACAGACGGTTTCCCATTGGAAGCCCAGATACCTGCCTGTAGAATTCTTTATTGTATGTGAAAAAAGTATTGTTTAAAATTAGTTTTAAACCTTCAATAAATATTGTTTTGCTTTTTTATTTTTGTATGGGTTTTTATATTATTCCAGTTTGTATTAATAATACTGTAAAAAAGTTCTAATGGTACGCTTGGAAATAACGAAACAACGTCGTAGCTGGTTATAATGTAATTTGAGTTTACTTCCAAATTATTAATTTTATTTTTTAACTCAAAGGAATTTTTTATGTCAAAATTGTTTTGGTTTGCTAAAAAATAATATAAACAATAAAAAAATATATATAATAAAATTTTACGTATAAATCTGCTAGTAAGAATAAAAATTTAGAAAAATCTAACTGACGACCACGTGGCTGGAAAAATTAACTATGACGCTGAAACAGAAATAAATTATGGTTAAATAAATACTAGCATATTTCATTTAATAATCATAATACTTAAAAAGGGGAAAAAAATAATAAAAAATACAACAATTTTTGCATTTCCAAAAAACAAACTAATTTAAACACAAGATAGAAATAAAATAGGAAAAGGATCGTGAGTTTCGGTCTTTTTTTTGAAAAAAATAAAAAAACTTAAATTCTTGCCAACGTTTCGACAAATATATTGTCTTTTTCAAGGCATAAAAATTAAAAACTATTAAATAATCTTTAAAACATATCAAAACTTATGTATAATTTTGTAAATAAAAAGTTGAGAACACCTCAACAACAGCAGAGAATAGTGATTTTTTTCAAAAAAAAAGACCGAAACTCACGATCCTTTTCCTTCATACAAGCAACGGTCGAGAAGAATCTTCCAGAAATAAAATAGGTAAGCTATTAATTTGTGGACAATAATATAATATATATCAAAAAAAATTATTTTTCAAAAAATCATTTATACATATAACTGTATCCTATATTTTATAATATAAACTTAAAATGTATACTTATTACAGATATGAATATATTTAACAAAACTATTTGAGAATGGCAAGTGCATTGCCGAAACGTCATAAATGTTGTATTAAAATAACATAAAATAAATAAAACAAATACAGACTGAATGTGGTTCAAAAACTTATTGGATTTAAACCATCCTACAACAAAATTATACATTACAATACATATCAGAATTAACATATCTAGTACATATTTTTTTTTTTTTTTTTTTTCTTTCCTGGCCTTGGCTGCAGAGACCATAGCCATGAGATATTGAGCCATAATCCAATGTCAGAAACGGAATCTGAGAGAAAACTTTATAAAATTTTCCTACTAATCTGAAATTGACTTTGATGAATGAAAGGCAGTATATAGATGAATTAAAATGTGGAGATTGGAACATTGAATGAGTTCTCTATTCTTTCTAAAAATCTATTTATAATGTTTACATCTATTTATTTACACAACATTCACTCTCTCGTTCACACTGGTACCGGGGTGCCAATCCCGGCTCAGGCCCACCCCGTCCTGAAAATAGTGGCTCCCGATTATTTACAATATTTACATATTTACAAAGTGCAAGAAGATGGCCGCAACGACCAGAAGTTGCCACCCCTGGCCGGCATTGATCCCCCCACACTTCATTCACACTCACGTACATCCATCAAATTACAAGTAAACTAAAACTATTCCTATCTCACACAACTGCAGTAACATCCATCCTAATAAATACAGTCATTCTTAATAAATATCAGACACACACAAACATGCTTAAATCTACTTTGGGGTGGAGTACTCTATATTCCTCGCACCCCTTCATACCTAAAACTAATACCGTATACTAATGTAGTCGATTGTTTAGAAACGAGATAATTAAATAAATTATAAGAAATAAGTGTATAAAAAGCAGTTCTCAAGTGATCTCTCATAATCTGACATTGGTCATGACTATATATTTTTCAATAATTCTATACACCTCTATATTAACTTTTCCTAATATTGTTTTGTAGCTAAAAGGTGCTGTAGTCTTTGTAATTAACCTATCAAAAAATACTTTTCTTTCTGTATCGTGTTTTGGGCATTCCATTATAATGTGTTCAAGGCTTTCGTTTTCCCCGCAATAATGACAATGGGGTGAATTCTCTATACCTATCTTGTTCAGGTATTGTTTACAGATGCCATGATCACTTCTGAGCCTACATATAAAGCGACATAATTGCTTGTCTATACGAGTATCACTAAACCAGGGTTTTCGCCCCACTATGGGGTTTAATGATTTATAAAACGAACCCTTGTGATTGCTAGAATAATCCCTCTGCCACTTCTCCAGACACTCTGCCTTGATGGATGTAAATATGTCTCTACAGGGTATTTTTATGTTTAGAAGTTCCCCCTCTTCCGCAGCTCTCTTCGCTAACGTATCAGCTACTTCATTTCCATTAACACCGATGTGAGCTCTTATCCACACCAACCTAACGTTTTTGTCTTTATCTTTCAAGTTTTGCCAAATTGTCACTATTTCAGTCTCTAAATGGCTTACAGAGGCAGACAGCTTATAATTCTGTAATTTTGTAAGAATACTGCAATTATCAGTGAAGATTGTTATATCAGCAGCATTGAGTAATAGAGCATATTTCAGTGCCTCTAATAAGGCAACCATCTCGCAGGTATATACAGTTGCAACGTCCGGTAATTTTAACATCTTCATAACAATTTTTTGTGGGTCATAAAAACTACAACCGCATTTATTGTTAATTTTCGAACCGTCCGTAAATAATATATAAGTTTCTTCCCATTTGTTATATACTTGCTCCAGAAATGTCATATTCACTATATCAGGGGATGTATTTTTTAAGTCTTCCAGCTCTTGAATATCAATGGCTGTTGCGAAACCATATTCAGAGCTGAAAACTGGTATGCCGCGATCTCTTTTAACATAATTTTGATGTTTTGCCGTATCTGTATAACTAGCCGCGAGAGGAGGTGATAATTTTTTTTCCCAATATTTACAAGTAAGATCCATTTGGCTCAAATTAGCAATCCTACTATAAATTTCTGGGCTGAACGCCATTAATCTTAGCGTGAACCTCTTAGTGAGCATCTCGCTCCTATAAGTGAGTGGAAGTTCTCCGCTTTCATTTAAGATTACGTCTACTGGCGTGGAGTTAAGAAAACCTAAACAAAGTCTTATGGATTTATTCTGAAGTATATCCAGAGGACGCAATATACTTTTACTAGAGTGCCCGTAGAAAATGCAGCCATAATCTATTACTGCTCTAATGGATGCTCTATAAAATAACAGCGCTATATTTGGATCTGCTCCCCAATTATAGTACGTCACCATGCGGAGGATATTTAAATATTTTTCTACCTTAGATACTATATAATTAATGTGCGTTCTCCACATTAACTTCCTATCAATTTGCAACCCTAGGAATTTCACTTCATTAACTACTTGGTATCTATTTTTTCCTAAAATTAATTGATTTTGTAGAGGGATATTTCTCTTACGTGAGAACACACACACTGCGGATTTTTCAGACGATATATTCATACCATTATTAAAACACCAATTATCCATTTTAGCCATCGCTTCATTCAATTTATTTTGGCATTCTTGTATGTCACGGCTTGATGTATAAATACATACGTCATCTGCATATTGTAGTATCTTGACCCCTGCTGGGAGGATTACTTCCAGATCTGTAGTGTAAATGGCGTAGAGTAAGCAGCTCAGGATCCCTCCTTGCGGAATTCCTATCCTGGCTACTAGTGGTTCTGTTAACTTATTATTGATTTTCAAGTATATTAACCTTTCGGTCAATATATTTATTACGTTTCTAATTATTTTAATGGGTATACCTAAATTTTCCATTTTATTTGCCAGAATTGGTATTATGACATGGTCATACGCGCCCTGAATATCTAAAAAGATACCTACTGTGGATTTATCTAAAGTAAATCCTATCTGGATATCAGTTATTAACTTCCCTATAGCGTGCATTGTAGATTTTCCCTTGCGAAAACCATACTGTGTCTCTGGTAGTTTATTATTACTTTCTAACCACCACTCTAGGCGGTTTTTAATTAACCTTTCATAAGTTTTAAGGACACACGACGAGAGGGATATAGGGCGATAAGAATCGCATAAGTTGGGCTGTTTATTCTTTTTAAGAATTGGTACCACTATGTATTCCTTCCATGACTCAGGGCACGATCCATTCTCCCAAATACTGTTCAAAATTAGCAATAAGGCAGAAAGTGAAGAATTGGGTAAATTTCTTAAAATGGGATATGAAATTTGGTCCTTACCCGGAGAGGTATTCACAGTCGTTTTGATGACGTTTAAAAGTTCATTTAAAGAAAATTTATTAGTGAGAAAATGAGTCTCTTGACTCTCGAAGTGTAATGTTATCAGCTGTGGTACATGGTCCGGAGCGAGTTGTTTAAGAAATTCACCTGCCCATGAATGTGCAATCATAGGTTGGCTATTTTCTACTTGTCGATTTTTAATTTGTTTAATTCGATTCCAAACATTTTTAATAGGGGTGGCCCTATTAAGAGAGTTGCAAAAATCGCGCCATGATTTTTTTCTTGGCCTCCCTAATAATTCTTTTGGCGATTGCTACTTTCTTTTTATAATTTAAAAAATTTGAAAAATTGGAATTAGAATTATAATTTTGGAAAGCTTTTTTCCTCTCTCTAATCGCTCGGGCACATTCATCGTTCCACCAGATACAATAATTATTAATTTTATTATTACAATTAAAAGGGGTCATCGATATATTACACGCCTCATTAATTTTTTGAATGAAGTCATCATACGTTAAGTTATAATTGTAATCAGTATTACATAAATATTCTTTAAATTTATCCCAATCCGCTTTCTTTACATTCCATTGTCGTGTATTATTGTATAATTGTTTATTTAAGCCTAGCTGATTTGTGGTTATTATTATCGGAAGGTGGTCAGATCCCAAAGGGTCAGAGTCCACTCGCCAATCGAACACATGTGCTAGGTCTCTCGAAACAAAAGAAATATCTACTGCAGAAATATTTCTTTGAATCATATTATTTATATAAGTTGGAGACCCGTCATTCAGAAAAATTAAATTTACTTCGTGAGCCGCCTCTAATAATTTTTTTCCTTTTCTATCTGACCAGCTAGAGCCTATTGCCGTATGGTGGCAGTTAAAATCTCCCAGAATTAAAACTGGCTTTGGTACGCTATTAAAAAAGTTTTTCCATTCATTTATTGAAATATTATTAGTCGGACTATTGTAAAGTGAAATAATATTTAGTATTTTATTATTATGAAGCGTCAGTTCGACGGCAACATGCAATAATTCATTTATGTTGTAAATATTACCGAGTTCTTTATAATTAATGCAATTTTTGACTAATAAGGCGACTCCAGATCTACCGTCAGCTCGGTCTTTTCTAAAGATGTTGTACCCTTTAAATAAATAAGTATACCCTGGCCGAAACCACGTCTCTGATAGGGCTACTATATCCATATTATTCAAAAATATGTAGGCTTCCAATTCGGCCTTTTTATTAATCACTGATCTCGCATTCCATTGCATGATATTCAAATTATGCATGAAAAGATGTTAAATAAAATTATTTTGCAACGTTTAAAATCATAGCTGGAAGCATATTTACATTATTTACAAATTATGTTCATAATACTACAGACATACTTACTTTCACACAAATTTCTGTACATGCTAAATAACATTTTATATACACTAAAACATGCAAACCTATTCGATTTCAGACATACTAAAATACAAGTTAAATGGAATATTATGTACAGGAATACACACATACATAGTCGATAACAGACAGCCGAATTCATTGTTTCATTCATACTTATGTGTAAACTAAATTTGAAATTATATCTTAACATATTTACAGACATAATACATTATTGAATTATTTTATTATTATTAAATTAGAAGATTATTTTCAGTACAACTTAGTTATATTATCCTTCTCTGATTGCTTCTATTCTTTCCCTAATCATTGATTTTATTGCGTCATCCTTTAGATCTTTCTTATCAATTGACTGAATATTCTTAAGAATAGAAAATACCGCTTCACATATTAATTCTTGACTCATATTGTCACTTCCTTGGTTTACTAGTGTATTATTAGCTCTATACATGGGCCGGTATGGATTATTTTGGATTAACCCTCCTGGCACATTCTTACTAACTTGTTCTTGAAACAAGTACTTATCTAATTTTTCTGCAGGTGAAGAAGGTGGAGATAGTATTCTAGTTCTCTTAGTGGTTCTTTTATAAGAGGCACTAGAAGCAAAAGTTCTGCCTATGGGGACATTACTTTTATTTAAAAGAGGAAATTCTTTCAAATTTTCAATATTCGGCGTATTATTTGCGATAGCTGAAAAGGAATTATTTTGTAGAAAGTGTCTAGCATCATTGTAGGGAATATTATTTTCTGCCATCACTTGTTTTATAATTTTTTCTTTTTTGTACCGAGGGCACAAATCGCGGTTCGTAGCTGTATGGCTAGCGCCACCACAATTTACACATTTGGTCTCCTCTGCACTACATTCACTTTTACGATGTTCTCCACCGCATTTATCGCACCTAATTCTGCCTTTACATTGATCTTCAAAATGACCATATCTCAGACATTTTTTGCATTGAATGACGTTCTGGACGTAAGTGTGCACTGAACAGCAAACGTAATGGATATATACGAATGCAGGTAAGGATTGTCCTCTGATATTTAAATAAACCGATTGTGTGTTTATTAATTTTTTTTCGTTTGTCGCACCGTCGGACACTCTCCGCTTAATACGTCTTATTTCTAAAACTTCTAGATTTGTTCCGTTTGGACCTCTAACCACATCTTTTATCTCTTCTTCGCTCAACTCAGTATCAACGCCCCTGATAACACCTTTCCTCTGTAATAAATAAGTAGGAATATACGCTTTGAAACCTTTTTCTTTCAAAATTTTGGAGGTGATTAGTTTGTTTGCTGAGACAGCATTATTTAATTCTACCCTCACCCTGTTAATTCCTAATTTCTTTATCACATCGATATTTCTAGCAATATCCGGGTGGTTTATAAAAAGTAGTTTGCCCATTGACATTGGATGTAGTCGTGAAATGCCAGCCTTTGCGGTATTTTCACTTTCTACAATTACGTGGAATGGACCGAGATCTTCAGTCCTATATTCCATGACTAAATTGTCCTTAATTTTGCTATTAATTATATTATGATTTTCTATTTTATTATTTATCCCACTCACTTCCATAGAGATGTCCGGTGGTATGCCCACTTGCCCTTTACTATTATCCTCCATTTCTTAAAATATGATTCCTTAAGACAATTTGAAAAAATTAAACTAAATAAAAATTAGAATATATTAATAAAACCGCTGAAATAATATAAAAAATAAATCTAATTATTTCTTCCACTAAAATAAAAGAAAATATTAGCAATAAATAAAATAAAAAAAAGAGGAATACTTCTTTTCCAAGAAATAAAGAAAAAAATGAAAGAAAACCTGTTCCGAAAAGAAAAATAAAAGAAAAATGATATATTAATAGAAATATTTAAGTTTGTATAAATGCCTGTATGTACTCTGCTGCTGAGTTAAAAGTGACCCTTGGACACGTCCGCTCACTACAACAGTTCAACACCATGAATTTTCTTAAAAGTACTAAAGTTTTAGTTCCCTTAATTGCTACCAGAAGATGGAAATGTTCATTGTATACATATGGCACCATGAAGGACAGTTAAATATCTCGAGTCCCCACCAATTCTACTAAACTCGACTTTTTCCCGGAAATTTTCCAAATAAAATTAAAAATTGTGGTATTTTAGGGGAATTTGGAGTTTAGGGAAATATTTAGAGTGTTTTTTAAGAAATTCGCAAAAAAACTGAAAAAACTTAAACATAAAAAACATCTGTAAAGGTTTATCGATTTTCTTTAAATTTTGGATTGGTTAAACATATGCATATAATGATGCTCTATTTGGCAAAAACGTGACGCACTTTAGGTCAAACCCCAAAAATTTATTTTCCCAGATAAGTGTTTTAAAGAAAACATAAAACTATATACTCGTATTTTAGAAATTACCGATTTTTGAAGAAAATCGCTGGAACCGTTTTTGACAAAAAAAAATCCATGAAAACTAAAAAAAAAATTAATGTCATAATATTGGTTGACGACTTTTTATCAAAACATTGTACTGGATCGGTAGGTGGTTCTGTAAATCAAATATCAGGTTTGAATTTCCGGGTAGAAAAATCAAACACTTGCTTTCAAATCAAGCAATAATAGCAACAAAAAAAAATTATTTAGTAAAAGCATAAATTTAATTTAAGTCTCCGACCAAAAATTTATTTTGGTCTCTTCCAGAAAAATTAGAAACTAAATAAGTTATATAACAGAATGTATGCATAATACACATACACTTTTCTATTGGTTTGCATGAATTTATTGCGAATGTAAATATTGCACACCTACATGTATATTTGATTTTATTTATATATCTATATATATTATAAATAGAATATTAAATGAAAGAGAAGGAGGCGGAACAAAATTTTCGTACATAAATAATTCTTCCCTTGCATGCAGTGTTACCAACCGTACCTAGATTATAGAATGAAATATTCAAAGATTATTTTGCTACTACAATATAAAATAAAATTAACTATTCATGGCGGATATTGTTTCAATTTATTTCAAGAAATTAATTTTGAATTTATTTATTTATTTGTTGATTATTTTTTTTTTATTATTATTATGGTAATGATAGAAATATTGTCAGACCATTCCCCCCTCCCCAATAATGATGTACAAACTTTTTCTTACTGCTGCTGCAAGAGGATATATTGCGTTCGTGTCAATTGTACTACCTGTCTGAGAAAGTACCACCTCTATATCTATATTGGGCCAAATGAATACAATTTGAAATCTTATACATATTTTTGTAATTTTACAATAAAAATAAACTTAATTATAAGCGATATTTTTAATTAACTCTTTTCTAACTGTAACACATTTCTCTTCTTTCTTTTTTTTAATTATTATTAGTATTCAAAGGCAAGAGTTTGCCGCAAACAATGCAGTTGGTTATATTCGAGGGGAGAACCTACCGTAGTAGCACTCCGTAAAAAGAACTCCTACGTACTCGCGAGCAAGTACGAAGCCATTGTCACTTGAGACGTCTAGGAGGGTTGTCGGGAAGAGTTTGGGAGGGTTACATTGTGTGGTTAAGGTGTTGTGGAATTTCTTATATCGTATTGTGGTTAACTCGGAAATGAATGGATTATTGAGGTCATTATGAACCTTACGGTTGGACATAGAGTAAGGCGCATTGACGATAGATCGAAGTATTTATATTGTAAAATTTGGATTCTTAGGAGATCGGAACGCTTGACAAAACCCCACAGTTCGACTACATAGGTCCTAGTGGTTTAAGTAGTGTTGTATATGAGACGTTTGTTTTCTAGTGACAATCAAGATCTGTGTCTAGTAGCCTGTGACGTATGTTCAATTCTTGTCAAAGCGACAAGTCGCGTGTGTGAGACCATGAAAGTCGTGTGTGTGGATTAGTCTGTTAGACTGTTATCGATGTACAGTCTAAGATAGCGGACGACATCAGCGGTTGGAGAGGAGTTATTTCTCATTAAAAAAAATATTTTAAGAATTTATTGGTCGCCGAATCTATTCTAGAAACTATTCCAACGTAAAACCCTCCCACGATTTTTATCTTACTGCATTTCTGACGTTTCTGGTTGGTCAATTTCCTTCATATTAGGAATATTTCTAAATGTTTAGTTCACTCTATTGCCACCAAGTTGTGGAAACCTAATTGTTCTGTTTGGTAGTAGGCTGAAATGTCTGGCTACCTGAACCTCCTTAAAATCAATGTAAGCAGTACATATTTCAGGATTATTGAAAAAGTTACAAAAAGTGACAGGTTTTTATCTGTGCAGTTGGCATTCAAAATTTAAAAGAAACTATTATATTCGTTTTCGAGAAAAAACTCAAAACCTTTTCTGTAAAATGGCACTTCCGGTTTCCCGTATTTCTTCCAATTTCGTATTCCACCAATGCTTCTAATGTATATTAATATTTATAGGTGGTAGAACCGTACATGAAGTGGTGCTTTAAAGGAAAGCTTAGCGCTACTGTTCTTTCAGAAATCCCCCTCCCCCCTCACAAAATTAATGAACCTGGAATAAATATCATGATAGGTATTTATAGTATACGAAGTTTTAAGAAAATCATTGGAGCCATTTTCAATGGTCATGCTATAGGGCTATTCGTTAAAATCTTCTCTTTTTTTTGTACTCAAAGGACCTCAAAACATGTATATCTGGTGACAACTCAATTTTGAAAATTTGGCACGACCGCAGTATTTCTTGTTAAGAGAAAGTAAAAAGTTAGGCCATGATATAATACTTATTGAAGTAATGAATTGCCATTAATTAAACTTTGGCTAATTACATTATTTTTTTTTATAGTTTTCTACGGGTTAGACGTGACATGATATTAAAGAAATTTAACAGTCAACTCTACTTAAAGATTTACTTGTAAAGTAAAAAGAAACAATATACCTATTTCTGACCTTGGAATGAATACCTTGTGTTGAATGGGATAGAAACTTACAATCAAAGAGTTAACATGTTCTTCTGTCCCGTTAACGATCCTATCTGAAGCAGTAGTATGGGCCCACTGGTACAATGGGGCTCACCATACAACAGGGCCCACGCACAACTACCACTTCTAATACTACTATTGAGATAATGGTGGAAAATTAGTTGCCTTATCAATAGGCCCTACTCTGTGTATTTGATTGAACCATTCCTTTCACATAGACTTCCACGCTTATTGTATGAACACACATACAGACAGACCTGTCACTCACTCTCTCTCACCCTCACACACACACACACACACACACACACACACACACACACACACACATACATACTTAACTTGCTCAAATCTGTACCCACCTCACCATCATCTCCACCAATCTAGTAATCATCGATTTAATTCTGTACACACTAAATCTTTATAAACTCACACACAATACATAGTACAAAAACATACATACACACTCACAAACATTATATATATATATAGATATATACTCAGAGTACTACAACTTTTATTTCCCAATATTCCTTATTAAAAAGAAAATTGACTTAATAGGGGTTTGGAGGGGGGTTATGCTTTCCTTTAAAGTGCTGTTTTAATTTATTGCGCGATTATATCATCCATATAATATCGTATTAATTAGAATGAAATATGTATGTACCAAAATTTCGAGTTTGATGAAAATCGTTTGACCGGAAATGGATTTTTACTAAACAATTTTTTCAGTTTTCTGCGACATGCTTCATTAAACTTGATAAACTAATATCTCATTTCGTTGGAAATTTTTTTCCGAAAAAATTCATTTAAGGGGGGTTTTGCTGGAGGAGAGGTTACACTTTCCTCAAAAAAGTCGTTTTATAAATTTACGAGTCTCCCGTTCATGTAAAAGGAACTAAATATATGTGTGAAGTGAATTAGTCAATTATAACTATGTTAATTGTAGTGACAGGAAGTCCTGTGAGTGTTCGACACCAGATTTTTTTTTTTTTTTACAAATTCATTCAAAATAATAATTGTTCCAATACCCCTTAATCCATTCATAATCGTTCTGTTTAATGGACGTTTATGATTGTAACTGATTACATACTCTAATTACCATCAAATTGAAATTATTCAATTAATTAGTGTTAATTAATGAATATTAATTCGGCCGTTTAGTGTTAGTTTGATTGATTGATGTCAACAGGTCAGTTCATTCACAGCCGCCATATCCCAAACTACAGATTCACTATATTATGTGGACAATAACTACGGCCATCATAGAAATATACTATGTCATGGTTTCTGCTCGGGCAAGCGTTCAATATCTATTGAGACTCACGCGTCAAACGTTCACACAACATACTCTTACTGCATTTCTAAACTACCGGTGGAGAAAGTACGTGTCCTACAACAGTTGAATAATGTTACAATTATTCCACTAAAATCAGCGGCTACAGTTTTACTTTTTCTCACTAGTGAGAAAAAGTTACTTTTCCTCACTAGTGATTAAAAAGAAATCTCAGAATTACCACCTTGTAATAAATAAAAATGTCAATAAAGTAAATCAATAAACAGTAATTACTTCTGAAATTAGACATTTATTTAACACTTAAAATTTTATGGCTAAGTATGAAGTTTATGAAATTGACGACAGTAACCAAACTTCTGAAAAGAAGGTAAATTCCTAGTTTACGTTGCAAAGAGAACTCTGTTCCTAAAATTAACTTATAAATACCATCTATACATTATGTTTAAACAAAACTTTAGTATTAACAAATTTTTTTGTTGATTATATTTTATAAGAAAAATGGAAACCGATATTGCAGAATATTTTGAAAATACACCTATAATTATAAGGAAAGCAGCAGAAAATGTAATTGATGGCATCTACAGACTTTAACAGACCAAATATAAGACCTTTATAGAATGGTGTAATAGAGAAAAAAGACCAAAATTACGGAAAATATATTTATTGTCAATTTCACTGAAATATCAAAAAGATTAAATATTGTTAGGGTTGCAGAACTATTCCTTATAGTACAATCAAAGACATCTAAAAATAGACTCAATAATATATTTTCTTTAATTACGTACGTTTCGGCCTAGACCTGGCCATCTTCGTATCTGTTACGCAATACGAATTCGATATAATTCACAATATATTATTAACAACTTACAGACAACTTACTGCTTTACACACCAACTTATTAAAAAAACAATAGTAGCTATAGAACAATTTTCTGGTTACTAAGAAATGTAATATTTAAGTAGAAATATATATATATATATATATATATATATATATTCGAAAATAATAGGTTGCTATAGTAATGTACCTGGAAACCGCTCCATCGTCTCCGATAAAACTACCAGTTCTCAGCTGATATTAGACGAAGTACATAGGACTTATAATATTACATTGGTAACAGATGTGTGTGCAGCTTTAAAATTAATATCAGAGACATTTTCAGTATATATATATATATATTTAATACGCGCTTGTCGCAAAACTCTTGATAGTAAGGGTTGTAGAAAAACAATTTCCAGTCTCCTGTACACACATACAAACATGGAAGGCGACAAACCGCAACGAGTTTTTCTATATATATACACTGGGTGGGAAAGAGCGATTACAAGGTCACCACCAAGTTATGGCAGTCCTTCTGTGGGTTGAGAGAGGGCTCTTCTATAATATATACATGTATATATATATATATATATATATCTTTAAACTCGCTACACTTCCGAAAACATAGAGAAAGGCAAAACCCAGAAGAGCACATTTTACTGTAATATAGACGACTATAATTAGTTCCTACTTAGGCTAATGACAAAATGGGTAGCAGGATAGTCCGCTTTCAGGGTACCTCGCCTCCGCCGTAGCAGCTTTCACCGACCAAATCCTCCTAATGACATGGTAGTAGAATGTTTAGCAGCCCTCCATGGATGGAGGCCTCCATGAGACGAAGGGTTATAAACCAAAAACTGGCATGTGATACAAAACGACACACACACACACACACACACACACACACACAACACATACACTTACCTCCCCCACCGTAACGCCTTGCTTTCTCTATTTTAACATCGTCAAAATCTCACTCACAGATTTTTGGAAGAGATGGGTTGAGGAACCAGAGAGCTTCCACACTCCACAACGTAGTTAGCAAGCTCTCAGTAAAGCTTTCCATCCCCCCCTCCAAACAAATTTACTAGGCTATCACTTGATTTTCTTGTTAACCTTTGCGTGCATTACAAAAACTGTCCTTACTAAACAGAATGGAGTTTTGATTCTGCTTAAAGAGTAATTACTGAAGAGTTTGCAAGTGATATCATATCCCTTACTGCTTTCGCTATTTTTTTTTTTTGCTGATAAGCAAGTTTGAGCTGCCGGAAGTTCCTTTCAGGATACAATGCTACTTGCAAATTATGGCCACAAAGGGATGAACAAATAAAACCATTCTTGACTATTGTTGTTTTAAAAGTCCAAACTGACAATTTCTGCTTTTTTTTAAAAAGATGATCCCCCTATCAGTTATTGTCTTGGACTTAGCATTGTCCTCTCCGTTAATCCTTCCATTGTTTGCAAGATCATTCAAGCTTCCGCGGCCGTAGTCATGCAAAACCTAAGGTCTTCGAGTTGAGACCGGTATAAGCCAATGTTCCGCTCAAATTAATATTGTATTCATATACATAGATGTTTTCTTGATCACTAGTACTGGTCTAATGACCTTCCTCGGATCAAACCATGGATGCGGCCTCAACCCGAAGACCTAAGTGTTTTGCCCTTCCTAAGTTTCCGTTTTCTCAGCATCTTTTCCACATTTCCATGACAGGTAAGTCTAGGCTAGCAGCCCTTCATATATCCAGAGGGTTCTACTGGGGTATTGCTAGATGGGTATACCCAATTTTATCTGCTTCTACCATTTTTTTTTGCGCCCATGTTATGACTTATTTGGCAGACTAACAAGGCGTGAAGTTCTCTGCCTCACGGAAGCCGAACGATTCCTTTTGCCGGTCAAAGTAGGTAACTCGCAACTCCAAAGAGTTTTATGTGTTTGGATAAATCTGTGGCATAATTCGATTAATATTCGGAACTGCGAATGAAATGGGATCTTACATTCAGGCCTTAAGCGAAATAGATCCCTTCAGGCGGTCTTATGGTACATAGCGATCTGAGCAAGCAAATGCCATAATGAATACAGACGAAAGAGTTTCTGTCTTGTTTCCATTGGTATACATATATCTCAACCCATTGCAACTCACAATTGCAATACCTCATTGATTGCAACGGAATAGCGAAAATCGTCAACGCCCTACAGCTTCTTCGAAGAACATACAAAAAATGCAAATCATCTTTTTTTAAGAGATTTCGAAAATGAAAAACTTTTAGGAGCATCTTGTTTCAAACTCTATCACAGAAAAGTCGAAGAGATGAAAAAGCAGTCATGGTTAATAAGCTCAAAAGGAAAAATAAATGGAAAACTAAGTGAAAAAGGAAAATTTTATTTCCTGTTATCTAGAAAATTTTGTTTATAAAATAAAAGAAAAGGTAGTCTAGCTGTATATATATATATATATATATATACAAAACTACCCCCTCTTCTAAGTGAACCCTGCGAATACATACATGTCAAAACACGCATGCACATGCACACACACACACCACACACACGCATACATACACACATCACATGATATTCTCCCTGCGGCATTGTCTTTGATAAAGTATAGATAAAAACAAGAAAATGTGAATGATCTTGATTTTCCATTATTTCTTCTACAGTGTAACCGAGTAGTATGTATCCGCAGCACTTGACAACTTAGCAACTTATAAAGATGCCCTCCAGACGCTTGCGTCTAAAACTGAACTCTCCAATAAGAAGATTATAAATGTGTGTATTATCACAAGTATTATATTCAGTTGAGTCATTTCATTAATCCTTCCATTTTCTTTGTGTTAAATCATTAGTAAGCAATGATAATGGAATTCAAGAAAAGTATAGAATATTTGAAGTACAAGTAATTATACGATTATAATAGAAATTTACAAGCACAATACAAGTTTGTAACAAGCAAATATGGCAATAGAACTTGAAACATAACGTGATTTATGGATTGGAGAAGCCACCCTGTGGTGACACTCCACTAACATGCATATTCGTCGGATGTTAGAGCAAATCTCGTGCCCATTTTCGCTTGAGCCACCTACCGGGTTACCAGTTACCATGCAGGTAGTCGGTGTTGGAATGGAGTCGTCCAATTAGTGTATGGGTGAATGGAGCCTCTATGGGTGAATGAAATCGGAAAACGCTAAATTGCGGATGAAAGGAATTTTGAAGTCCTTATAGTTAGATTGGATACCATAACGAGAGAGCATTTACAATTTCTTTAAGGATTTCTGGCGTAGGGATTGGATTCGCTGACTATTGGAACTTTTAGTTGTACTCGATAATTCCAAGTCCATTAGTACAGATCGGTCTAATGAACAGGTACTATAAACAAACGAATTGCTCCAATGTTTCCCAAACACCATGGTCGTCGCATAAAGGATTACTTCATGACAAGAAAGAAATTTTTAGAACCAAATCACTTGAAATAGAATTTAAAGCTTTGTGCCATTAATTTCCTTCCCTAGCCTAATCTTCTTTTCTGTTTCTTCTTAGCCATAGTATTGACCGTGTTCGCTGTTAGCAGGGGTTGCAAAGTATTCTCGCATTAGACACTGTATCCTGTGTCTAAC
Organism: Triatoma infestans; assembly: GCA_011037195.1. NCBI lineage: Eukaryota > Metazoa > Arthropoda > Insecta > Hemiptera > Reduviidae > Triatoma > Triatoma infestans. The sequence continues at coordinate 53,977 of JAAEAF010000079.1, forward strand.
CCCCTTTTCTTTCCCATTTATTCTCTAACTTTGCTTCACTTAAGCAGGAATTATTAGAGATGTGGAAGATCCCATGTGTCTGGTCCAGAGAAAGGGAGAAGGAAAATCTATAGATTTTTATGTGATGCGAAGCAGATTCTTGCATATTTTTCTTATGAAGTCTCTAGTCTCTGGACCCAGGATATGGACCCATAAATGGCAAGTGGTTTACAATAGGATCAATGAAAAATGCTCGATGTCGTTATAAGAAGATGTATCAGCAAAATGTATTATTTTAGATGATGAACATTACAAAGATCTCTATATAATTGCATATGTGGTTTGTCCACAAAACTGGATAACATTTGAGTCGTAGCACGAATATTATTTTTGATGTTTCGGATTTTGATCCATCTTCAGAGTAGGCTATCCGTGTAGAGAATTGATTTGAATTTAATGTTTCTGTTTCGCACTAAACTTGCAATACAACGCGCTACGCACTTAAAGAGTAATTCGTAACAGAAACATTAAGTTAAGTGAACCCTCTACATGAAATTGATAGCCTTACTCTGACGATAGATAAAAATCCGAAACCGGTAGGATTATCAAAAATGTGTATGCATTAAAATATGCAATTCTGGTTTCATGTTTATAATGGAAGTGGCACATTTCCTTTTGTTACTTAAAATAGAGAATTGGCTACAGTGTCTTTAAAATATTTACAAAGTGTACATATTATCCGGGCAACACACATATCTTGGGGCAATCTCTCAGATAAACGGAATGTATTATATCAATTTTTGTAAATATTAACATGTAAATATTTATTTGTATAGAAAGGCTCTAAATAATTCCAACCCGAACAAACAATTGAGCAAATATTAAATATCTATTATTAAAATTATAGAATGTTTGACTTTACCTTCTGTTTTTCCCTGTTCGCGGTGACGAACAACTAAAATGGAAACCTATTACGTTGCACAGAATAGTAATTAAGTAACCACAAATCCCGCAAAAATTCATTTCGCCTATTGTTCTCCCAGACTGAGGCACACCAATGTATAGCACACCAACTTTATAGTTTCTGCATTTACACTCAAATAGATAGCCATTAATTTCAATTACATTTGAATTCGGATTTGTGTTTTTTATTTAAAAAAATAATGAACTATCTAATTCTTTAGCTCACGATTTATCGTAATTCACGAATTTTGCTAATAGTTATCCTTTAGGCGAGTATTGAAAATATTATTTTACTACTTAAAAACCAAGAAAAATTTATATATTACATATTATATTAAACTGAAAATTATGTATTAAAAAAAATCTGGTGTGACACACTCATAAGTCATAAGACTTTCTCTTCTCCAATTTACATAATTACAATATATTTTTTCAAACTCTAACATTTTTTTTTTATTATTGTATTAATAGTATTATTTTATTAATATTTACTATAATATATTTATTATTATACATGCACCTTACATATTGCATGCAATATTTTTTTCTTAATTTGCACTGCCGGCCTCCGTTACAGACAACACTGTCCATCATTGGACAGTGAGCTGTAAAGGCTCCTAGGAAGAAAAAATCTAAGGGCAGCATAGCCTGACTCGAACCAGGGATCTCCGCGTTGGAGTCCAGTATGCTAACCACTTAGCTATTCCCTTCCCTTTGCATGCAATATAATCTCACTTTTAATATAATTACATTAAGGACAGAGAAAATTGTTCTTTTCATTTAATTTACATTCAAGCTGTAACAGCATCATTTTTGGTTTTATGGAATTTAGTTCTTGCGAAAAGGCAGTAAAATATCTGGCAGAAATATCTAGTCCTAGTTCGAACTGGAAATTTTTCTTCAAAGGTAGAGTTTTTATTTTATGTTTATTTGCTTCGTAAAATTAGATAGAAGGATACAATGTAGATACGGCTAAGTAAAGTTTCAGTTGGGAAGCCCGAATTTGTACCCCAATCAATTTTTAAATAATCATTTTTTCGAAAAAAGTACTAAATAAAATTATAGTTTATTACTTTCTCTCTCTCCTAGCGAGAGAATGTATTGTGATCGTGACAACTGTTCGATATGAAGTTTGCACCGGAAATATACGTATTAAGGTCCCCCGAGTCCCAAAAAAATGGTTTTTAAAAAAAATGATCGTGTGTGTGTGTGTGTGAACAGCACAACGCGAAAACGGAAAATCGCAGAAAGTACAAACTTCACATTCCATGCGGATATCAACATGGGTTTCGACAGGAAGTTATCTGTCAAAATTCCTTAACAAAGTACCAGTTTACTGGATTTTTTTTAGCTTTTTCCGATTTTCTCGGAGTCGGTTCCCACGATTTTCTTTAAACTAAGTATATCAACGAAAACAAGCAGGTTATCACGGAACATATCTCTGATGCTTTCCAGCTCTGCGGACCCAAGCACATCAACAAGTATATCAACTACAAGTATAAAGAGCTACAACTTTTTATTTAAATATTTCTCCAAAAAAATTCATTGAAGGGGTTCATGAGAGAAAAAAAACAGTTCAGTAATAATCTCACTTCGGGTTGACGGACTTAGATAGAAACTTTAAGTTAGATCCGCTTGATATCTACTTAATAGAGTTTCCAAATTTGAGCTTCTTGCTATTTTAATTCACACTCACATACATCATAAATATAGCGGCTTGAAACATTTTTTATTTTTTTGAAGAGACTCTTACTCCTTCATAAACATTTCCACTCAAAACTTATGTATATTCTTTATGTAAAGAATTGTGTAAAGCACATGTGAACTTAAGATAGACAAATAAAAAGTACGTCACAATATGTTACATAATTACTTATTATGTAATTTATTTCAAGATTATAGAGAGCTAGAAAGATTACAAAAAGATTATATTATATAGAAGCAGATAAGCGCTTCAGAGTTAGGCCTAATAGAATTATGGAACCTCATCCCCACAACAACTCTCTCATCCTTAAATCCACAAATTGTTAAATGTTCTTCTTATGGCAAAAAGCCTTTAAAATCCTTTTTTATAAAAGTACTTAATATTTAATTATTAAGTATCCAAAACATCCTGCATTCTGAAAATGTTTTAAACAAAAGTAATTGGTATTTATGTGTATAGATAGTATCCGAAGTTTAAAGAAAATCGTTGGAGCTGTTTCTGAGAAAATTACGAAAAACTGAAGATATTCAATAAAGGTGCACTTCCGGTTGATGGATTTTGCCCGAAAACTTCGTGTGTGACGAGGTGGTACTTACTACCTAAGCAGAATACCCCGTTTGAGCCTCCTGCGACTTTTGGTTTTTGAGTTATTCTGTTAACACACACATACAAGACCATTCGCTAAAAACAGTTCTTTCGTATTCAGGGGACCGCAGAACATGTATTTTCTGTGAAAACTCAATTTCGAAAATCTGGCGCGATCGCAAACTTTCTCTTACCGAGCGAGGTTCTCCCAGTCTCAACCTTTAAAAACCGACGTTTCGGAATGGTGAACATGCCCTGTATATTCAATACAACCTGGTACTTGTATAAAAAAAAAGTAAAAAGAAAAGAATATAAAGAGGCTTCAAGTGTGGTGAGGAGCAAGCTAAAAATTAGTCAGAAAGTCTATAACAGGAACACAGTTACGTGTGAGCAAAACATCATAGGAATAGTGAAGCTGGAATTGGCACAGCATTTCATCAGGATGAAAAAGGTCGTTGGACTAATACAGTTACTTAGTTGTCTTTAGGCAGGAAGAGAAAGGCTGCCGGATACAGGTAGATAAAGAGATAGGTGGATGATATTATGGAGAATGCTAGATCATCGTTCGTGAGAATGGCAAAAGTCATGAAGTTGTAGAATTATGAGCGAGGTATATGTTACGTAGTATAGGATGGAATTGGCGGAAACACAATAATTGAATATCCTGGATCTAGGTGTCCGGTTTTGAGTAATACAGGAAGATGACTCTACAGAAAGACAAAAACTGTTCAGTTGCCGGTAAGAGTTCGGTTAGTAAAGACGTATAAATTGAAGTCGCTAAGTTTGTCTATAGGTCAGTTTCTGTTTAAAGTTTGTCTTGCTTTCCTTTATTTTCTCTAGAGTTAAATCAAACAGTTCTTCGTCTATATATTAATAGCTTCATTTAAAGTGCTTTTCATATCAATTTCATTTGTTGTGTCTAATAAACAGTTCACTTTAGTGCATATTACATTTTAAGTTCTGCCTCAAATCGAACTAATTCCCTCAGTAGTGGGTCTGTACTCAAGAATATGTATTTTTTTAATTATTGTTATACATTTCTTGATTAATAGTTTATATTACACGAATTTAATTACTACTAAAGACGCTTATTTTTTATTTTAATTCAATTTATATTACTATTAAAGTTGTACGTTAAGCCTGTCTGAAAAAATAGGCATTACTTTATTTTACTATTAAAGACGCTCACAAAAATAAAAATTTTTGAAAAAACTGGTAATTGTAATAAAATTATTAGATATTTCAATATTTAATGTAACATAACTAACATATACCATTAACGATATGTTTTCCATGCTATTCCAAATATTTAACAGAACAATTATCTGAACAAGTTACTGTTACAAATAATTAAAATAAGATCTTAAAATAATAGATGTCAACGCTTATCATAAAAATAAAACCTTAGAATTTAAAAAAAAACAAATTGCTACAACAGTTGCAATGCAATACAAAATTAAATACAAATAATTTTATGCACTTGAAAATGGCGAGTCAAATGCCGAAACATTGAGCTGTTTTTAATATAAAACATATTTAAAAGCTAAAAAATATTTGGTTATTTCTGTGAAGTTCCTGCTATAGAATAGAAACTCAACCCATATTTAACTGATATTCATTTCCGAATTTTGATTGGGTTGTGGGGAATATTTATTTATTCAATTTTAACACCAATCTTTTGAATTTAAAAGACTTCCCCAATACAATGAATCCTATCTTTTCCAATATTTGAAATATTTGAACAGTTTTAAAACGGATCTCTACTACATAATCAGTAATAATTTGTTTTCCTTAATTAAATTATTGCCCCAAAAATGCTGGTGGGCAGTTGATGTACACCACTCACTCCCTAGCAAACCAGTCTTTATAGGGCTAAGCGTTGACTTTACTAGTGTGTTTAGAGGTGGCTAGCCTTTAAAGTGTTTTATGATTTTGTTTATAATTTGGATTAAACATTGTAAAAAGTAATTATTACATTAATGGAAGAAATGATCAAATATTTATTTAGCTCCATAAACAGCAAAGGAATTGAGGAATAAAGTAAGTTTAAAACACGTAATGTAAATGTAAAAATTATGCATGCATGCAGATTTATTTCTCAGTTGATATTATAATGGAGTTGATGAGGAGAGAAATTAGGTTTGATTAATTAGACGAGATATGAAGACACTGTTATAATATAGCTATAAGCTTACACAAACTGCACTGGACTTGTAATGATTTTATAGAATAAAAGGTGAGAGTAGAGATATGACACGATGCGATGTATGGTTGAATCTGATAGATAGATATATAGATATGTCGTTAGGTAGATTCTCACTGGCTTATATTCAGCTTCACCCACTCTATCCTGCTTAAGTCAGAGAGTACCAGAAAGGGTTCTTCTCTCTCTTAATTCTCTCGTCTGTCTGCTCTCTATTGCTGATGTAATTCTCTCTTGCTATTACATCATCCCCTCTCCTGAAGAAATTTTTCACGTGTGAAAAATGAGCGTGCTGCTGTATCGTATCTATCTGGTTTGGCTACGAGTTTGTTGTAGCTAGCCTGGATTTGCTGAAACTAGCTTTTGGTACAGAATGCTAGCGATGATGCTGTTGCGAGCTAGCCAGTGTTGTTGAAAGCTAGCTATGATGATGAAAACTAGCTTATGTAGCAGAAAGCTGGTGATGGCCTTGTTGAGAGCTAGGTAAGGATGGTGAAGCTAGCGATGGTGATGTTGAGAGCTAGCTGGTGATGTTGCAAGCTAGCGATAATGATGTCTTCTTGTGTCATATATAAAAAAACGAAGGAGAGAGAGGGAGAGAATGAATTCATGGGTTCGTAGTCCATGGCAGTAATTCAAAAATATACAATTATCATGAAAAATATTTAGCTTAAATGGAGTATTTAAAATAATCAGATAATGAAGATGTCTTCAGTTTGTAAAAAAAATATTGACAAATTTATAAAATTAAATATTTTTTATTTTTATGTTTATGTCTGAATTGTTAACATTGAAAATCATTAAAAATATACTTAAGTAAAAAATATAAGTTTTATGTTAAATTGATGCTTAACATTGAAAAAGAAGTGAAAAAGTTTTAACTTAAATTAAGACTCTACATTGATAAAAATTGAATAATCATGAACAATAGTTTTATGTTAAATTCATGCTTAACATTGAAAAAAAGTTTTAAGTTAAATTAATAGATTACATTGATAAAAACATTGATAGAAAATCATGAACAATAAAATATAGTTTAAATATTTACAGTTTAAGTTAATTTAATTACTTAGATATGGTTAACATGTGACGATGATGTTATAAGAAGATAGTTCTAATTATTTAAAGTTCAAATATATTATTATTATTATTTTTAATATTTCTAATTGCTGTATTTACATATAAGGCTAATAGTTGTTTTGATAGCATTGAAAAAAAAGAATAATTTTTGAAAAAAAATTCGGACAATTACAATATAAAATCTAATACATTTAACATTATTAATGATCAATGATTAAATGATTATTAACATTTATATATATATATTATATATAATATATATATGTATATATATATAATACGATCCTTCTAGGAGTGATAATTACATTTGTGTGTATATTTTGTATAATTAATAAAATATTGGAAAATAAGGATTAAAAAGGTAATGTTAAAAAAATATAAGGTTAATGAAAATGAAAATATTCAAACAAGAGAAGTAAAGAAAAGAAGCTAATAGATAAATATTAAATAGTAAATAATAAAATGTATGTAAACATTAATGATATTTGTGAATAATAGTAAGTTAATAATAAAATTTATGTAAAAATTGGTTCTGAAGATAAAAATATAAAAATTGTACCATTTGGTCGACACATTTTGTGAAGTCGAAGACGACGTTATGTAAGTGTAATGGTTGTAGGAGGAGATGTTGGTTGTAGATGTTGATAGATAAATAACACCTCAATATCGGTATAAGATTTATAATTGATATATATGTATATGACTGACTGCCAAGGACTGTATACTTTACACTACAAGAACTGAACAGACTGACTGACGTGGCTAAACGATGTGTACAATTCAAGTGTGAGACTGTGAACAGAATATCTCTTTTTGACTCTGTCTCTCGTATATATATCCAACTGGCCTCTCCTCTCCTCTCTCTCGAGAGGGGCTCTTTCTCTCTGATGCGTGGTGGGGGTTCACTCGCTAGTGTGGATGAGTGGTGGGGGTTCACTACCCCTACATCATCCCCCCTCCTGAAGTAATTTTTCGTTTGTGAAAAATTAGCGTTGGTAGCTTGGCTGAAACGATGATGTTGATGCTGCTAAATTTGTAGCATATGTGGCTAGCATGCGACTAGCATGCTGTGCTTTTTTTTTTTCTTTTTTTTGAAAGCCAGAGTTGTTCAAGTCTGTCATAGAGATTTTTTTTTAAATTTTGAGCAGTCTTTGGCAGTAATTTAAATATGTACATTGAAGAACAATATTTACATGATTCGTTATTAACATAATTTGAGAAAAGAAAACTAATAATTTCAATACATGATATTGGATCTGCATTTTTAGTTTAGAAATATTAAGAGATCCATTAATTATTTATATTTGCAATCCAGATGCCATTGAAAATTTAAAATTATTTACATTTTGTTTTTATTTTGTCAATTGTTTATGTTATTGAAATACTTGGTAAATCCATTACTAAGTATCATGTAAGAGTTTGAATTATATTTACAAGGAGTTTTGCTGAATTTATGTGCATCATGGATTCATTTTCGATATAAAATTAGAAATTTAAAAATTTGAATATAAAATTGAACATAAAAATTGACTAAATCTAAGGTACAATAATGATTAAATAATTTTTTTTTATTTTTTATTAAATAAATATTTTCGCTTGAGTATAAGTATTAAACAATTGAAAAAATTCATGATTCATTTTCGATATAAAATTAGAAATGATTTCCATGTAATGAAACTTATGGTTATAAACAATTAAAAATTTCCAGATGAATGAAAAAACGTCATGATTATGGTATAAATGTGAAAAAAAATTATTTCCTAATTAAGTAATGATATACAATAATAATGATTTGATTAAATTGTTAAAATATCTTCTAATAATTATTCAGATGTAACAAAACTAATGGCTATAAACAACTGTTCATTTTTAAAGATGACTCTAAGAAAATGGAATATGAATACAAATAAAATTTCAAGATTGATTCTGCATAAATTTAAAATTCATTGAAAATTATACAATTGAAAAAGATTTTTGATAAATATCACAATTATAGAAGTAGATAATTAATAAACAAATGTGATGTAAAAAGATGCAGAGTAAAATTTAAAAATTAATACATACTTAAAATAATTGATAGAAAATTATATAATTGATTGATGATATGACATGATATAATAAAATATATAATTAATTTTTTTTTTTCTGTAAACACACATATTTATTTATATACAATTGTTTCTAGGAACCTTAATAATTTGTGTGTGTTTAGGCAAATTAATTAAATAGAAAGGAATGTTAGAAAAAGAAGAAAATAAATTTGTTAAAGTGAAAAAAAAGAATTTATCAAAGAAGTGATAATGTATGCAAATGCATGATGAAAAAAAAGCAATTTATGGAAGAAATGATAATGTACCTTTCCCATGGAAGATCCTTTGAATCAAGATGATTTAATTTAGTGTTTTATTAATCTTCGTTGATGCTTGTTGATTGTATGTTTAAATCTTATAATTCAATATTCATCGATGTTTAAAATTTTTATATTTGTCGATTTTGATTTTATTTAATTACATTTTTATTTTATTTTATTTATTTTGTTTTGTTTATTTTGTTGTATAAATTCTATAATTTATACATTCGTGGAATAATATATTTTGTTTGTTTTGTGTTTGTAGACGAATTAAATTACTTTCTTTTTTTTTTGCTTCCAACAAGGGTTGGAGTTGTCATACGCTGTCTTATAAATCAAGGTGCAATGATTTAATGTATTTGTTTTAGTTGATTTCTGAATCAACGGTGCAATGATGATTTTGTTTTCTAAATTTGTTTTATGCATTATTTGCACGAAGAAATTTGTTTTATGTTATGCGAAGAAATTTGTTTTATGCATAATGTTGTACGAAGAAATTGTTTTACGAAGAAGGCCTTGATAGAAACGTTTGCTTAATTTATGTAAACTTAATATTAATTTATAACTAGTGGACGAAATCGATTTCTTGCGAGCAGGAATGCAGGAATGCGCAGCTAGGATACGGCCGTAAGGAGATGTGGGTGTGAGCTCATAAATAATTAATTAATTATTCGAAGTTCGATGAAGGTCTGCATAATTAATTAATAATTCGAAGTTCGATGAATGTCTGCAGACTTAATTAATAATTTGAAGTTCGGTGAATGTCTGCAGATTATGTCGACAGAATTCGAAGTGCTAAAGCTAGATAGATTAAGCGAATATTTTGTTAGTGGTAAACAAGTATTATATTAGTATCATAAAATATATATATATGAATGTATATGGCCATTTGAAAGAAAATTATTTAGTTGGGGTGTTGATTTTAATCACACTTCAAGGTACATGTGACAAAAAACAATTAAAAGTGAAAGTGGTAAGTATAATAAACTGGGTTTTTACCAGGTGCAGAAAGATATCTCCTTTTATTAGTACTTCCATTGTTCGGCAATTCCTTGAAGATTAAAATTTCCCAATTGACCTGGGAAAATCCTTTCCTATTGAATGTGGCTGGAATTCCTTCCTAATGTGCTATGCTTATTGTTATTTCACCCTTTTGTCGACGTTTTTATTCTATTAAACAAGAAGCAAATAAATGAAGTATATCTAAGAATTAAGGGTTTTTACCTGTTTTGTCGGCGTTGAGACAATGCTGTGGAGGTTGTATTCCTTTTTTATAAATTTTCCAGTATTTTAATCCTGCAATAAAGTTTAGCATTGTACAGTTTGTTAAATTCCCGTATTGTTTGTTTCTCTAAAATAAGAAAAGTATTAGCAATTGCTCCTTATGACTCCTTTGTCGGTATCTAAATCTAAAATAAGAAATGTTTGGATTTGCTTTGTATCAATGCATTAGTAAATGCTTTGTATGATTTCCTTTATGACCTAAAATTCAATGTTTAAATAAAAAGGGTGTTTAACCTAAAATTGTTAAGAATGAGAATGTATATTATTTAAAATTAACAATAATTAAATGTATGATGATGATTGGGGTGTATGGCCTAAAATTGACCATAATCAATGTTCAATTCACACTAACGAAATTGTTTAAATAAATAGGGTGTATGATCTAAAATTAAATGTTGAATTTGAAACGTGCATTGAAATGTTGAAATACAATTTTCAAAACGCCAGGGTGTATTTACTGAGATATTATGTTGAATTTATTTAAAATTTTTAATTAAAATGTTTGTTTGAATTTAAATTTTGAAATTAATTTTGAAATTTTTCCTTGGACTAGAGTATTGTCTCCTCCCAACACCAGGAAAATTTGTCTAAATTTTCCTAAAATGTTTTTAAATTTTTGCCTTTCTTGGCCGTAGATTCATTTTATGTGTGTTTGTAGGTTTTTGTCGTAGATGTGCTTTTTTAATTTTGCTTAGATGCCTAATTTTCTTTCATTATCATTTAAGGTAATTAGTGCAGTCTGGTTGGAAAATATTTTGTAAATTTGGTACGGGCCATGATATTTTTTTGTGAATTTTCCTGTTGAAGTAAAATGTTTTAAATAAACATGGTCGCCTATGCTGAATTTTTGTGGTGAAGTGTTTTTGTTATAGCATTTTTGTCTGATTTGTTTCGCTTTTTCATTGTTGAGTTTGGCTTGTTTGTGTACTGTTTGAATTTTGTCGTGTAGGCATTTAGTGTGTGTGTTGAAGTTTTGTGTGTTGTGTGATGGATAATTCAGCACCCATGGAAATGTAAATTTTGTACCAAAAACAAGTTCATGGGGGGGTAAAGTTTGTGGATACATTTTTTGTAGAGTTGTGGGCTGCCTTGATTAATGGCAGGTAATTTATATTAATTTGGTCTATAAAGGAATTTATGTCGCTATTATGGGAACCGTCGAAAACTGGTAAATTATTTATCATTTGCAAGTTCCGGATGTTTACGGGATTTGGAGCGTTGCACTTGTTTAGAAGGTACGCGATTGCTTCATCAGCAGATTTTTGTTGGCCATCGATTGTGTAGGTAGACATGATTTTTAATAGTCTTTCTTTTAAAATTAACAAATTGCCACTTGTGGAAAGATTATGTTGTTTTAATTTTTGAATAATTTCGGCTCTTTTCATAAAAATGAAGTCGAAATTTTAAAAATATGAAATATACAAATAGATGTAACAAAAAATAGCGGAAATAAAATATTTAAAAGTGTAAAACTAAAATGAATAATAAAAAAATAATAGAAATTTATATCTTACCTTTTAATGAGAAATGGCTGGGTTCGATAGCGCTGCCACCAATGTAATGGTTGTAGGAGGAGATGTTGGTTGTAGATGTTGATAGATAAATAACACCTCAATATCGGTATAAGATTTATAATTGATATATATGTATATGACTGACTGCCAAGGACTGTATACTTTGCACCACAAGAACTGAACAGACTGACTGACGTGGCTAAACGATGTGTACAATTCAAGTGTGAGACTGTGAACAGAATATCCCTTTTTGACTCTGTCTCTCGTATATATATCCAACTGGCCTCTCCTCTCCTCTCTCTCGAGAGGGGCTCTTTCTCTCTGATGCGTGGTGGGGGTTCACTCGCTAGTGTGGATGAGTGGTGGGGGTTCACTACCCCTACATAACTCCTGTGTCAATATGTATTATGCGTTCATCGCAGTTAATAAGAAGTGTCAGTTCTTAATCTTCCATTTGCTGATTATACTTAAGTCCATTACATGTTATCAGTGTTTCTGAATTAATAAAATTCACTTAAGTCTAAATTCCTTCTTATAGGAATTTTGTTTTAATGTTTATAGTTTAAGGTTCATTATGAAATTTACCTATTTTGAATCAAGGTGCAATGATTCAATTTGTTTCTTTCTTACAGGAAGTTTGTTTGTTAATTTAAGTTTTAAATTTTATGAAATTTTCCTATAAATTTTTTGAAAGTAAGTGGAATGGTTTGATTTGTTTTGTTTTTAATTTCTCAATATAGTTTTTCAATGAAGTCGAAGTTTTAGGTCATATATATATATATAATATGTTTAATTCTTTTAAAGCTTGTAATTTTTATTTTCGTCGATTATTAATGATATCATTGTTTTGTTTATTGTTTTGTTGATATTGTATTATTTTAATTTATTATTAATAATAGATTTTATAGTTATTGCTTATGTTATAATCTAAAGCTAAGCGAGCAGGAATAAGGAATGATTGCGCAATTTCATGGGAAGGAAGCGATCGCAATGTTCCGGAAATGAGCTCATGTGTGCACATATATACTTTAAATATGGAACGATGTCTGCAGATTTCGTAGTTTATTTTAATTATTTAACATTCCTTTCGTAGTTGCTTTGAAGTTGCTAAAAGGTCGTAAGGAAAAAGAGTACATTGTTAAAACATATTTGAAGATTAAAGAAGTTTTCATTCATTAAGGAAAAATATACTTCGTTATAATAATAAAATGGTTTGATAGTTCTAAAGCTAGAGAGAGAAAGAGAATACATCATTATTTAATAACTTTTACCATGGATAATATGATTTGAAAGGATTGTCACAATACATAGCAATAAATATTTATTATACATAAGGGACGTAGACAATCACAGTTCAAATGCCGACATATAAAGAAATTAATTTTGAAGGATCAAATATTAAATTTAAGGGATTTTACCTGGTATAGAAAAGATTTAACCGGTCAGTTACCTCAATAGGATTTAACAGGTCAGTTACCTCAATAGAATTCGGCTCTCCTGTTTGTAGAGAAAACCTTTGTACGTTTTATTCACTGGTATCTGGCAAAGTACAGTGAAAGGTGTCCACATTGTTTCTCACCTAAAAACTTTTTATAAATTTGAAAATTCATTATAAACGTGACCTCCTTTGTACTAAGTAGACAATCACTTCTTGTAAGGTTTGGAAAGGCCATTTGAATAGATTTCGGCTTGCTGTGGGGTCGTTGGCTTAATTCTTTGTCTTGAGGCTGTCTTGAAGTTGACTGTTCTGGTGTCTGGGAAAAACATCTGTACAGTGAAAGTCACATTGTTCTGTTTCTTTGACCTAAAATTTCTTATAACTTTTAAGCACATTGTGATTTGACCGCCTTTGCTAAAACATTTGAAATAAAGGAAATATATAAAATGTTCTATTCACGAAAGAATTTTTACTGCTTGTCTACCTAAAACATTAAAGGAAGGATTTGCAAAGAAAATTAGTACAATTATCTATAAGATCTGAAAAAAAAATAGATTGTTAAAATTAATCAAAGTCTTTTATTAAATGTATGTATTATCTCGTCGCGGTCTGTAAGGAAAATTAAATGATTAAAATGTTTAAATTTACTTTATAATAATTAATTTGTTGAAATCTTTGCGTGACCTGAAATTCAATAAATATTTATTGGAATAGTATTTATTAAAAATAAAAATTATATTATTCTACCACAATGTGTGATTTTAAGCGAATAAAATGTATATGTGATTTTATGATTTACTGTTTAACTGTTAAGTGCAGCATGTATATGTGTCTAATAATGAATGGTTGCGGGAGAACTGATATGCATAAAAACTTTAAAGAACACTTTATTATCAAAACACTGTTACAAATACGTCCGATCAGCACTGTGTCTAGAGCTGTTGTGCTATTCAAAAAGAAATATATCTCTATTGAATAGAGTAGGGGTTCATAGGAGTAGTTCGCATTTCAGCCCAAAGGGCGCAGTAATGTATATAATTCAAAATAATCTATTGGAATTATTGATATTTTACTGAACATACCGCCCCCTTGAAATAGTAGTAATATTTCAACAAATTTTGAAAATATTGAAGGAGTTTACCACAAAGCTTGACATTGATAATTATATTGATCTAGAACATAATTTAATGATAAAATGATATGGTGCACAAAAAATGATAATACTTTAGGAGAAATAATGTATGTAATGAAATGGGTTGAATTTATGCTTTTATTAAATGATTCAAAATTGAAGATAGCTGGTGACATGATGAGCTGTGGTTGTCTTTCTTATCGTCGAAGTTGTCTTCTTCTATGGGCAATGGACAAATCTTGGTGATTGGTCTCTTGTACAATTTACCGTTTGCAGTTCTAATAGTTACAACTCTTACGTGACCATCATCTCCTGGATGTATAGCGTATATTCTCGCTAATTTCCATACTGATGGAGATAGGTTGTCCTCTTTGACAAGTACAAGAGCACCAAGCTTGATGTTGGTAGTCTCCCTTCTCCATTTCGTTCGCTGCTGAAGTTCGTTTAAGTATTCTTTGGCCCATCTTGACCAAAAGTGTTGAGTCATTTGCTCCACATATTGCCAGCGGCTAAGCATAGAGCGTTTGAGCTCACGCACATCGGGAGTGGGAACGGAGGTGAGGGAGGTTCCTATAAGGAAATGTGCTGGAGTTAAAGCAGAGTGATCTGAAGGATCAGAGGAAATGGGTGTAATATGTCTGGAATTGATTATAGCTTCTACTTGTGTTAACAAAGTTGTAAATTGAAAATAAGTGAGTACTGATTTGCCAATAATTCTCCTTAAATGCAGTTAACTAGTCGGACCCCGGACTCCCAAAGACCGCCCATGTGGGGAGAGGCAGGAGGCAAGAAGTGCCAATTTATACTCTCTATTGATGAGAAGTTGGCTAATTTGTTGACATGTTCTTGAGATTTCATTAGATCAGCATGTTCTTTAAGCTGTCTGTTCGCTCCAACAAAGTTGGTGCCATTATCTTTGTAAACGTGTGCAGGTTTTCCTCTTCTTGAAGCAAATCTCTTGAAGGCTGCTATGAATGTTTCAGTGCTGATATCCTCGACCAACTCTAAATGTAGAGCTTTGGTTGCAAGGCATACAAATAGAGCCACATATGTTTTGATTGTTCTGGCATTCTTCCTATTTGTGATCTTAGTCAAGAAAGGACCGCAATGGTCGAGACGGTGTTACTCTAGGGCTTGGTAGTTGGCCCATGAGCTACTGAATATTAGTTGGTTTTGCTTTAAAACATGTAAATACCTTTCTGACTACCTGACGTCCTCTTACTGGCCAAACCCTTCTCTAATTATGTTTAACAAACCCTGCGAACCAACATGTAGGTTCCTTAAATGTTCAAATCGAACAATTAAGTCTGTGATCTTATGATGTTGAGGAAGCAACATTTGGCACTGCTGATCTGGGTGCACTTGTGCATTCCTGAGTCTTCCTCCAACTCGAAGGATTCCTTTGAGTATAGAGGTATATAGTAGGCAGATGGAATCTGTATAGAGGCATATAGTATCAATTTTAATTTTTAGTGCCTTCCTTACTGTATCAAGTAGTTGACTTAGAAGAAGTGCAGCGCATAACTCTAACCGAGGTAAGGTCACCTTCCTCAGAGGAGCTATTCTCGATTTTGCTGTGAGAAGTTGTACTGTTTTTTGACCATCATCCTTTATGCAGCGAAGATATATACAGCAACCATAGGCCAATTCGGAAGCGTCGGCAAATCCGTGAATCTCAGTGATTTCTCTATTGACAGAAACCACCTGTCGATCAATTCGTATGTGGTCTGCAAATGGTACGAGAGAGCTGTACTTGAGCCACTGGTTCTTCAAAAATTCGGGAACTTCTTCGTCCCAATTAATTTTTAATTGCCATAAGTTTTGCATTATGATTTTTGCTGTAGTGACAATCGGGCCAATTAAACCGAGAGAATCGAAGATCTGCGCAATTGATGATAGAATGGTTGTTTTAGTTATAACTCCATCTGGCTTGATCCTGGCTGTAGTGAACTGAAGCGTATCGCTTCGAGGGTTGTAGATTAACCCTAAGGTTTTTACTGTTGGATCGTCATCTCCCTTTATCATAACAAATTCTTGAGAGATGTCTGGTGTTGGGAGATGGCTCAATAGTTGTGTAACATTTGAGCACCATTTTCGAAGATGGAAGCCAGCCTTTTCAAGAAATTTTATTATTTCCCTTTGCTTTTGTAATGCTTCCTTTAATAAATCTGCTCCGCTGGGAAGATCGTCCACATAGAAGTCCTTCGCCAAGCTTCAGCCCCTAGTGGATATCGTTCCTTGTATATGCCTGCTAACTCTCTGAGTGCTCTTGTTGCTAGAAATGCGGAGGATGTTATTGCGTATGTGACCGTTTGTAATTCAAAATATCTTGTGAGTTCGCTCAGATTTTCCCGCCACAAAATGGTCTGTAATGGAGTTTGAGATGGATCTAGTCTAATTTGGCGATACATTTTTTCAATGTCTGCTGACATAATTATGCTATAAAATCTGAATTTTATAAGAATTTCAAATAAGGGCGGTTGCACGTTTGGCCCAACTAATGCTATGTCGTTAAGAGATTTTCCTGAATCAGTTTTGCAGGAGGCGTCAAAGACAACACGCAGTTTAGTTGTTGTGGACTCCTTGAGGACTGCGTAGTGTGGAATGAAGTATCGTACGCAAGAATCATCGATTGCAGCTGCTTGTGAAATTTCTTTCATGTGCCCGAGGGAAGATATTCTAACATGAAGATGGCATAGTCATAAGCTAGTTGGTTATATTGAAGCCTAGGTTCAGATGATAGAAGTCTTCTAGTAGCAATTTCTAGAGAATTTCCTAGGCTTGATGGGTCTTCTCTTAAAGGGAGCATCACAATGAAACGTCCATTTTGATCTCTATTGGTAGTTTCCTTGAAGTATTCTTCACAGATCTTATCTTCATCAGACAGTTCACTGTTTGGATCAGATTCTTCCAGTCTCCAGAACCTTTCTATCTGCGAATTTAATTGATCACTTGTAACTAAGTAACTGGTACTACTGTCGAACACTTTAATAATCCTTCCAGTAACTTCGTGGATTGAAGCTTGAGTTTCGTGTTTTGAATATTGATGCTTCGATTTTCCAGGATGTCCCAGAAGATATCAGCTCCAATGAGGGCACCAACTGAACCTGGTTTATAAAAATCTGTATCTGCCAATTGTATGCCCTTGTGAATATTTTCTCTGCTGAATGATATGGGTGAAGTGGGTAAAGTGCCAGTTATTTTAGGAAGAATGTAGAACATTTGATTTTTAGATGTACAGGTGCCGTCAGATGATTGTATTGTGGCGCGTATTTTATGTGATGCATGGGAAGCAACTGAGCTAATTCCTTTGATGGAGAGATTCACCTTTGTGCGCTGAAGTCCCAAACAGTGAGCGAAAGATTCGGTTATAAAACTGGACATCGATCCACTGTCTAACAGAGCTCTGCACTTCCTAGGCTTACCATCTCCATCAAGGATATGAATTACTGCAGTGGATAGCACGACAATACTGTCTTGATGCAGACATTTTGATGTATAGGATGATGTAGATTCCTGAAATGCAGCCGGTGGAAGATTTGTTAGTGCTGGTTTCTGGTTTAGTAATGTGCTGTTTTGTTTGTCACTGTGTATGATAGTATTGTGTCTCTTTTTGGTAGTTGTTGGAGACTTGCAGTTTTGTAATATGTGTCCTGGTCTGAGGCAATTTAAGCAGAGTTTTAATGATCTGATTTTGTCTGCTCTGGTTGTGAAGAAAGCTTCAACATTTTTCTTGACAGCGTGATATGTGATGTGGTTCGTTGCAAAGAACGCATAGTGGTTGGTTCATGGAATTATTGTTGTCTTGAGTTGTTAAGCAGCGTTCTTCTTTAGGTTTGTTCTTGAACCCTCCTTTAAATTTGTATAACTGATTTGAGTCCTTGTTGGAAACCTTCGGAGTATAGAGTAATTGCTTTGAATGTGCTTGTGCGGACTTGCTATTGGCATCTATGGAATCAAGAACGATACATTTTTGTTTAATGAAAGATTTTATATCTTGTAATGTAGAAAGCCTGTCAGTTCGGGAAGTCTCTTGCCAATCCTTGTATGTAGTACTGCCTAATTTGCTTGAGATCAAGTGCACGAGGAGTGTGCTTCATGATTCTACAGGTTGCTTCAAGGCTTCTAGAGTTGATATGTGCTTCATGATGTTGTCAAACAATTGCCTCAGATGGTATGCGGATGCCCTTTCTATTTTTGGAATATCGAATAGTGCTCTAACATGTCGCTGAATTATCAGATTTTCATTGTGGAAGCGTTCTTTAAGCAGTTTCCATGCCACTTGATAGTTCGATGAAATTAGTTCAAGAGAGTTAATGACCTTTTCTGCTTCTCCTACTAGTGAAGCTTTGAGGTAAAATAATTTTTATACATTGGTGAGTGATGGGTGATTGTCTATAACTGACATGAAGAGGTCTTGAAATGATAGCCAGTCTTCAAGTGCACCGCTGAGATGCGGCAAGTTGATGGGAGGAAGTTTCACGAGAGCCTGAGGAGCGTTTGGTTTGAAACCCTGAGTTGTGTTTAGCGATTTTAGGAATTGTTCTGCTGTAGCCGTGAGGTCGAAGTATTGCTCTTCAAAAATAAGCCTTTCGCTTACTTGCCCTTCATCCAAGAGTTCAATTTCAGATTGAACTTCCTGAAATTCCCTCCATGCCTCTTCAAGTTTATGTAATCTGATGTTGATTTGAGAGGGTTCTGCTTGTTTTGAATCTATATCTTCTAAAAATGTATTCAATCTATCGAAATATGAAGTAATTTGATTTCTCTTTTTTATTAGCTTTTTTAAAGGATTCATTATTAATTGATTGCGAATATTTCAAAACAAAATTTTATATTGAAAGATTAATAAATTCTAAATGCGTAAAAAATATGAGAATATTAGCTTGCTATTGGCAAATCTGGAGTATAATTGTAGTTGTGAAGTTGGTACCCAGATCTGTAAGAAGATATTTAGGCGTACCGTATCTGGTAAATATATCATTAACCATAATCTGTGCAATTGTTTCTGCTTTTTGGTTCGTCATGGGAAACATCTCCAAATAGCGAGAATATTGACAGATTATCGTTAGTATATATTTATATTCTTCACCTGTGTCGCTGTTGACAGATGCATCCAGTGGTCCAACTGCGTCAACGGAAATAGCTTGCCAGGCATTTTTGGGCTCACTGAATGTGCCTAAAGGTGGTTTATAGGCATCTTTTGTTTTTCTTGTGACTCAGTTATAGCAGGTCTGAACGTATTTTTGTACATCATTTGAGATGTTTGGCCAAGTGAATTGTGTTTTTATGCGTTCATACGTTTTCTGCCTACCATAATGCGCTGATAACAGTTTGTAGTGATAAAGGCGCAGAACACTATCACGCAACCCTGACGGTACTAGAATGCAATTGTCAGAAACTGTAATTAAGAGGCCTTGATCATTGAATTTGTAATTGTTTGAATTTTTTAATCGCTGACATTCTGGATAGCCAGCTTGTTGCTGAGCAATTTCAAGTAAATCAATTGTTGGATAATATTCGTCCACTGTCTGATCAGTACTGATGCAGCCTATATAATGGCTTAAAGCATCAGCATGCGTGATATTTTTACCCGATCTGTGCTCAATGTAAAAATCGTATTCGCTTAATTTGAGCGACCATCTATATAATTTAGAATGAGGGTCTTTTAAATTTTTGAGCCACTGTAGAGCTGAGAGGATGTAATTATTTTAAATCTGTAGTCGTAAATTATTTGTCGATACTGTTTGCAGCCAAAGAGAATAGCTAACAATTCTCTCTCTGTGGTACAAAGTTTCGACTCATTATCCGACAGAACTCGTGAAGAGAAAGCTATGGGACGCTCTTCACCATTTATGTGTTGGCTCAAAATTGCTGATATGCCGACGTTGCTCGCATCCGTAGTTAAAATAAATTCATATTGATAATTGGGGTATGCCAGAATGGGTTGAGAAATTAATTTTTGTTTAAGAATTTGGAATGCCGATGTGCATTGGGGAGACCATACAAACTTAATATTTTTCTTTGTCAAATCCGTTAAGGGTTTGGCTATTTCAGCAAAATTATATATAAATTTGCGGTAGAAACCTACAAATCCTAAAAATGCCCTAACATCTTTTAATTTTTTCGGAATCGGATAGTTTTCTACTGCTTTTAGTTTGACATGATCTGGAGAAATGCCTTTTTTGCTCAATGTATGGCCCAAATATTTGCATTCTTTTTTGAAGAAGGTACATTTATTTAGGTCTATGCAAAGATTGCCCTGCTGTAATTTTGTGAGAATTTTTTTGTGTGGATGTTTTAAGTGTTCATGAAATGTTTTGCCGTGAGAGATTAATATGTCGTCAATGAATGTATGGCATATGTCACCCGTGTATCCTGTTAACAGTTTGTCCATCTGCCTTTGATAACAGGAAGAAGCATTCTTTAATCCGAATGGAAGAGTAAGGAATTTGAATATACCGAATTCTGTGATGAATGTAGTTTTGTCTTGTGATGATTTGTCAAGTCTAATGGAATGAAATGCGTTTGATATGTCGAGTGTTGTGAAGTATGTTGTGTCATGTAATGTGGATAAAATGTATTGAATGTCTGGAAGAGGATAAATTTCAGATGTGGTGATTGCGTTTAATTTACGCAGATCAACCACGTACCTGTACTGTTTGCGTAACTGGGTGATGTCGTTTGGATCGACTTTTGTCTGATCCGCAGACTTCTTCTTAACCAGAATTACCGGATGAGCCCAGTTATTAGTACTCGGTTCAATTATTCCTCTATCCAGATTATCTTGTATGAGAGCTTTTAGTATGGGAGCTTCTGAGTGAGATAATTTGTAAGGTCTACTGTGTACAGGCGGATGATTTTATGTGTCTATGTGGTGTGTTATACCTGTAAATTTTGTTTTGTAGTCTTTATCATGTGTGAATGTGTCATAAAATGGAGCGAATGTTTCAACAGTTTTGTCTGCTTGTTGTGGAGAGAGATGAGTGAGTTTCTGGCGTAATTGTTGTTGAAAGGCTTTTAATTGTATTTTTTCTTTGTGCGAAAGTTGTTGAATGGAATTTATGGTATGTTTGTGTGATGAATTTAGAATCTCCGGGTTGTAATGAATGTGTGCGATTGGAAAATCTTTGGTGATGGAGATCTCATGGTGTGTGGTGTTTATTAGCGTAATTGCACAAGCGTTATTATGTACGTTTGTCAGTGTGTGTGGCAAGTAAAGTGCTGTAAGCAGGCTGTCATGTTGTGTCAACATTATGGAACCGTCTGGAATTTTTGTGTGAAGAGTGTATGTATTGACTATGTGTGTGCGTGCCGGAATTATGATTTTATGTCGTGTTGACAATGTTTCGGGTAAAGTTGTGTTGAATGGTATTAATTTGTGATGTGGTGTTGTCTGTTAAGAATGGAATTACTGTTTTATGTATGGTTATGTTCAAGTTTTTAAAATTTATAATTGCTTGAAATTTTGTGAGCAGGTCTCTCCCAATGATCATTTCAAATTCATTTTTCAGTTGGGACACTATGAATTTACCCTGAATTTTTGTGTTTTCGCCGATTGATAAATGAACGGTTGACAGACCATAGTTGGGGATAATCTGATTTCTAATCGATTCAGGATTATTTCAGATTTTTCGGGCCTCGATTTGACATGACTGGCATGTATGAGAGAATGCAAAGCGCCTGTGTCTATTAACGCTTTAATTTTTTTGTTTTTAATTTGAACGGTAATTAATAAATTATTCGAATCTTGGAGTGCCGGGATCAGTACAGTGGTAGCCGTTTGAGAAAACGGCTGAGCGCCTAGTCGTTTTTTGAATTAATGATGTGCGCCTTAGCTGTGTGCCCACGCTTTTCACATATCTGGCATGTTGGTGGAATCCAGGGGTTTGAAGTATTGCCACTATTAAATTTATTATTGCTACTACCATAATTATTATTACCCTTATTATTATTACTGTTGTTATTATTATTATTGTGAAATTGGTTTTTGATATAAGGCCTACTTTGCCTGAAAGGATGATAGTTTGGCTGAAATTGAGGCTTTTTGCCAAAATTAGTGCGCGTTCTATTTCGATTTTTATTATTACATTCGCGATTCCAGTGGTCGCCTTGACAGAACTTACACGGCGACGGTGGTTCTGAAACTACGTTTCTTTTTCTCCGCGATGTTACCACTTGGAATTTTTGCTTGCATTCATTGTGCCAGTGCATACCAGCACAATGTTTGCAAGGCGATGGCGGTTTTTGTGTGGATTCTACAGGCGTATCTGACTTTTTTATCGCAAATATTGAACCTTGCGGTTCTACGTTTTGAATATCCCTAAGGCTGTGGCATAAGCTTGTGCCTCATCCAGGGATTTAGGAAGTTTTATCTGTGCCTGAGCCTTAATTGAACTAGGTAAAGATTTGATGAAGGCGTCTGTAGTTAATTTATCTACAAGATTTTGTAATGTAAGAAGTGGATTCTCTTGTGCTTTGAAAAGCAACAAGGTAGAAATATGTTTGATGCGATCAGAGAACGCTTCAAGAGTTTCATTTGGATTCTGATGCAGGCTGGTTATTTGCTGCAAAAGAACAATGGGCGTTTTTTCTTTTTTAAAAGTGTTACTTAGATTTTCTATTGCCGATTGATAGGTGAGAGAGATATTATTATTCGCGCATTGATTCTTAAAGGTATCAAAATAAATCTTTGCGGGACCTGTTAGTTTTAAAATCAAAATTTCTAATTTGTCCGCATCAGACCAACCCGACAGGACACTATAATTATTGAGTTGGTGGATGAAGCTGGAAATATCGCTATTGTGCGAACCGTCGAATATAGGTAGATTATTTATCATATGGAGATTCCTGATATTTACAGGATTTGCCGTATTTAAGAGGTACGCGACTGCCTCATCGGCTGTCTTTTGCTGACCATCAATCGTATAAGTTGCCATATTCTTAATTTTCGATAAGCGTTCTTTTAACACTCATAAATTACCGCTTATTGGGAGATTATGTTTTTTGAGTTCTTTGATGATATCGGCTCTTTCCATAAAAGGAAAAAGGTCGATAAGATTTTAAATGTAAAAAGAATTGAGTGTAAAATGAATAAATATAAATAAGTAAAAATGAATATAAATAAGTAATGAAATAAATATATGTAAACATGTAAAACTGAAAGAAATGACTGAGCGTTGACAATATGGCGAAGGACTTTAGATTGAAAGGATTGGATTCTCTGGATGTTGGATTGTTTCGCGGAGCCCCACAGTTCAGCTCCGTAAGTCCAGATAGGTCTCAGCAAAAAATATGAATTAGATTTAAATTTCAAATTTAGAAAATATTGATCATTTCAGAAATAATTTCCATAAATTGCAATTGTTGAATAATTGCAATTATAAAATAAAAGCTCATTTATCATGATGATCGCTCACCAACGAAATAAGCAACACGCACCGAGCAACATACCTCAAAGTGGTGTGGAAACTGTTGTGAAGCGCTAAGAAAATGAGTTTATTTTTTAAATAGTTTCAATAGGTGTAATAGAAGGGTGTTAGGTGGGGGGAACTGTACAACAGTGTCCGCCATGACAGCGGCATGACAACACACGATCGCCGTCATTTTATTTGATTAATCAGGGAAAAAAATCCGTGTAAATTCCATAAAAATTAAAAGATTTCACAACTACTACAAAAAATTATTTTTAATTTTAGAATTATTTTTAAACAATTCTATTTTTATAGACTTTTTTTTCCTAATTACTTTATTTTACTTAATTGTAATTTGTTTTCTTTGTTCCAGGCGCCATTATGTTGTAATGTAATTGTAACCTATTTTATAAATGTGATCTTAAATTTTATAATGTTCTTACTAATTGTAAAGTGAAAATAAGTTTAAATTTTGTGTAACGCTATTAATAAAAATAATATTTTACAGTTATTATTAAGTGAAGTGTAATTAATAATACTTGAAATTGTAATTAAATGCTGAACCCAATTACGAGGTACAGTAACCGGACAAACTAATTGTTGCTAATATAACTAATGGAGGCATGGCCGGATTAACCAACAAGTAAGACAAATGTCTAGGGCCCATAATTTGGAGGGGCCCAGATTTAATTTATATTACATTTATTATCAAAATATCAAAATAATGTCAAGACCATAGAGTACAATTCAGCTGAATGACTTATTAAGTTTTTATTTTCGAAATAATATGTAGAAAAATACTGAATCTGTGAAAAATGTCAATAAAAAACAAAATTTCTGGTAGTACTGGGAAATTAATAAATTACAAAAAGTTTTGAGGGTATACAGTACACAAATAAAAACATTGGAGTGAACGACAGTAGTTGTTCAAGTGAAGTTGGTTACAAAGTGAGGTTAGATGGGAAATTAAATAGTTATGCAACAAGCATTTTCTATAAAAAAGAAATTGTAGCCATAAATTTTGAAAATTAACGGTTATTTTATAAAAAAGAGAATACGTACAGTGTATTTTCTCTGACTATTAACTGTGAAGAAGGCATGGCTGGCATTTTTCATATTTCATTTTCATTCATAAATCAAACAAAAATATGAAAACACTCCTCTACTTGATGGCCTTAGTAGCGAAGTCCTTTAAAAAAAATATATATATAAAGGGGACCCAATTTATATTTTGTGTAGGGCCCGCTGGAGTTTTAATCCGGCCCTGGTTGGAGATGAAAAAGATTGTAAATACAAAGGAGTCATTGTTTAGTAATGACATTTATTTACAAATTGAGCTAATAACATTGAATGGTTTTTTAAATTTTTTAGATGTCAGAAAAATAATGTATTTTAAACTTAATACAGATTCAGAATGACAAAAATATTAGGACAAACTAATTTTTTTTAATTGGACGCTTTTTTTTTTTTTTTCTTTCTTTATTTACACCGACAGATTTATTGTCATAAGTAAATTTGATGAGAGCAATACATAAGACAAAACAAAATAAATAAAACAAAATATAAATGAGCGGAGAAGTCACCCAGTGGTGACACTCCTTACTAGTTTAGTTACTTTCATCCCTTAAGAGATCACGAGGCCACGTTCGCCGCAGACGTCTGGGAGGATTATCAGGGAGTGTCCGGGATGAAAGTCGACGAACGAGAGGGTTGCAATGAGAGGATAAAGGTTTGTGAAATTTTTTGTAGCGGATTTTGATAATATCTTTAAGGAAAGGGATATTGAGGTCATTGTGGATAGTTAAATTTGATACATAATAGGGAGCGTTAACTATGGTTCTAAGGATTTTGGATTGTTGGGATTGGATACGTTGGAGGTTTGAACGCCTGGTTGAACCCCACAGTTCAAGTCCGTATGTCCATATTGGTTTAAGAAATGACGTATATATTAGTCGTTTGTTTTCTAATGAAAGTCGTGATCTGTTATCGAGAAGTCTTTTAACAAGTCTGTATCGTGTAGTGAGTTCCTGTCTTTTGAGTCGTGTATGTGGATTCCAAGTTAACCTTTTGTCGATATAGAGCCCAAGGTAGCGGACGACATCAACAGTTGGAAGAGGGACATGGTTATAGAATAGAGGTGGAAGAGTGATCCGGCGTAATGTGAAGGTGATTTGCTGGCATTTGCTTTCATTAATTCGGATTTTCCATTTTTTGAACCAGGTTTCTATTTCAGTTAAATGACTTTGTAGGTTTCTATATGAAATTACAGGATCAGGATGAGGAGAGAGAATTGCAGTGTCATCTGCATAGGTTGTGAGAAGGGTGTCAGTTCGGACAGGAATATCTGCAGTGTATATTGTATAGAGTATAGGTCCGAGGATACTGCCCTGAGGCACACCTGCCTCAGAGCGATGAAGAGGAGAAAGAGAGGATCCGACTGATACTTGGAAATATCGATCGGACAGATAGGATTTAAGGATGAGATAATAGGTAGATGGTAGGATGCCCTTGATTTTCCAGAGCAGACCCTGGTGCCAGACTCGGTCGAAAGCCTGCTTTACGTCGAGAAAGATTCCAGCGCAAATCTCCTTTCTCTCAAGGGAGGATGAGATGGTGTCTACAACGCGGTGAAACTGTTGTATGGTTGAGTGGTGGCGTCTGAATCCGAATTGGTGATCAGGTATTGTATTTGATGTTTCGAGGATTGGATTTATTTGCTTTAAAAGGAGTTTCTCCAGGATTTTTCCTAGAGCAGAAAGGAGACTTATGGGACGGTATGAAGAACAAAGATGCTGGGGTTTCTTGGGTTTGGGAATCGGCCTTATTATGGATAGTTTCGTCTGAACTGGAAAATAAGTGGTTCTTAGAACAGAGTTATAGATTGTAGTGAGGAATACTATAGCTTTTCTTGGAAGACGGCAGAGGATGTGTGGGGTTATAAGGTCAAATCCAGGTGCCTTTTTTGAAGAAAGGTGATTTATTGTAAACTGAACATCAGACGGAGTGAAAGGTTTAGGTGGAAGAGTCAGAGGTAAAGGAGTGTCTAAGTCTTGTTTTAATGTTTGATGGAATTGGGGATCGTCTGGAATGGAAAGAGGAGTGAATACAGTTGTGAAGTAAGAGGCCAACTGAATAGCTTTATCTTCATCAGATGCAGCCCAGGGTCCATCTTCACGACGCAGAGGTGAAGGAACTAATTTATAGGATAGAATCCTTTTTGTAGCAGTCCAAAGAGATTTGTCTTCTGTCGTAAGTGATTCGGTGTAGCTATGAAATTGTTCTTGTTGCAGTAGTTTAAGTTCAGTTCTGAGTAAGTGATTTAGTCTGTTCCATGTTCTTCTATCCGAGGGATAGCGAGTTCGCTGCCATCTCGAACGTGCACGTCTTTTTTCCATAATAAGTGTCCGTATTCGTAAAGGGAGTTTAGTCGTAGGGATTTGGAGTCGTGGAGTAACTTGAATTGTGGATTGCTGAATGGCTTCTTGTATGGAGCTTGTAATGTAGTCTACAGCACAATCAATTTGCTCTGTTGTCTTTAATGGGATGTTAAGATTTATCTTTTCTTGTAGTAGGGTTTGGAACGAATCCCAATCGACTTTACCTGTAATAAGAGTTGGTTTTAGTGGTTTGGGAAAGGGGCAGGTATCTAGAAGAAGTAATATAGGACTATGATCTGAGGAGAGATCAGTTAGTGTCGAGATGTCAAAGTAGAAGAAAATCTGTGAAGTTATAAAAAAGTCAAGAATGTCAGGGAGTTTGGAAGGGGATGTGGGCCAGCACGTTGGTTGATTTGGAGAAATGAAGTTATAGTTTTGGGATAACAGAAGATTAAGGAATTTTCTTATCTTACGACACCCCCATTGAGGGTGTTTCGCGTTGTAGTCACCACCAGAAAGGAATCTAGGACCTAGGGTATCGAAGAAGGTAACTAATTGTTGTTGAGAAATGGGTTGATTTGGGGGACAATATACAGCTGTAATATTGAATTGATTTTGTAGGGATATAGCGGTAGATTGGAGATAATCGGTAGAGGTTGGGGGTAATAGATGATGGGATAAGGAATTTCGAACAAGGATTGCCGCTCCACCATGGGCTGTGTCATCAGGGTGATCTGTCCTGTACGTTGTATAATTAGTGATGTAAAAGTGAGATCTACTGGTAAAGTGTGTTTCCGTTATAAGTGCATTGTCTATTCGTCTGTCGTGTAGAAATGTATTAAGTTCATTTCTGTGGGCATTCAATCCATTAGCATTCCATAGCAAAATAACTATTGAATTTTGAGTAGGAGGACTTATGGTGCTAGGCGGGGAAGAAGCTGTGAAACAAGTGTGTTAAGTAGGTTGAATAGGGGAGTTAAAAGAGATTCAAATTTTTAGAAAAAGGAGTTTAGAAGGGTGGTTATGTCATGGGAAGGGATTTGAGGATGTGATCTCGTGACCTCCGAATAGAGAGGCACATGTCTTGAATGCTGAGAAAATGGTGACGATTGCTGTGTTTGTTGTTGCTGTTGCTGGGGTCCTGCTCTGAGCTGATGCTGGCGCTGACGTTGAGCAGTGAGAGGAAGCGATGGAAATTCTGTTTGAGATGTTGATGGAGGGTGTGATTTCTGGCGTACCTTTGCTGTAACTGTTTGTCCGCGGGCTTGTTCTCTCTCTCTTCGGATTCTCTGCAACTCTTTGTGTGTTATACATCCTCGGTAGTTAGCGGGATGGTCTCCGAGACAAAGTGCGCGTGTAGCGGGAGTATCGCATGTTTTTATGGCATTCCTCCCATATATGCGGTCCAGCACACTTAACACATCTGGGTGCTAGATGGCAATATGCCCTTGTATGGCCATATTGTTGACAGCGCTTGCACTGTGCGATTTCTCTGTTTTGTAAGGTTCCTCTACTCTAATTATAGTATTCAAAATTGCATTAAGCTTGAAAATATCTTTATTGTTGCTGGCAGGTTCAAGATCTACGTAGAATAGTGGAAGAGGAGTTTTTTCTAACGGGTGACGAATGTTGATTACATTTCTCACTTGGAATCCTCTACTTTTGAGCTCCTCTTTTATTTCATTTGCTGGTATTGAGAAGTGGAGATTGCGCAGTACCACTCTATATGCTTTCTCTTGCTTGAGCTGGTAAGTATGATATTCAATATTTTTTTCATTCAAATAATGAATAGCTTTTCTATAGGATTCTATATTTGTTGTAGAGACGAGAATATTTTCCGAGCGAGCTTTACAATTGAAGTTTTCTGCACCTAAAGCTGTTTTTAAGTCACTATTTAAGCGCATGAAATTAGTAATTTTATATACATAGACTGGGGGTGGTCTAGTTGCTGTAACAGGGTCACATATTTCTGGAAGCACGTTGAATTTGTTTGGAGTTTCGAAGTCAGAAACGAATTGTTGTATTTGTGGTAGATTGTCGTTCATTGTCTGTGTAATCTGCTCTCTTTGATTTGCCTGTGTTGTAGTTAGTGAAGTAGAGGTGCTTGGTAGATAATTTGAACCTTCAGGAGCGGTATTTGTGTTAACTTGTCGACTTCTTTGTCTTGTGTTTGGTGGAGGTAACATGTTCGTTGTAACGATAGATTTTTTCTTTTTCTTTTTCCTCTCCGGCGAAAGATTCGCCATTTCATTTGTACGTTTAGCTCTATAGCTGGATGATTCGGACTCTTCTCCGGTGGTGGACATGCCGCCACCAATATCGGTTTCGCTTAGCCCCATTGGTCTAAGCTAGCCGAGTGGAGTAATATTAAATCAAATATCTTGTATCTTGCCTCAGTTTAATAATTAATTATAATAACATAAAATATATCTATAAAAAGAAGTATAAATAGATGGGTAAACTTACATTATTTTATCTGTGCGTATGTAGTATTTTTATTATAAGTTAAATAGCACCTCTATTTATTTGAACTTCGGCCGCTAGGGCCAAGCACTATAATATTCTAGTTCGTAACTGTCCTTTTTTTTTCTTCTTCTTTTTTTTTTTTATTTCGGCACTCTTAACTTTAAATACACACGTGTTTAAAATAAAGTTAATCACAAATTTGAAATTATTCAGTAGTTGTGGAGAATAGAAAGAGAGAAAAAAAAAAAAAAAAAAAAACATAGAAAAATTAAACGAGAAAACTAAAAACAAAAACAAAAAAAAAAAACGAAAAAATCAAACTGAACACTAAGAAATACTGAACTTAAGAAATAAAATAAAACTGAGGCTAGTTATAAATAAACTTTTATAAACTACGATGTGCACTCTATCACAGCCAGAGGCGAACTAATTGGACGCAAAGTTTAAATATTTTATATACCAACTTTGCTGACTAATTTGTATGTCATTCTTTCTGCCTAACACTTTTCAACTGGTTAGGCATTGAATGAACCAAGTTCTTCGTAAAAACAGCATCATTTTCTCCCATTCTCTTTGATCGCAATTTTCAAAGTTTCTTTGTTTGTAATTGATTTTTTCCACAACTGACTGGACTTTTAAATGATGCCAAATGTGACAAATCATCCGGTGGCTGATTGCGTTTGAATCACTTTTGGACTATAGAGCTACCATTCCTTTATTAGCAATGCGATGTGCTGCTGATAAAATTTTAAATTTCTTAAGATTCCCATTTCTCCGCACATTGCTTTAAATTGTTCTTCTAAATATGTCAATAAACTGTTTTATCCTTATCCCTTCGTAAAAACCAATTGCACTATCAAAAGCTGAAAAATAGGCCCACACCTGCACTACCCCCACAGCTAATTTTTTTTTGCCCAATTATGAATAGGCTCTCTCCAAATATTTGTACCTTTTCCATCAGAAGAAAGAATATTAAAACCTTCTTCACAGAATCTTTACACATTCTTCATATTATTTTCTTCTGCAAACCTTGAACGTTTTGTCCTTTCAGTTCATTAATAAATGACTTTTTGCTAGCAGACTTTGAATTATAACTGTTCTTTTATTGCTCTTCGAACTGTATGGGCTCAAACATCAATACCAAAATATTGTAACACATTATACCGAATATTTGGAGCATCTACTCTATGATCCTCTCTCACTGTTCTGAGGATGAGCGTCTTATCACGGTCAGCTAGTAATTTTGGGCGTCCTAGTTGGGGGTATAGGGGCGATTCTTTCGACATTTTCTTTTTTTTATTATTATTTCACCTACTGTACTTTTACTAATAACAAAAGAAGTCCAATTTCACGAATGGTTCTAATTTCGTTACGCAAAAAAATGATTATTTTTCTTTGTTCCAAAGATATTGTTTTTCCGTGAAGGATCATTATTTTTTTATTTATTTAAGGCGTCTCAACATCTGTGGTCATTTGCGCCCGGAGCCTTTTCAGCATGCACTGCCGGCCTCCGGCAGTGTTCTCTCACCTTTACAGGACAACATGTCCATTCACCGACCGTGAGCTGTTAGGGGCTCCGTAGGAGAGAAAATCTAAGGTTTCGCAAGTGCTGATTTCGAATCCCGTGATCTCCGCGTTACTAGTCCATCGCGCTTATCCACGGAGCGAAGCCCTTCCCTCAGGATCATTATTTTATTTTTGCTGTGCGTGTAGGGACACCCAACAATCAACAAAGCCTCACTGGGCCCATATAGCTACCCCAAGAAAACAACAATAAGCCGGGTCTATAACGAAAATCCAGACCCGGATCTAATCCATCTAAGATTCATCGCAGTCCGAATAAATCGGACAATAACCTTAAGCGGAAATAGCCTAAGCTCTTCCACAGACATCCTATTCCGACCAAAGGTCCTGAACCTAATTTCCTCACAACCCAAGCAATCAGTTATAAGATGGATGGGTGTTTCCTCCTCTGTCTCACAGACTCTACAAAATGGATCCAGCATGAGCCCCATTATGTAGAGATGTCTCCTTAAACCACAATGTCCAGTAAGAGATCCAACCAGATGCCTGAGAGCGCTCCGTGGTGAAAAACACAGCAACGTCTCACTAATGGCCTTGTCCGGACCCCCGATGAGCATTTTGGACTGCCGAAAACCAACTGAGTTCATCCATAAGGATGAATGCTGTGAAGCTGTCCATGTCTGGAAGCCTGACAGACATGTGCCAGAAGACACGCCAACAGCAGGCTCGGGAACAATAAAAGGAAGAGAGGCACCTAATTTGGCAAACCTATCCACCTCCTCATTCCCGAAAATTCCCATGTGACCTGGCACCCAGACTAGAAGAGCGTCAACTGAGGGATGTGCTGTAATTTTAGGTGATCCACAACAGCTATCTTATTGTAGATCGGAGTGGAGTGAGGTCCGCCCTCCTCTTTAGTCAATCTAATCCTAACTTCACTTTAAAAAAAAAAAAATCCATCTAACATACGCTTCTACACAAGAATGTAATGAGAAGTGGATTTACTCGGCGAAATCCTGAAGACAGATTGGTTTATGGTTGAATTTTGGTTGGTTACCTTTTGCTGGGACTATGGAAGGAGTAATTCACTGCAGTAAACCATACATACTTTGGAATGTGCCAGCCTGATGAGGGCAAGATTTCTTCAACCTGAGGGGGGGATCATGATGGAGGCCACTTTCAGCAATGCTAAGCCTGATTCCAAGGATGTGCTATCATTTTCTAGGGGTCAACAACAGACCTCTTATATAGGTCACAGTGGAATGAGGCTCACCCACACCCCTTCTGTCAATCTTATATAATCTAAAGTCAGCATTTCCGATTGTAATTTTCATTTCAACTATTATAACTTTAATAGTAAAGGAAGGGATTATAGCTCAGTGGTACGTGCTGGACTAGTAAACATGGAGATCCCCTGTTCCGAATCCAGCTGTGCTGTCCTTAGATTTTCTCTTCTTCGGAGCCTCTACAGCTCACTGTCCAGTGATGGGCAGTGTTGTCTGTAGCTAGAGAAGGCTCTGGGGGACATAATAGATCTCTCAGGTCGCTGTGATATCTATGTTAAGTAGCAGATATCATTGTTCAGCATCTTGATGCTATGGCTATGCAAGGCATCAGAACTTGCTAATATTAAATTGTAAATCATTCAAATATTTGGGTGTAAGATATCGCAAGGCCGAAAGTTGCCTTCGACAAGGCTTAAAATAAAAAATAAATAATTAAAATGGTAAAACTGAGTGATTCTGGACAATTCCTATCTATTACCCCTTCCTACATCTCAACATTTTACTAAAATGCACGTTGTCTTTAATTAAATATATCATGAAGAATTATGATTGATTAAGTATCACAGTATGTAAGCAATTATTCACTAATTCCTAGGTTTTTCCGAATTCTCATCCTTTATTGTAGACTAAGTTAACGATAGATAATTGTTTACTTATCTTATAATTACTTTAAGGAATATACTACACTAAACTCTCTTTATATCTTATATAAGTAATATGATTGGGAAAAAACAGAAAATTCTGTATTTGGAGGAATTTTATAATAGTTCGAGGAACTATGCCATACTTGTGAATAACTCACTATTACCATTAAAATAATAACCAATTTTAATAACGTATTTCAATACAAAAGGACAAACTTGAATAATGAGGGGAAAAAAACATGCAATTAATTTTTTGCACTAATCGAATAGAAATTAAAGTTAATCTTAAATTTTTTGTTAACCACAGATACTTTCGTTTTTATTTAAAGAAATAAATAAATTAAATGAAATAAACGAAAATGTTCATTTAATCCTATTTCAATATCATTGTATCTTACAAAAAGCAATAATAACCTAAAAAAAAAAAACTTAATTTTATCATTTAAATTAAAATCTAATCATTAACAATTTCAAATAAAATTACATTACCTTATATTTTATATGATTTTTCCCCCCCAAAAAATGTATCCAAATATATAATTATATATTATGTTATAAACACCCAAAAAATTCGATGTAAACATAAAAAAATTCATTTCAACACCATCATTTTTTATTTCCTAATTTATATCTATAAAAACACAAAACTTTAATTAATTAAATAAAAATAAATAAAGTACAGAGAAAAACTGAATTAAAACATTAAAATTTTGTTCTTTATTTGAAAAATTTAAAAATAAATAAATGTTTTAAAATAAATAATTATTACCCGGCAACAAATCACACATAACCAAGTAACCAACAAACTTAAACAAAACTAAAGAGGGCGCGGTTCAAAAAAAAAAAAAAAAAAAAATGGAATTCATAGAAATTATGACATCATTGTTGATTAGAATTTTTTTTTTTTAGAAGGAAAAATAAATAATATAAACAGAGATATATTTTATAACAATTAATAATTCATTGTTAATCACTAATTGTTGGACCATCTTGGATTCTATGTAGAAATTGTCTATAACAAATCTCTTGACCCCCCCCCCTCCCAACAAAAAACTTATTTATTTGCATACTACTGATTATGCCTTAAAAAATTATTAAAATTCATGAAGTTCTACTGAAGATTTTCGGCCAAACCTCATGAACGACACATAATTGTATAAAATATCTCACGCTTGCATTTTTTTTCTATAATCCTGTAATTGTTCACAATCTTTTCCACCCACCGTTATCTAAATAAACTTTCGTTTTTTTCTACTTATTTTTTTTGTATCAACAATTAGGTTTGGGTTTAGATATCAATTCCACAGATTTTTAATATTTATGAGAGTAAATTATTTTTTTTTTTTCTATAACCCTGAGTATTTATATGATGCTTGTAGTTGTGTTAAGTCCGTAGATCTGGAACGCATCAAAAGATATTTTCCGTGATAGCTTCCTTTTTTTTGTGGTCTTCGACCGGTTTCGGGCGTTCGTTCATTATTTGGATGCTTTTTGTCGAACAGTGTGATAACATAGATTTGCACAGAGTAAATTTAGTTGATACGAGTGCATCAACTAAATTTACTTTGTGCAAATCTATTCGAAGCCTTACACCGCCATGCGTTCAGACATGTAACTGACAAGACAAAATGTCTGCAATAAGACGCAATGGATTGAACACAATTGAATCATATGAAGTTATAGAAATTGCCGCTAACTGGTCTGAATCATGATGCTGTCAGCGTCATGTCGCAGACAGACGCTGCAAGAGTCTGCATGTTCCTTTTCGGTGCACGTGACTTAAGACATTAGTATTTTGAAGCCGATTAAGTGAAGCATCGTCAACACGAGCGAAGAGCCATTGTCAATAAATAGCTTAAAGTAATATTATGTTTGTTTTTAATTCTTAATTCAGTATCAATTCTTACCTTAATGTTATAAGTAACCGTTCATCAGCACTAACTAATAGCTTTTCTGTAATTAGTATCCTGCTTCTGTAATAAAGGCGAAACCATCTGAAAAAGTTCCTTGAATGTTTCTGAGTTCATCCGGCAATAAGACTGGAATTTTGCCGGATCGTTCATTAACACTTGCGCTAAAGCGTACGCGCCATACTGTACACAAGATAGATTAAAATTATGGAACCAGCACTTCCTTTTACGTAATTTTAGCCACATATATATTACGACATCGTCTTCACTCGAAGAAGGCATGCTATCTAACTAAAAGGACGCAGAGACGTGCTTTTTCGGTGTACGGAGGTGAGTCTGAAACATGTGTCTCATGTCTTGATGCTTGTCTTGACGCATACCGGTGTGCGGCCTCGCTTAGTTATCATACTGTTTGACAAGAAACATCCTGATGATTGGCGAACGCCCGACTCCGGTCGATGACCACAAAAAAGAAGCAGGCTATCACGAAAAGTATCTCTGATGCCTTCCAGCTCTGCGGGCCCAACCACAACAGTTATTTTCCAACTCTACGGCTGGACCCAACCACAACAATTAAATTTCCTGTGTACAAGTGTTTATGTTATAATAATATTGATACGAAGCTTAGAAAAAATGAAAGACAGATTCAGGGCGGCTATCATGATTGATGAGGCTTTACAGGGGAAGCTGTCCCGAGTCAAATCCAATGCATAAATACTCGGAACACTTGCTGTCAGAACTGGCAGTGTCTAAAGAGTCACCGTTAGCCGTCATCTCCATAGATTGGGAAAGATAAAATAGGAGATGTACGATAATGCTGCATCAACATACCTCAATATGCTACCAGGAAAATTTGTTTAGGTCTCTCTTCAATATGGCTCCAACGATTTTCTTTAAACATCGTATATATAATTGATGTAAGAAGGAGAGAGAATTAGAGAGAATGGATTTTAGAGAAATAAACTATATGATAATAAATAAAGAAATAAACTAGATGATATGCTGAACATTGTATAATGAATAGAACACACAAACTGCAAGGACTATACAGTAAAATAGTAGTTGGGTAACGAGAAAAATATAAAGAGACAGACTGGCTGAGTAATAAGAAGGTAGTAAACAGGTTGCTGACTGGATGTAAACTGGGTGTAAACTGTTCTGCTGTCGCTCTATGTATATGATATTCGAATTCTCCCTTCCTAGACTGCCCTAGTTGGGAAGTAAGTAACTAACTTTTGATTCATTTGATGTCTGTCTCTTCTCTCTTCGGATCCTATGAATATTTAATGATTCAGATCCCATTTCATATACAACCAACATACTTACCTATCTCTTTTATTTATTTGAAACAAAACAAAAATAAAAAATAATAATAATCTGGCTTTGAATATATTTGTGGCATTAAATTTCAATGCTATTTTGGTGAGCTCTTAACTTCCCTACCTGCTTCGGTTGGTAGGTTGGTATTTGCACCTCCACGACCTCTAATTATTCATTTTATGACAAACGAATAAAATTTTAAAATTTAAATGGAAAGTTTTCATTTTATATATATAAAACCGTCATAATAAGAGGGACACTAAAAGAACTAGATGTTTTACTGTTAGTTTCTGCGATAGTTGTCATTAAATCTCAGAAAATTATGTTTTCATCAAAGAGATGCATGCGGTCTGGTCCCCTGAATTCGGATGAGAGATTTTTAAGAAAAAAATCGCTTATTCTCAAGGTCTCCTGGTAAGCACTTTAACGATATATATATATAAAGTTTAAACATTCTGCGCGATATTTTCACTTTTGAGATATGGTGCCCCCCTTACCCACCCAAAAAATCGCACAGACTTACTTTTTGTTATACCCCCAAATAATTAAGTTCCGAACGAAAACAAAGCATCCGCAAATGGTGCATAAAAATTGTAATAAGGAACATATAATAAGTATTTTATTAAATTCATAACAATATCAGAAATTTTAAAATTTACAATATTTTCATTTAGTATTATTACATAGAATTAATATTAATTTAATATATGTTTATGTTGTACAATTATAATACATTTTATAAAATATAATTTTTTTTTAATACATAAATTCGTACATTAAGGCACGGGATAATAAGTACATATGCTTTTTAAAAATACTTTTTTTTTTCATTGGAATTATAAAAAAAATAATATGCAAATTAGTGGGCGTATAATTAATTAATTAAATTAATGATACTAGCATATCAGAGCTTATCCAATCCAAAAAAAATTAAATATTTCTTTCTGAGCTCCTTTATTGTAGGGACCAAATGTGCCCAAAAGTTAATGAAGTCGTCAAACTATTTTAGAAATCTATTTGGCCAAATTTTTCTTAAAGTGCAAAAAAAAAAAGAATTTCAGCTCAAAAAAGTCCAAAAAAAAAAATTTTTGGATCCAAAAAAATAAAAAATGAATTATGTTAAAAATAGTTTATATACTCCTGATCAATATATGTCATAAAATTCTGTTTAGTCCACTGTCAAAATTAAATCTAAAAATACTTTTAAAAAATATATAAGTATAACAAAAAAATTAAATGTGGAATGTTTCATAAAAATGTTTTGTTGAAATAAAAAAATTTTGTATTGATAAATTCTTAAATACAAAAAAAAAAAAAAACTTAAAAAAATCTTTCAATTATATTATGGAATTGTAATAGATGAATTGTAATATTGATTTTCCAGCCTGCCAAAGATGATCGTCAAAAAAGCAAAGAAAATGCAAGGAAAAAGTTTCCTGTTATCCTTCGGGTTGAGGCTGCGGCTCTCGATGGTTTGGATATATATATAAACATAAAAAAAAAAGACAATATCGGCCCGCCCCCTATATTTGCAATAGGTACACGCTTAGGTATTTTCACTGTTCAGGGTTTTTAAGATCAATAACCACTGAACCGAGTGCCGCCAACAGTGATTGGGTTGAAAAATAAAACCTATGCCTCCTTTCCTTGCCAGGGCATTGGACCATTTATTTTAACTTCCCACGCCAACGTGCCCTGGGGCATCCACAGAATAGAATCCAACATCATTTCGAACTGACGACGTGTTTAGCGCTTCTGGCTATCGGATAGCATCACAATCTCCTGATTATGGATACTTCTTGTTGAATTGGGACACCATTCTTCACAGTCTTCTTCTTCCAGATTGCATGAATTTTCGGCTTAGTGGGAAATTTTGCCCACAGCCTCCAACACACACTCCAGCCCCTAAGAGGGCAGCTTTGGAGTTAATGGATCATAATGTTCCACTGTTATTGCTGTAGATCGTTAAAGTAAGAAGAAAGGTGGAGCAGCCTACCATGGATAACGGCTACAGGTAGTGAGTGGGTCGGAATTTATTATCCCTTCAACTTCTCTGCTTTGTTTTGTTCAGGAAAGTTATTTTCTCTTTCTCCTTCTCTGAGCAGAGGCAGCCATCTTGTTCTTCGACGAAGTACATTCTACAACCAACCACTATTGATTCTTGCTGCTGTTGTTAAAAAAAAAAAAAAAACCCAAATCAACGACTATCCTGAGAAGAAGAAACCTATTGCAATATATAGACGACGAAACTTTGGATTTATATAACTGCGGAGAGCGCAGCAGTCATAAACTTGGAAGACATTTCCTAGTATTCCTGCAATATTACGTCACATTATCCTGATATCCAAGACAGCATTTTTTTTTTTTGTTTCTGTAAACCTAATACTGATTCAAGAGGTTATGTGAATTATAATAATACAAGAAATGCTTTATTCGGGCATGCGCATTGAAACTGTAGCACAATAATTGAAATATTTTTAAAACAATAATTGGTTTAAAAAATGCACAAGAATTTTTTGTTCCTGTAAACCGATACAATTTTATGTAATATTTAAGTAACCTATACAAAAAATAATGTAATCACTATAAACTAAAATGTTTACTAAATTCGTTAGTATAAGAGTAGATATAGCCATCTGAGCCAATATGTGTTTTACTATGCATAAAGTTCATCATAACTGGGGATCTTACAAGAGTGTGGAAAAATGATCTGTTAGTACAAAGGCTACACAACACAGGTTGGGCCACATTGTGGAGTAGTAATTCCTTAGAGAGCTCTTAAGGGATTAATGAACGGCAAGGCTGCAGGAAAAGAAGTGATTATTCCCTGGCTGAATTTGATGCAGCCCAAAGCGCTAGAGTGGACTAGAACTATAGTTAGAACAGGAGCAATGTTAATATAATTCTTAAAGAGGGCTCCTAAATATTTAGCATAGCTGTAGATAAAAAGAAACTATTCCCATATTCTACCAAGTTTGAACTGAAAATCATAAAATGTCAAGAGCCAAAGCATTTTATGAAATTGTTGAAACGGTAAGAGCTCGTTAGATGCGAGAGTGGATCAGGAATTTTCCTTCTTGTGATAACCTACTTAATTATATTTAATTGTCTCTTAGGAGCCTTTTCAAATCAACTCTGATTTTTCTAATTTTTTTTTTTTTAACAATGCGGTCCCAACTACTCGGAATTGGTACAAAATACGTGCGCTAAGCAGCTCTAACTTTGTGGCTACAGTTACTTTTATACTTTTTTTAACATTTTAATTTTCTGCTTGTTTTGAAACTACCACTCTTCGATTTCTAACTAAATCATAATAAATTCTTTAACAAAAATATCTAAACTTTTCTAAACAAAAATTAATAAGCAATTAAAATTAAATGTAATTAACAAAAATAAAAATATATAATTTTTTTTTTCTATTTAATATTTTAATAATTAATTAATTAATTAAATATCCCAAAAATTAAATATTCGAATATTTTGCAATATTAAATGAAGTTGCAAATATAGGATGCAAATTTACCTCCCTGTCTTAGCGTTTGAGGCCAGGCCAGAATATATTCGAGAATACATATGCATCCTATATGCATGTAAATAAAAATGTCATAAAGAACCTAAATTAACTAATTCTACGATCTAAAATGCATTATAATGCACTAATTACTGTCACCAATTATTATAATAATACGGTATTAATACCCCTTTTTTTTTCAATTATTTTTGCGAGTGTTTTTACTAAAAAGTTCTCTAAATACAATCGAATATATTAAATTCAGCAATTAACTAAATTGCTATAAACAAAAAAACAACAAAAAATGCATTTTATTATATTAAAATTGATGGTAGACAAAAATTTTTGCTGACAGAAAGTGACAGGTTTT
This sequence comes from Triatoma infestans, assembly GCA_011037195.1. NCBI lineage: Eukaryota > Metazoa > Arthropoda > Insecta > Hemiptera > Reduviidae > Triatoma > Triatoma infestans. The sequence continues at coordinate 94,031 of JAAEAF010000079.1, forward strand.
TGTGACGTTTTCAGTTCAAAGGCCCACATATTTTTTTATTCCTTATTTTGAGCTTTGTACAAAACTTTTCATTATTCCCAAAAGTAATAAAATAATCCTATAATCCTAATTGTTTACTTGAATGTGACGAACATTTTATAGCAGAACCTTCTCTGGCGCAAGCATCTTAGCAAAGTTTGTTTAAAATTTAAACTTACAAATCTTGTAAAAACAAATTTTGGCAAAGGCCAGAATTAGACTCAGCCTATAGAAACCCAATTCCTATTTCTCTAAGAAATTTCTAAGATTTGGGAAAGATCAAAGGGAAGGACATCCTCCTTGTCCCCGAATATCCGGATATGTAGCCAGACTTATTAATAAAAATCTGCACTCTAGATGATGAAGCATCTAAGTCCATCAATACATTGAAGTCTGCCCGCACACAAATGTCTCTGCAGGCGCTAGGCGAAAATTCTAGCTTCTTCACCTGGCTGAGGAATTGAAAAGGATGTTGTGGTTGGTTCTGCAGAGCTGGAAAGCATCAGAGATATTTTCCGTAATAGCCAGCTTCTTTTTGTGGTCATTGACCGGTTTCGGGCATTCGCCCATCATCTGGATGCGTTTGTCAAACAGTGTGATAACACAGAGTTCATGTATAAACTAAATTTGCTCTCTGCAAATCTGTGTTATTACAGTTGACAAACGCATCCTGTTGATGGGCGAACGCCCGAAACCGGTCGATGACCACAAAAAATTCACGGAAAATATCTCTGATGAAAAGGAAGTTTATGTAAGCTAATAAACTTGTTCGGCCCCTTTTTGGTGTACGCCTCCATTCTTTCTACCACGTTATCCAGATGTTTTAAGGTGGGGAAAATTGGAGGGGTGCGCAGTTCTGAGGTTAAGGAAGGCCTCTGTGCGAGAAGTTTATAGCAAAGTCGACAGGCGAAAGCTGCGCGAATCCGCGTGGATGGCCGCATACACTTCATGGGATCATATCGGAGTACTCATGAACTCTCAGGCAGAAAATATATACAATTTGGTGCAGGTACATGCGGTATGTCTCCCGTTTCGGTTGGTTCTGCCCGGGGGGGGGTATTGTGCGACAAAAAGTCCGCCAGGCACTCAGATCTCTCGCAGGTCTTGGATTCTCCGAGATTATCTAGTATATATGTTATGTAAACTCGATCACAATGGCCGTACAACAATGTTATATATGCAAAGCATTTATTTTGATGTATCATATTTTGATAAATGAATTGCTTGCAGATACTCCTTCACATCGCACAACATCCAATGCAACCTAGATCGCCCCCTAGGTCTGCCTATCCAACGCAACCTACCCCTCCACCTCTGCTTGACCACCGGACACCATATGCTCTTCTTAAACTACGCGTTGTTTCAGGGCATCTCTAATTTTCATTTTAATTCATTCTGCCTGCCTCAACTGATCCGATTCAACGTTCTTAAGACATCCTGGTTGTTAAATGTCAGGAAATGGATGGGGGGGGTCGTTAGCGTAGAACCCAAATAATAATTTTTAATGAAGGATATGATCGCCAAACTTCATCAGCAGAAACGACACTTTGAGAAGAAAAAGAAGCAAAACAGACAAAAGTCACAAAATTAAAAAAAATCTGAAAACGTCAAAAAATTTTGAAAGAAATTAAACTCAAAAAACACAAAATTGTACAGAATTTTTAATAACTTCTAATAAGAAAATAGAAGACTAAGATAAGTACATATAAAGAAATATTGAGCGTTTTTTTTGTTTTGTTTTTTTTTTAAATAAAATGCAATCAAAACGTATTTAATACAATCTTAAATTTTGAAATTAGTAAAAAGCTGTGTGAATTTATATACATATAAGTTCAAAAAATTAAGTTCGAAACTAAAGTCTAAAATATCTGTTAAAGCACACCATAAATCTGTTATAGCAGCGAAGCATATGCAAATTTTGTTTCCAATTGCATCAACAGTGGTTACAATAGTGGCTACCTCGAAGCATCCATCCGCCGTGGTCTAAGTAGTAGACAAGAGTTTTTTGGAATCCCCGTGGGGGCCAACAAAGAATGCCCCATTCCTAGAGTCGGCATTTTTTTTTTTTTTATATGAAACTAAAGCCTCTCATCTCTTCTGCTGGACCAGAAATATCTCCTTATCCTTCGCTTCAGCCCATCCCCCCATACTGCCACCAAGGTTCACTAACCACATTTCAGAAACTCTCTCTTCTTGGAGAAGTTAGTTCCTTGTGAGTTTTTTTTTTGGTTTGTGTGATCAGGTACTCGGGACAGGGGGAGTCCTCATGTTCCCGTGGTTCTCGCGTTGTGAAGTGGAAGGTCTAGCCACATTTCTGTAGGGAACTTATGGAGTTCCTGCGGGTGGCTATCCCAGACTCCAGAATGTTAAGATATTTTAGAAAGAGTGGCTAAAAACATCGAAGGCAGTTGGCACATTAACATGGAAAGCCATTGCGGAGGCAATCCTGGAATACACTCCTTGGTAAAACAGAAAGTGAACTAAGGAGGATTAACTTGGCAACTTGTTGCTGAAGAACCTGGGATAGATCTGGTATTTTTTTTTTAAGACCAAGTAGTTAGCAACTTCAAATTCAAATTAATTCGGCAAGTTCCATGGGTATTGTGTGAACGTTGGTACGTATCGGTGTTGTTCAAGCTAGGATAACCTGCAAAAGAACCTCCTTCCACCCTGGCAACCTACAACAGCCTTGGTGGCCCCCAAGTATTCGAAAAAACAAAAACTGGAACCTTGCAGAAGCGGCCACTGGGACCTGGAACCTTTTTTATTTTGCGGCATCTCGTACAAAAGTAGCTGGAAGGCCAGTGCCGTAAGCATGAGGAGCCTCGCAAGAAATTTTTCTTATGAAGGTCCACGAACTCTTGTATATTAAGGGAAACATGTACCCAGCAATGGAGGGGAGGGGGGTCAAATCGAAGATTTTTGTTGAATGCCGCAAAGCAGCTGGAGGACCACAATAGCCTACAGCAGAATTCGCACAGGTTGGCTAAGGGATAGGCATATTGGAAGAGAACCCAATTAAACTCTTTAAGACTAGATCCGTCTCAGGGATTATGTAGAGATATTTTTAATAACTTCCACTTTTAAAGTCTCTTATCCATATACAATAACCAAAGATATCTCTGAACACTGATGACGAATGAAAAGTCGAAACCGGTCAAAATTTAAAGAAAGCCTTTCTATGTCGGATAAAAATCTCGAAATAATTGCGTATTCACAACTAAAAATTTGCATATGAAATCTCATTAATTAACAACCATTTTTTTTTTTTTTTTTTAATATAAAAATTTAGGAACTAACTTTTTTTATTTTGAGCATGATTAACTTTTTTTTAAAAAATTTTATATATATATTTTTATAATTTTTTTTTTTTATAATTAGTCATATTTGTGCTTGCATATTAAATATACAATTAATCTAAATTAATACTATCAATCGGTTTAATCTAAGAATTAATATCTCAGTCTGTCTCAGCTTTGATGGGGTCAATTATTTAAATTTTTTTATATTAGTACTTTTTTTTTTTTTTTTAAAATGATTAGGTGGTGCAAAAAATAATGGCGGTTTTTTGCGTTGTTCTGCGTGATTGGGAAATATTGTTTTAGATACAAAATAAATTCGAGCTAATTTCTTTTTAAGTTCAAAATGACGGAAACAAAGCATTTGGGTACAGAAAGTGGTAAGAACGTAATAATCATACTGTCTTACAATTACCCGAGAAATTTCCAAAGAACTCAACGTCAATCATTCCTATAATTATCTAAGAAGCATTCGTAGCAAAAATTGGTGCCGAACATGGGTCATCTCAGGTTATCCCCTCCCCTATCTGAAGGAAAAGGCTGATGAGGGACACCATTATGAATCCTTCGATGGCTTAAGTGTTTCCTTACACGAGGCTCTGAAGCCACAGTGAGTCTAATCCACGTACAGTCTATTTCTGAATCCCGTACAAAAAAATCCATTACATTAGAAAAATATAGTTGCAGAGAGGGCCTAACTCTTCTCAATGATTTTTTCTTTTTAAATTCACGCGCAATTACTTTTACACCAACCCTATGGTCCCCTAATGTGAATCAGACAGCGGATTTCGAATCTACCTGAGCGAATAATAGAGGAAGACACATGTTTGTCGAAGAAAATTAACGCATCTATAATAGTAGTGGTAAAAAAAAAAAACTGACGGACCTCGAAGGAGCTTCTAGTCTTAAAAGTTTCTTTTTTTTCTGTTATCAGGATATTTTAGCTGATGACGAAAAAAGGAATTCCGTCTTAATGCGATAAGAGGAAAAAATGCGAGATCAGGTGTAAGTTTCGAAATTGAATTATTTCATCGAATTAATTAGGATACCATGAGAAAAAAAGCGGATCAGGATACTAGTTTTAGGTATATAGGAGCATAGCTAAGTAAAGATGGAGCTCAGTAGATTGCGAAGCGATTTTTGGGTGCCAAACCTAGGATACCTCTGGTGTTTTTTAACATCAAGTAGTTAGAAAAATAAATAAAATACTACAATAATCTGCAAGGCCCATGGGTATTGAGTGTAAATATTTGGAGTATCAATGTTGTTCACGTAGGATAACCTGCGAAAAAACCTCCCTGCAAATGATCCTTCTACACAGATGAAAATGTTCAATGTTTTCTCAACAGTGAGTTCGCACTAAAATCTTTTTTGGAGGAAGTCAGAGCGAACATTGTTTGATAACAGAAGTAATTGGAATTCCTGGCTGGACTACAATAAGAGTAAAGGGCACAAAGCTTTCAAGGAAACGAAAGCTGTAAACTTGCAGTTCGAGGCCACCAGCTCTGAAATTTTTTTGCAGCATCTAGTAAAAAACAGCCTGTAGACGCCAGTCGTAAGAAATTTCTCCCATGAACTCTTATATATTGAGGAAACATCTAGATAGCAAAGGGTTACAAAAACCATTTTGTACATTTTGTTCACTATTCTCTGTGATGTTGAGGTGTTCTCAACTTTTTATTTTCCAAATTTATACATAAGTTTTTAAATTTGTTGTGTTTTGATGATTATTTAATAGTTATTATTTTTTTTTATGCCTTGAAAAAGACAATATATTTGTCGAAACGTTGGCAAGAATGTAAGTTTTCTTATTTTTTAATAAGACCGAATTTCACAATCCTTTTCCTTCATATAAGAACGGTCGAGAAGAATCTTCCATGGTTACAAAAACCTACGGCTAAAGCTGGGTGCCTAGGGAAAAGTACAGAGGCATTCAAAGGAGAGGGCACTGTGGAAATCCCAAAGGACCTCTGGAAACTTTTTTACGACATCTCGTACAATGTACCACTTCCGGAAAGAATTGTTTTCACAAATGGAAGCATACTCTTGTATCGGAGTAAATTCTTCGGGGCAGAGGCTATGCAAAAGGCACTTTGGTGAATCCGTCCTGTTAAACTCGCCTTTTAAGGAAACAACCAACACATTGGTCCTCTAGTTTCGTAGACATGGAGGTTATAGGTGGAGGATAAATGCTGCTGGCCAGGATATGGTCAGGTAAAGGCTCCCCAACAATACTAATGAGATGTCCAAGAAAACTAAACTGCCAAGTTTGTTCGACGTTTCTGTCGACCCCCCACCCCGTCCCCCCATTAATCACATAATCATCTTAGTCCTGGACACTAAATAAGTAACATTAAAGGAAATTGGACGTGAACTTTCAGAGAAGTGGGGGTAAGATAAGGAAAGCAAACCAATTGTGATGCTTCCAGTAAGAAGATGGGGTTCAAGAGAGGTTATTAAAAGCAGTATTAGCAGAAGAAAACTAGTTAGCAAAACTTAGCCACAAAGCAGTTGGGAAGGGAAGACTAAGCTTGTCATTAGCCCCGCTTATTTACAAAAAGGTGGGGGTAAGCTATGCCCCGCTACTGCCAGTGTTGTTGTTTCAAGGCATTAAAGCCAACACTAACCCACACTGAAGAAGCCTATTGTTTAACATATTGGGCGAAACGTTGGTTTAAACCAGTCATCAAGCGGTCCTCAATCCTAAGATCCCCTGTTTTAAAAAAAAAAAGGCGTGAAACACTCACATAACTTTTACTCATTTTTTGTAGTGCCCCCCCCCCATTAGCACGCGACAAATCGCTATACGACGTCAATGAACGAGCGTAAGCCTAAAAGAGGAAGTCAATTTCCATGACGTTTCTTGGTTCTACCATGGTTTCTTTTCTTCCACTACCATTTAAAATGCCACCTCTGAAGAAGCTCATTATACTTATAGGGCGAATTAGAAAACAAAAAAAAAAAAAAAAAAAAAAAAAAGATTTTTAATAAACAACAGCCCACCTATCTGATTCACCCTGATATATTAAAATTACTAATTTTTATTGTTTCATATATTATATATTTTTTATGTAACCGTGTCATTAAAAATTATATTATCTTAATTCACACGATAAAAACCATATTAAAAGAGTATAATACATTTGGCAACAACATCATTCATTACAATTATTATCTGGCTTGATTTTATTGTCTTTAATAAGGCACCAGCGTCTTGTTAAAATTTTCTGTACTTAATTTTTTTTTTTTGTCTTTAATTGCTATAGAATTATAGTAATAAAAAAAAAAATAATAATGTTATAATATATATTGGTTTTTTACTTATTTCATGTACATATTCACATAATTTGTTTCATTTTTTATTTTTTGTTTTGCTTAAAATGTACAAATATTTCTCACTACCATTTCAGGAATGTATTTAGGAGTTACATCACAAATAATTCGCAAAAAAAATAAAATATTCACAAAAATTATTAACAATAATAAGGTGAACAAATTATTATTATTATTATATATAATTTTTTAACTTTTTTTAATTTTCTGAGTTAATTTTTTATTTTAATTTTTTTTTTTATAATTTTTGAACAATATCATATTTTTTGCGTAAATCAATGGATGAATCAGTTTTTGGATCATACCTGGGACGTGCGGCTAACTGTGCACGTAATTCTTTAGCTGTCATATTTAAACTAAACTATTGTTTTTGTTTGTTTGTCTTCCTTTTTTTTGGATTATCATTTCATGATTATTACCATTTTCATTGGGTTGTGCAATCATACTTTCTTGTCCAACAGACACGACCGCCTGTGAAAATAAAGAGAGAAAAAAAATTAATTTGATAAATAAGATTTATACAATTAATATCTGTATATTATATATATATTTTTTTTAATTTAAGGCGCGTCAACATCTATGGCGCCCAGAATCTTCTCAGTGCACTGCCGGCCCCCGGTCAGTGTTCTTTCGTTACAAACAACACTGTCCATCACAGACAGTGAGCTGTAGAGGCTCCTAGGAAGAAAAAAATCTAAGGGTGGAAGAGCTGGACTCGGAAACCGGGTCCTCTGCGTGGGAGTCAATTGCGCTAACCACTTAGCTATTTTCTACCCAGTATATTATACTAAAATGGTGGCACTTTAGAGGAAAGCATATAACGGCTACTGTTGCCTAAAACCTTTTACTCCCAAGAATTAATATTTGGAAAGATCTATTGTGCTCTCACCCCCGGAGCCTAGCCTTTTCTCAGTGCACTGTCGGCCTCAGAGCAGCGTGCTCTAGCTACATACAACACCGCCCATTACCAGACAGTGAGCTGTAGAAGCTCCTAGGAAGAGAAAATCTAAGGACATCATGCTGGATTCGTCCTTCACTAATATAGTCATACTTGGAATGTAAAAAATTACAACCGGAAGTGCGACTTTAAGATTAGATTAGATTGACAGAAGGGAAAGGCGAGCCTTATTCTATTGCGATCAATTACACAATTAAGAGGTCAATTGTGGATCTCCTTAAGATTATAGCAAATCCTTCAACTGCGGCCACTTGAATCAAGCCTAGAAAAGCTGAAAGTGGCTCCGTTCAGGTCTATTAGTGAGACGCTCACGGAGCTCTCTCAAGCATCTGGTTGGATCACTTAACTGGACATTGTGGTTTAAGAAGACATCTCTATGTAATGGGGCTTATGCCGGATCCATTTTGTAGAGTCTGTAAAACAGTGGAGGAAACACCCCCATCCATCTTATGACAGATTGCCTGGGTTGTGAGGAAATTAGGTTCAAAATCTTTTCGTCGGAACAGGATGTCTGTAGTAGAGCTTAGGCTATTTCCCCTTAAGGTTATTTCCCATTTGTTCGAACTGCGGTGAATCTTAAATGGATTAGACTCGGGTCTGGATGTTTGTTCTAGACCCGGTTTGCTGTTTTTCTTGGGGTAGCTATATGGGCCCAGTGGGGCTTTGGCTATCGTAGGGTTTGGTCCCTCCCCACAGACAAATAATAATAATGTCCTCATCAGGCCGGCACACTCACAAAGAATGTGTACCGGGGAGGGGGGGGGTTCCTCGTTGACCTTGCAGCCTCGACATAACGTCGCTATCTGCAAAATAGTGAACTGGTGCTTGTCCCTATTCAGCCTGTAATGGCCGTATTAATAGAACCCGCAGTATTAGCCTTATATCCTTTCGGCTATGGCTTAGTAGGTCCCTGGTGTAAATGTCTTTTGGCAAAGAATTTAGCCCAGCCACTGCCTTGATGTTCTTTCCTACCATTGCACAGACGGTAGTCTTCTGTCCAATCCTTGGTAGAATCTTGACTCAAAATCCTGGGCAACTCGCAGAAAGGCTCGGAGCCTATAAAAGTGCGACCTTACTGAATACGTATTTTTTTTTTTTTTTTCAGTTTTTAGTGATTTTCTCTAAAAGGGGTCCAACAATTTGGTATATCTAAGGGCAGCATGCTCTGGATTCGCACCCCTGAGCTAATCTCTTCCTTCCCCCTCCCCTTGGCTTATGCCAATTAACTAGGGACGGAGATCCTAGTTTATGTACTGGTTTTATCCCTTGCCTGTAAAAGGGTAGAGTGTTTGTAGTTTTAAGTGTATTGTTTACTGTTCTGTACGAAGTGCATGGAGTACTGAGCTGTGGTAAACCCTTGGGATCGCTACTCCCCAAATAATTGCAGGCTTTCACATACTTAGTTTAATAATAATAATAAAAAATTGTTTGGTTTTTGAAAAAAATCATTAAAAAAAAAAAAAAAATCAGTAAAGTGGTACTTCCGGTTAAACGATTTTTTTTACGAAAAGCTTATTCTCAAGTGGTCTCCTGGTTGTACTTTAACGAAATATTTTGAGATATGCACACTACTAAAATTTACATTTATTATTTTTTTTTTTTTGACTCAGGGAACCTCAAAACGTATCTTTCCGGAAAATTCGATATCGAAAAAGTTGACATGATTCCCAAATACTTCCACTTACTAGGATTAAGAAAAAGTAAAAAAATATCATTACTTACGACAAACTTAATGTCTATATTTTCGAATATTTATTCTGAAGTAAATATACTAATAAATTCGTCAATTTCATATTTGATTCTTTTTAATAATAAATTAATAAGAGAAAGTCGTGTGAGTGTTTCACAAATCGATGACTTCAAATTTTAAAGATTATAGCTCACACACATACACACAAAGCTAATTGTATTGTTTCTTTTTGAATAAAATTATAATTTATGTGGGAATATTTCTCAATATTTTCACACAAATCTAAATTTTATAAGATATATGTCAAGGTAAATTCAATTCAGATTAAAAAAATTCATTTATTCCCTATGATTGGGATATATTTTATAATTAATAAAAACTTATGACGATAAAAGTGAGAGAAATGGTGTACCACTACTAACTAGATCAGTGACACAGTTTTACAAATATCACAGGCAAATATCATCAATAAGTCAGTATAGCTGCCTAGCATATGCCCTACGACCGTTCACATCATTGCCAGATCATTCACGGCTTTTATTGCTTTCGGAAAAGGAAGTAGAAAAAGGATGGGTCACTGGATTAATTTCTGACAAAACTTATATGAGTGTAGCTGGGCCAAAGTGTACCAGGTCCAAATATCTTCATTGGGTGGGTTCTCAAGTGAATTCAAATAATGTTAGATACCAGAAAATATAGGAAAGAATCTTGGTGGAAACAATGCAGAAAGCCACCTTCTCTCCAGGACACTACTAAGATCAGGCTAGCGGCTGCTGAAACACTATTAAGATTTTCTTGGAGATCACAGCCTATCTCCTTGGCAGAACTAAAGTGAAGCTAAGGAGAATTACTGCCCTAGTTTATAGGGCATTACCTTTTAAGCAAGTATCTACATAATATGAGTCTCACTGCGGACCCATTTTGCAGGAAATGCGACCACGTTTCACCAACTTGGAGAGTGCGCATGCATTATGCTTGCCGACGATTCCTAAAATTTAGCGTCCACATTCTGGTGGAGCCGAAAGCGGGATCAGAAATTTTACTCGCCTTAGCCCTGGGACGTTTTTTAATGAAACAGGGCTGATGCGAGGTGTTCTTAAGGGTGCACAGCAGCCTAAGCCTAAGCGCTGCACCTCCCTGGGATGACCCAAGTTCTAGATTAGATTAGAAGATCAAGTTTGAAGCAAACCCTGGTATGCATCAAAAACATGGGTTCTGCCCCCCCCCCAAACTTTTTGATTAAAAATTCTTTGAAAAATATATGGACCCAATTAAAGTAGCAGACCAGTGGAGGAGGTGTACTGATCAAAGAGCTGTATGATGATGCCCAAGTTTCCTCAGGAAATCAAGTTAGACCGGTCTGAGATGGGCTGGTCACGTAAATCAGGATGGATGCCTTAAGAGCTACCAAATATGATAAATCAATGGTTATATGAACAGAAAGTGAGCAAATCGGAAGATTACGGTTAAGATGGGAGGCTGGAGTTGCTAGAGGTAAAGTTGCATTTTGCTCGGTGCGAGCAACGGAGGAAAATTGCCCAAGAGAGGGATGTTCGCAGGCCAAGGCTCACTTAGTGGGTTGTCGAACCACGGATGTATGTATGTATGTTTCACATATTTGGGCAATCAAAAGAATGCTTGAAAGGAGTTGTTAAGAGTTTAATGATACATTAAGAGCTTAATAATAAACATATGTTCCAAGTTTTGAAGCCATTTTCGAGAAAACAACGTAATAACTTCATTCATACTATAACTTTTTTTTTTTTTGCAAAATATGATGGTTAAAATTAAATTGTTAAAAAAAAGACCTGATTTTACAATCTTGAATAAACTGGCTCCCAGATTGAAAACTCGATTACTACGTATATAATTGTTTTATATATCCAGGCCTTTTTTTTTGTCACTTAATTTTAATTTCATTCAATTTTTCATGAATTGAAAACAAAAAATATGGTAGACACTTAAAAAAAAATTAATATTAAGTTTGAACTTCATAAGTTTTAAAGTTAAAAAAAAAAGCACTTTTTCGTACTTAGGGGGTCATTAAACTATATTTCTAATGTAAACTCATTTTCCAAAAAGGCTTATTAATTATTAAAATTTCTATTAACTCATTAACTTGTGTTCATCAATTAGATTTACTTTCTAGACTTATATTCTAGTTAAAATATATAAAAAAAATATGTTGAATTAAGTAAATAAATTTATGTTATACGAAAAACATTTATGTTATAATAAAAATATGAAAACAAGAATTGGTCGATAAGCCAACAAATTCTTGTTTTCATCTTACAACTAACGGCCAACAAAGAAAATCATCTGATAATAAAAATTAGTGCCACGCCCTACCTCATTTTCCAAAAATTCTTGAGTTTTATCAATTTTTTGATTTAAATTATTTCCATCATTTGTATCGTGTGTATTATGATTTTTGGGATCAACTGCTGTTGTTGTTGTTAAAGGTGTTGTCATAGTAATTATACAAGATAGACCACCATGTAATGTTATATTTTGTGATTTAAAATATAATTCACTTTCAGCATCCACAACTAATAATTTTGTTTCTGATTTTAATGCTTTTATACGTTGTACAACTTGTTTATGATTATCTTGCGCTATATTTATACCATTTACTTCAATTATTCTATCACCTTCTTTTAAACCAGCCGCTTCTGCTGGTGAACCTTCATCAACTTTACCAATATATTGTCCTGGTTTACCTTTTTCAGCGTGTAAATTAAAACCATAACCTTCAAAATGATCCCATTTGTATATATGACAAAGACGTAATGAATGCGGACTTTGCATTTTTTATATATATATTTTCACTTGATTTCTTATATCTCACTTAAACAACTTGATTAAAAAAAACAAATCAAGCATAAAAAAAAATCACAAAACTTTAATTTATACTTAAAGAAAACACTACACTAAGACATAATCTTTAATTAATGAAAAAAAAAATAAATGAAAAATATAAAACAAAAAACTATATAACCAAAGTTTATGGTTTAAGATGTTAATGTAACCTACTACGCCACCTCGTATATAAGATTTCCCACCCTACGAATAAAGATTTCAATCCCCCCTCCCTATTTTGTGTCGTAACCATTAAGGCCGTAAAACGAAACGAATTTATTAATTTAAAAAAAATTAATCAACTAAAAATAACAAAACAAATTGAATAGAAAAAAATAAAAAATACAAAAAAAAAATGTTTAATTCATTCACCTTAAAAAAAAACAATAATCAGAAATAAATTTATAAAGAGGTGGCGCAAAAATAATAATCGGAAAGTTTGGAATATTTAAATAAATGTGATTTTTTTTTTTTTTATGTGAATTTCTCTGAGTATTGTTGTTTGGAGTTGGAGGGGGGGCGTTATTTCTTTTTTACTGTAATTTATAAAAAAATTATTGAATAATATGTAGATGGGTCCACAATGTTGGATAATATCTGGTATTTTATCTGTCCGTAGCATGCATATTTATTTGGTTCCTGAACGGATTTTTCATCTATCATCAGGGCACATCCACCAAGTACGTGAAACAGTATTCACTTCAACGTAATATTTCTGTTACACTCATGCTTGTTGGTTTCTAACAAGTGCCGAATGTAATAGAAACATTACGTTGAAGTGAAATCTCTCTCTACACGAACCTCGTGAATTTACACTGACGATGGATAAAAAAAAATTCAATGGATTTCGTAGGGCCTTATTTTAACCATCGTAAGGAATAACATTTTTTTTTTGGATGCAGAAAATTCTTGATGAAATGAAAAATATCAGGTAAACTTACTGTCAGGATCCCAAGTTGATATTTATGTAGTTGTTGTGGTGGTTGGTTCCGCAGAGCTGGAAAGCATCAGAGACATTTTCCGCGATCGCCCATCTTCAGGATGCGTTTTGTCAGACAGTATGATAACACAGACTTGCATAGAGCAAATTCAGTTTACACACTCCAGTTTTGGTAAACTTCAATTTATACACTTGAGTTATCACACTGTCTGACAAGGGCATCCAGAAGATGGGCGAACGCCCGAAACCGGTCGATGACCACAAAAAGAAGCAGGCTATCACGGAAAATGCCTCTGATACTCATGTAAATAGAATATCAAGTTTGAACTTTCTATGATTTCTTCGTTTTTGAGCTATGCTGTTCACATATGTACGTACATACGGACTATTTTTCTAAAAGCCACTCCTTTTTTTGAATTCAAAGGACCCCAAAAAAGGTATATTACCTGATGAAAAATCTCGATATCAAAAATTTAACACTGTTATAACAGCAGTAGTGTAGGGAAAGGAATAGCTAAGAAGTTAGTGTAGTGGACTCCCACGCATAGGACCCGGGTTCGAGTCCAGCTATGCTGCCCTTAACATTATTTTTGTAACGAGAGAACACTGTCCGGAAGCCGGCAGTGCACTGAGAAGTCTCCGGGCGCTAATGACCATAGATGTTGACACGCCTTAAATTAATAAAATAAAATAAAAAATAGCAGTAATTATGGTAATTATTTATAATATTAGGGACTAAGAGAATTATAATAGGTGGGAAGATTGTACCCTTGTATACAATCTTCATAAATGCTGTTTATACACACTATTATTATAAAATAGTATATACTTACGAAAAAATATAGTATATTTTATAAAAATAGATATATAACAATTATATTACGTTATGTGTTTATTGTGATAATCTGTTGCTGGTTGATAAATTATTATTTGATTTGCCACTTAAATGAATGAAAGTTATCATAAATCAAAGTCGATATAAGAAAGTTTAATTTATTCTGCTCCAAAATTTTATATAAAGAATTATTGTAAAGATGGTTGCTTTTGACTAATGGAGAGAGTGAGACTTTCGAAACGGTTAACACTACTGGAGGCTACATATAATCAGGGTTGCCATACAATAAAACAAATATCCCTTTCGAGATTCTTTTCTAGTCCCTCTTCCCATTAGCTAAATTTCTAGCAGATTGAAACAAATTTTCATTAATGACTAAATCTGTTATCATTTATATAATGTATAATAAACAAAAAATGGTTCTAAGTGGGACCTCTGACTTTTGACTATTCCTCTGACAACCCAGTTGAACCGAAATAGTCAGGCCCCCCCCAGTGTAGATGACAGATTTTTGTTTTATTGTATTCAAATAAATAATTCAAAAGTTTATTTTATGAATCAATTATGTTTAATTTCTTTAAAAAAATGTAAATTCAACAAATATAACTCAAGCAAACTTAGCAATTATTAACTTTTCTTTGTTTTATTTCTGTCTTCTTTTTTTTAAATATTGTAAGTTTTAAAAGTTACGAATAAAAAAATGTTGTAATAATAGTTTAAGCCAAAAATTGGTATTCTCAGCTGCCTAATATTTTTTTTTCAAGTTTAAACTTGGAAAACTTTAGATTCATTATTTATTTTACAAAACACGGACAATAAGTCCAATAATAACAACAAAAAAATTAAATTAAATTAAACAGGAATTATATTTAATTAGAGATGAGCACATTTAAATTTCTACATTAAATATAAAAATTAAATAACAACGTAATAAACAATTATCATACACTCACCGGCAAATAAAAAATTCCGGCCACTTAAAAAAATTTCATTTAATAAATAATATTATCTGGTCTCTGTTTTCATCAGTTATTCTGTTTTTGGCGGTTAACAGTTAACATTTTTAGAGTAAATTGGGGGACTACTTTGTACATTATACTTGTGGTATTAAACAAATTTAAATAAATCAAAAATGTTTTTACTGGTTTGTTTTCATTTATTATCAATTTGTTAAATTTTTTATTCAGTTCAAATTGATTTTTTATTTGCTTTAACTTCACTTTAACTTGTCCCTTGGCTAAGAAAATTAAAAATTCGAATTTAAAAATGCCCCTTAAGTTAGCCCTTTATTGCCCTTTTTTATTACCACACTACTGTTAATCCCTTGCCATTTCCAAATTATTATTTCCTTTTTTTTTCTTTCATCGCCCGCCTTGTTCTCACGCTTCCCCGCATTTTTCTCTCTCTTTCTCTCTTGGTGGTGGGATTGTCGGCACTTTTATCTTTCGGAGTTCGCGCTTTATTTATTTTCCCACACCCTTAAAACGTTCTCTATTCCTCTAAAATTTCTTCACTTGTCTTCTACAGTTCACCTGAGCAACAGTGCTTGTGCCGTTCTCTTCTTCTGTCGTCCGACTAGCTAACATCTGTTTACCAGTCTATTAATTCGCCTTATAGTTCTCGTCACCCTTAGTGATATTTCTTCTCGCCTTATACGCGCCTATTCGCCGTGTTAATTAATATTGACTCTTCGATGATTACCAAGACTCATCTCTACGCGACATCACCTTCACGAGGCTATTCTGCACCTTAGTGGATTCGCCATCACCCGCTGCTTCAACAACGGCATCATCCGCTTCTAAAGAAGCATTCCAATGAGGAAACCGCTCACCTGAGTTCCTTTCTCTCGCCACTCACGCATCCACACACACACACACACACACACACCACCTCTCCCTTTTTCAGTCCGCCATTCATCTCATCAACCCTTCCTCGATTCATCACTCACCGTTACCAAAGGGTAAGTCTCGTTTTTATTTGTTTTACATTATTACTCATTTTTGTTTTTTCACCCGCTACTTGCCATCTCGCCTTGGGTGTCTGCCGCGCAGACACAACCATTGCTGCCAAACTCTGCGAGATACAATGCAGCGTTACAGAGAAACAAGCTCAGAACGTCCAAGGGCCACTGAACTGCGGGGCGATCGTTTTTTTTTTTTTGTCACTGTTAGTTTTACGAAATCGTCAACTAACAGCTGTTGAAGTAGTTTATCGCCACCAAGAAATTCAAGAACAGCTCGAAGGAGATTGAATGAGCAAGGTTTTGATGGCTTTTCGCCCCATAAGAGGGCCAGAACAAACCAGGGTGTACCGGAATTTCTTGCCTTGAGTTTGCTCGGCAATACATTAATTGATATATCGAGCACTGGGAAAAAATGTATTGTTTATTGACGAGTCCCAGATTTGCATTAAGCGCTCCAGACGGCCGTGAACAAGTGGGGAGGAGGAGAGGTTTGAGATTTGCACAATGCAATTTTGTTCTCACTAGGCCTTTCCAACAACGGTCTCTGATGGTTTGGACAGGTATCAGTTTACAAAGACGTACATGGGGGTTCCATGGTTGCTGCTCGATATTTGGCGGATATATTGCAAGTATATGTGGTCCCTATCATGCTGGAGATAGGTGAGGAGTTTGTGCTAATGCACGATACAGCCCACATAGTGAAGGCCTTTATATACTATTGACTTTCTAAACTGGCCTGCCGTTCTCCTGACTTTCCAATATTTGACATCCTGCTTTCCCTGAATTTGACTTTCCCTGAATTTTCCATAGAAAATTTGAGGGATATGCTTGGAAGAAGGATAGGAGTTCGGAGAGTCCTTCCTGGGCCGGCTTTCAGGAGCCAGAAAGGGCACTTCAAGACGAATGGATTTGGTCACAACACGAAATTTCTCACTTGATTCAGACCTGTGCCGAGACACCTAGAAGCTGTGATAAAGCCAAGAGGAGGCTCGGTATTAAGCACCATCCCATTAAAAAATAACTTAAAATTAAAAGAAACAGGTAAATAAATTTCCCAGATTTACTTTTCTTTTTTTTTTTAGTTTATTCATATTTTTATTTATTTAAAACAATTTACATGTCGAGCATGTGATATATACACGATGAAATGTGATTGCTTAAGAATAATTATAAGTTATGATTAAGAATTACTGCTATAAGTTTTGCAGAGGTTGAACGAGGATTTTTCTGTAATGAATACAATTTATTCAGACAAAAAGAAATTGCCTTGAAGTGAATTGTGTGGCATATTTACTTCTAGTAATAAATTTGATAGAACTTCTCCATTGGATCGCTAGGGATTGCAGCGTACCCAGCTCAAATATGGCTAAGAAATCATGACAAAGCTGATGACGCTAGAGTCAAAAAGCATCATCCATCTGACGAGAGACATGATAAGATAGTATGTTAATTCTGGAAATATTTTGACAAATAAATAAGTTGTTTTAATTTTTTTTCAATTATAAAAAGTGGTTTAATTTATCCCATAAGTACGGATATTATGATGTACTTATATCGCAGAGCGCATGGAAGACGCAAGAAAAAAATTATTTGTGCGAAACATATCATCACCTAAAACGCAAATATAATTTATATTCTATAACAAATATATATTACTTGAATACGTTGTTTCCATTCTATTCAGGCACAGTTTTAATTGAACAAATATATATTACTTGAATACGTTGTTTCCTTCTATTCAGATACAAATTGGATTGAACAATGAATACTTGAATGAAATGAATGCTCTTTTTCTGGCGCTACAGACCGAGGCAGTCCTTTCCTGCTCAATTCAGGTAGACCACTGAGCCCTATCGATGGCCAAACGAGCACTGATTCCTATCCTTCTCATGTCAGCCCTCACGTTATCTACCCACCTAGTTTTAGGACGGCCCCTTGGCCGACTATTGCCCAGCGTGTCCTGAAGTACTTTCTTTACCATCTGGCTTTCTGGCATCCTGCAAACATGGCCACATACCTCATATCCATGGCCAACATGGCTTTTTCAGCTGACCCTTACACAGGTAATACGATGGTGTAGGGGTAGTGAACCCCCACCACCATCCAACCTAGCGAGTGAACCCCCCCCCACGGCATCAGAGAGAAAGAGCCCCTCTCGAGAGAGAGGAGAGGAGAGGCCAGTTGGATATATATACGAGAGACAGAGTCAAAAAGGATATTCTGTTCACAGTCTCACACTTGAATTGTACACATCGTTTAGCCACGTCAGTCAGTCTGTTCAGTTCTTGTAGTGTAAAGTATACAGTCCTTGGCAGTCAGTCATATACATATATATCAATTATATATCTTATACCGATATTGAGGTGTTATTTATCTATCAACATCCACAACCAACATCTCCTCCTACAACCATTACATTGGTGGCAGCGCTATCGAAACCCAGCCATTTCTCATTAAAAGGTAAGATATAAATTTCTATTATTTTTTTTATTATTCATTTTAGTTTTACACTTTTAAATATTTTATTTCCGCTATTTTTTGTTACATCTATTTGTATATTTCATATTTTTAAAATTTCGACTTCATTTTTATGAAAAGAGCCGAAATTATTCAAAAATTAAAACAACATAATCTTTCCACAAGTGGCAATTTGTTAATTTTAAAAGAAAGACTATCAAAAATCATGTCTACCTACACAATCGATGGCCAACAAAAATCTGCTGATGAAGCAATCGCGTACCTTCTAAACAAGTGCAACGCTCCAAATCCCGTAAACATCCGGAACTTGCAAATGATAAATAATTTACCAGTTTTCGACGGTTCCCATAATAGCGACATAAATTCCTTTATAGACCAAATTAATAATTATAGTGCGATTTCGGGATGGTCAGAAGCCGACAAACTGGAAATCCTAATTTTAAAATTAACGGGTGCGGCAAAAATTTTCTTTGACACTTTTAAAACGCAGTGTACAAATGATAACGTCATTTTAACATACCGACTAGCAACGGAAAGTCTAATTGCCAGATTTAAAAAAGAAAAAACGCCCGTGGTATTGTTGCAGCAAATAACGAGCTTGCAACAAAATCCATCAGAAACTCTGGAAGCTTTTGCTGACAGAATAAAGCACATTGCCACATCTCTCTTATTCAAAGCTCAACAAAACCCGTTACAAACGTTACAAAATCTAGTTGAGCGGCTAACAACGGACGCCTTCATAAAATCACTTCCAAGTTCCATGAAGGCCCAAGTCCAAATTAAACTCCCCAAAAACCTTGATGAGGCTCAAACTTATGCAACAGCCCTCAGGGACATACAAAGTGCAGAACCTCAAGGTTCGATATTTGCCATTAAAAAGGTAGATTCGCCAATACAGTCTTCTGACAAACCGCCATCGCCATGCAAACATTGTTCCGGCGTCCATTGGAACTCAGAATGCACACAAAAATTTCAAGTCGTGAAAAATAAAAGAAGGCGAGTTTCTATTTCTAAACCACCTTCGCCTTGTAAATTTTGTCAAGGCAACCACTGGAACCGCGACTGCAACAACAAAAATAATAATTTTAATAATAATAAACAAGCGCGCACTAATTTTGGCAAAAAGCCACAATTTAAGCCAGACCATCGTACCTTCAGGCAAAGTAGGCCCTATTTCAAAAAACAAATGCCCAACAATAATAATAATAGTAATAATAACAGCAATAATAATAATAACAAATTTAATACTGGCAATACGTCGAATAGATGGGTTCCGCCAACATGCCAGATATGTGAAAAACGAGGGCATACTGCAAAGGCATGCTGGTTCAATAATGCAAAAAACGATTAGGCGCTCAGCCGTTTTCACGAACGGCTACCACGGTCTTGATCCCGGCACTCAACGATTCAAATAATTTATTAATCAACGTCCAAATTAAAAACAAAAAAGTTAAAGCTCTGATCGACACGGGTGCTTCACACTCGCTCATAGATGCCAGTCACGTCAAATCGAGGCCCGAAAAATCTGGTATCATTTTAAAATCGATCACAAACCAGATTATTCCCAATTATGGTCTGTCAAACATTCAATTATCCATAGGCCAAAACACAAAAATTCAAGGTAAATTCATAGTGTCCCAACTGAAAAATGAATTTGAAATGATCATTGGGAGAGACCTACTAACAAAATTTCAAGCCATTATTAATTTCAAAAACTCAAACATAATCATAAACAAAACAGTCATTCCATTCTTAACAGACAACACAACATCACAAATTAACAACATTCAAAACACAACTTTACCAGAAACATTATCAACCAGACACAAAATCAAAATTCCTGCACGATCACACATCGTCAATACTTACACGCTACATACAAAAATTCCAGACGGTTCCATACTATTGACACAACATGACAGTCTACCTACTGGAATTTACTTACCCCACACACTGACTAACGTACATAACAATGCTTGTGCCATAACATTAATAAATACAACACAACATGAAATCTGCATCACGAAACATTTTCCAATAGCACACATTCAATACAACCCTGAGACGTACAACTCATCAAACAAACATACCATAAATTCTATTCAACAACTCTCGCACGAACAAAAAACACAATTACAAGCCTTTCAACAACAGTTACGCCAGAAACTCACTCATCTCTCTCCACAACAAGCAGACAAAATTGTTGAAACATTTTCTCCATTTTATGACACATTCACTCATGATAAAGATTACAAAACAAAATTTACAGATATTACACACCACATAGACACACAAAATCATCCGCCTGTACACAGTCGACCTTACAAACTATCACATTCAGAAGCCCCCATACTGAAAGCACTAATACAGGATAATCTGGATAGAGGAATAATTGAACCATCGACGAGTAACTGGGCGCATCCCGTGATTCTTGTTAAAAAGAAGTCTGCGGATCACACAAAAGTTGATCCAAACGACATCACCCAGTTACGCAAACAGTACAGATACGTGGTTGATTTACGTAAATTAAACGCAATCACCACATCTGAAATTTATCCTCTTCCAGACATTCAACACATATTATCAACATTACATGACACAACATACTTCACAACACTCGACATCTCAAACGCATTCCACTCCATTAGACTTGACAAATCATCACAAGACAAAACAACATTCATAACACAATTCGGCACATACAAATTCTTATCTGTTCCGTTCGGTCTGAAGAACGCGAGCGGATCATATCAGCGTTTAATGGATAAACTATTATCGGGTTACACGGGTGACATATGCCACACATTCATTGACGACATATTAATTTTTCACGGCAAAACATTTCATGAACATTTAACATCTACACAAAAAATTCTCACACAATTACAGAAGGGCAATCTTTGTATAGACCTAAATAAATGTACCTTCTTCAAAGAAGAATGCAAATATTTAGGCTATACATTGAGCAAAAAAGGCATTTCTCCAGATCACGAGAAGTTAAAAGCTGTAGAAACCTATCCAATTCCGAAAAAATTAAAAGACGTCAGAGCATTTTTAGGATTTATAGGTTTTTACAGAAAATTCATTCATAATTTCTCGGAAATAGCCAAGCCCCTTACAGACTTAACAAAGAAAAATACCAAGTTTGTATGGTCTTCTCAATGTTCATCGGCATTTCAAATTCTAAAACAAAAATTGATTTCTCCACCGATTCTGGCATACCCCAATTATAATTACGAATTCATATTGACTACGGACGCGAGCAACGTTGGCATATCTGCAATTCTAAGCCAACAAATAAACGGCGAAGAACGTCCAATAGCCTTTTCATCCCGCGTACTGTCTGAAACTGAAACAAGACTCTGCACTACGGAAAGAGAACTGTTAGCCATTCTCTTTGGCTGTAAACAGTACAGATATATCATTTTCGGCTACAAATTCAAAATAATAACTGACCACTCAGCTCTGCAGTGGCTTCAAAATTTAAAAGACCCGCATTCGAAATTGTACAGATGGTCACTGAAATTAAGTGAGTTCGACTTCTACATCGAACACAGATCGGGTAAAAACATCGCTCATGCAGATGCGTTAAGTAGATATATAGGCTGCATCAACACCGATATATCCCCAGAATATTACCCAACCATCGACTTATTAGAAATAGCTCAGCAGCAAGCTGAAGATGAGCAATGCCGACGTCTAGCCCAATCAAAAAATTATGCATTAAATGATTCAGGCCTTCTAATCAATGTGCTGGACAACAACATCCTTGTTCCAAGCAAAATGCGTGATACAGTTTTACAGCTGTATCATGACAACCCATTGTCTGGTCATTATGGCAGACAAAAAACATATGACCGCATAAAAACTCAATTCTCCTGGCCTGACATGACCAAAGACGTGGAGAACTATGTCAAGACGTGTCATAGTTGCGCCACTAGAAAAACCGACAACGCCTATAAACCACCAATAGGCACATTTAGCGAGCCAACTAATGTTTGGCAAGCTATTTCAATTGACGTTGTTGGACCGCTAGAGCCATCAACAAATATTCTAACAGGCGAAGAATACAAATACATATTAACAATAATTTGTCAATATTCCCGCTATTTGGAAATGTTTCCAATTACGAACCAAAAAGCGGAGACTATTGCTCAAATTATTGTTAACCATATCTTCACCAGATACGGCACGCCAAAGTACCTACTCACAGATTTGGGTACCAATTTCACGTCCACCATTTTACTCCAAATCTGTGCACTGTTAAAAATTAAAAAAGTGTGCACGACGCCATACCACCCTGCGTCAAATGGACGATTAGAAAGAATCCATAGAGACATCGCCAATAACATATCCCACTATGTCCAAAGTGACAAAAATTGGCATAATTACCTGCCATTAATTAAGGCAGCCCACAACTCTACAAAAAATGTATCCAGAAACTTTACCCCCCATGAACTTGTTTTTGGTACAAAATTTAAATTTCCATGGGTGCTGAATTATCCATCACACATCACACAAAATTTCAACACACACTCTAAATGCCTACACGACAAAATTCAAACAGTACACAAACAAGCCAAACTCAACAATGAAAAAGCGAAACAAATCAGACAAAAATACTATAACAAAAACACTTCACCACAAAAATTCAGCATAGGCGACCATGTTTATTTAAAACATTTTACTTCAACAGGAAAATTCACAAAAAAATATCATGGCCCGTACCAAATTTACAAAATATTTTCCAACCAGACTGCACTAATTACCTTAAATGATAATGAAAGAAAATTAGTGCATCTAAGCAAAATTAAAAAAGCACATCTGCGACAAAAACCTACAAACACACATAAAATGAATCTACGGCCAAGAAAGGCAAAAATTTAAAAACATTTTCGGAAAATTTAGACAAATTTTCCTGGTGTTGGGAGGAGACAATACTCTAGTCCAAGGAAAAATTTCAAAATTAATTTCAAAATTTAAATTCAAACATAAACATTTTAATTAAAAATTTTAAATAAATTCAACATAATATCTCAGTAAATACACCCTGGCATTTTGAAAATTGTATTTCAACATTTCAATGCACGTTTCAAATTCAACATTTAATTTTAGATCATACACCCTATTTATTTAAACAATTTCGTTAGTGTGAATTGAACATTGATTATGGTCAATTTTAGGCCATACACCCCAATCATCATACATTTAATTATTGTTAATTTTAAATAATATACATTCTCATTCTTAACAATTTTAGGTTAAACACCCTATTTATTTAAACATTGAATTTTAGGTCATAAAGGAAATCATACAAAGCATTTACTAATGCATTGATACAAAGCAAATCCAAACATTTCTTATTTTAGATTTAGATACCGACAAAGGAGTCATAAGGAGCAATTGCTAATACTTTTCTTATTTTAGAAAAACAAACAATACGGGAATTTAACAAACTGTACAATGCTAGAATTTATTGCAGGATTAAAATACTGGAAAAATTTAGAAATTGAATATAACTTCCACAGCATTGTCTCAACGCCGACAAAACAGGTAAAAACCCTTATTTCTTAGATATATTTCATTGATTTGCTTCTTGTTTAATAGAATAAAAACGTCGACAAAAGGGTGAAATAACAATAAGCATACAAAAATTAGAAGGAATTCCAGGCACCTTACTTCAATAGGAAAGGATTTTCCCAGGTCAATTGGGAAATTTTAATCTTCAAGGAATTGCCGAACAATGGAAGTACTAATAAAAGGAGATATCTTTCTGCACCTGGTAAAAACCCAGTTTATTATACTTACTACTTTCACTTTTAATTGTTTTTTGTCACATGTACCTTGAAGGGTGATTAAAATCAACACCCCAACTAAATAATTTTCTTTCAAATGGCCATATACATTCATATATATATTTTATGATACTAATATAATACTTGTTTACCACTAACAAAATATTCGCTTAATCTATCTAGCTTTAGCACTTCGAATTCTGTCGACATAATCTGCAGACATTCACCGAACTTCAAATTATTAATTAAGTCTGCAGACATTCATCGAACTTCGAATTATTAATTAATTATGCAGACATTCATCGAACTTCGAATAATTAATTAATTATTTATGAGCTCACACCCACATCTCCTTACGGCCGTATCCTAGCTGCGCATTCCTGCATTCCTGCTCGCAAGAAATCGATTTCGTCCACTAGTTATAAATTAATATTAAGTTTACATAAATTAAGCAAACGTTTCTATCAAGGCCTTCTTCGTAAAACAAATTTCTTAGTACAACATTATGCATAAAACAAATTTCTTCGCATAACATAAAACAAATTTCTTCGTGCAAATAATGCATAAAACAAATTTAGAAAACAAAGTCATCATTGCACCGTTGATTCAGAAATCAACTAAAACAAATACATTAAATCATTGCACCTTGATTTATAAGACAGCGTATGACAACTCCAACCCTTGTTGGAAGCAAAAAAAGAAAGTAATTTAATTCGTCTACAAACACAAAACAAACAAAATATATTATTCCACGAATGTATAAATTATAGAATTTATACAACAAAATAAACAAAACAAAATAAATAAAATAAAATAAAAATATAATTAAATAAAATCAAAATCGACAAATATAAAAATTTTAAACATCGACGAATATTGAATTATAAGATTTAAACATACAATCAACAAGCATCAACGAAGATTAATAAAACACTAAATTAAATCATCTTGATTCAAAGGATCTTCCATGGGAAAGGTACATTATCATTTCTTCCATAAATTGCTTCTTTTTCATCATGCATTTGCATACATTATCACTTCTTTGATAAATTCTTTTTTTTCACTTTAACAAATTTATTTTCTTCTTTTTCTAACATTCCTTTCTATTTAATTAATTTGCCTAAACACACACAAATTATTAAGGTTCCTAGAAACAATTGTATATAAATAAATATGTGTGTTTACAGCAAAAAAAAAAAAAAAAATTAATTATATATTTTATTATATCATGTCATATCATCAATCAATTATATAATTTTCTATCAATTATTTTAAGTATGTATTAATTTTTAAATTTTACTCTGCATCTTTTTACATCACATTTGTTTATTAATTATCTACTTCTATAATTGTGATATTTATCAAAAATCTTTTTCAATTGTATAATTTTCAATGAATTTTAAATTTATGCAGAATCAATCTTGAAATTTTATTTGTATTCATATTCCATTTTCTTAGAGTCATCTTTAAAAATGAACAGTTGTTTATAGCCATTAGTTTTGTTACATCTGAATAATTATTAGAAGATATTTTAACAATTTAATCAAATCATTATTATTGTATATCATTACTTAATTAGGAAATAATTTTTTTTAACATTTATACCATAATCATGACGTTTTTCATTCATCTGGAAATTTTTAATTGTTTATAACCATAAGTTTCATTACATGGAAATCATTTCTAATTTTATATCGAAAATGAATCATGAATTATTTCAATTGTTTAATACTTATACTCAAGCGAAAATATTTATTTAATCAAAAAAAAAAAAATAAATTATTTAATCATTATTGTACCTTAGATTTAGTCAATTTTTATGTTCAATTTTATATTCAAATTTTTAAATTTCTAATTTTATATCGAAAATGAATCCATGATGCACATAAATTCAGCAAAACTCCTTGTAAATATAATTCAAACTCTTACATGATACTTAGTAATGGATTTACCAAGTATTTCAATAACATAAACAATTGACAAAATAAAAACAAAATGTAAATAATTTTAAATTTTCAATGGCATCTGGATTGCAAATATAAATAATTAATGGATCTCTTAATATTTCTAAACTAAAAATGCAGATCCAATATCATGTATTGAAATTATTAGTTTTCTTTTCTCAAATTATGTTAATAACCAATCATGTAAATATTGTTCTTCAATGTACATATTTAAATTACTGCCAAAGACTGCTCAAAATTTTAAAAAAAATCTCTATGACAGACTTGACAACTCTGGCTTTCAAATAAAAAAAAGCACAGCATGCTAGTCGCATGCTAGCCACATATGCTACAAATTTAGCAGCATCAACATCATCGTTTCAGCCAAGCTACCAACGCTAATTTTTCACAAACGAAAAATTACTTCAGCAGGTGGGGGATGATGTAGGGGTAGTGAACCCCCACCACTCATCCACACTAGCGAGTGAACCCCCACCACGCATCAGAGAGAAAGAGCCCCTCTTGAGAGAGAGGAGAGGAGAGGCCAGTTGGATATATATACGAGAGACAGAGTCAAAAAGGGAGTTCTGTTCAACAGTCTTACACTTCAGTTGTACATATCGTTTAGCCACGTCAGTCTGTCTGTTCAGTTCTTGTAGTGTAAAGTATACAGTCCTTGGTAGTCAGTCATATACATATATATCAATTATATATCTTATACCGATATTAAGGTGTTATTTATCCATCAACATCTACAACCAACATCTCTCCTACACCATTACACACTTTATTACATTGGAAATCTCTCAAATTTCTGCATTAAAAAATATTAAATACACGCCCAGCTTTCGGCGAAAAATATTCACTGCAACAGTTTCATCTGTATTTTTTTCCATCCGAAACTGCACCATCCATATTTTGTCGAATGTGAAATATTTTCCTTCAACCAGTTTCAATTATTGCACAAGTTTGCCCAAAAGGTTTTGGGTTGGTAAAGTTTGTATCACGGTATAGTGGTCAGAGAGCGATTAGAAGTATAATCTGGAACTCCGTGATAGCGTGAACGCTAATATGCAGCTGCATACATCTGCATTGAGCCTACTAAACAATATAACTAACAGCTATTATCTGAACATTTACTATTCAACAACTGTTGTTTTGTTACATACTTAACCTTTTTTGAGTCAAAATTTATAGGAAATGTTTAAGTTTTAGCCTTAAATGTTTTTTGATATATCAAAAAAACAAAAAACTATCTTTACCATTCATTTCATAACAAAAAAAAGAAACTTTTTTAAAGCATAAACAATGTAAACATCACAAAAAAAGGGGAAAAAATAGAAAGAAGAAACAAGCGATAAAATAAGTTGTTCTGAATTATTTATATTGTTATTTCGTTTTTAAATATTCCTTGAACTTTATTCATGAATTTTGTATTTTCTTTCACTTCCCATCGTGATAAATTTATAAATCAAATTGTTCCAATAAGATGATTTATTTGTTGTTGTTTTGTTTTTTTATTTCAGAATTTAACATTGATTATGTATTAGAGTGATAGGCAATTTTATAGCGATTTTTTGAAAAGAAGTATTTTTAAATTTAGAAAATTATATATTCCTACACAAAACAATCACATTTTACAAATAAAATACTAATAAATATTAAAATTACCATAAAATTACATATCACAATTTATACGTTTGAAAACAGTTCGCGCAAATAAATTTGGTTCTGATTAAAAAATGATAGATATAAATAAAAAATGGTGAAAAAAAAAATACTATTTAAAATAGTAAATGTGTTTCAATGCAAATTTAATACAAGATAAATGTGACCCTTATTAATAAGAAATAAATAGGACAGGCCACATGTGACTGAAGTGTTGTTTGGCTGGGAAAGTGAAAGAATTCATTAGAGGTCTCCCTTGGAGAAGTTTACAACGGATCTGTTCAGCCAAGACCACGTGGTCTTGAGGGTTATAATGGGGCCTAAACTTACCACGGACTCTGTAAGCTTAGGAAGCATATGATCCCATTGGATCTGATTGAAAATGATCATTGGAGGTTTTGTTTGATTGAAGAGAAACTGAAGTAACATCTCTGCCATATTGCTTGGGGCAAGGATTCCTCCAGCTGGGTGTTGATTCGCTCGCGGCATCTAGCTATTCAGAGGCGTCACTCAGGCGAGCTTTGAGGCCCACTTTGTGACCACCAAACTTGTGCATATGCTCTGAGGCAGTAGTTTAGTTAGTCATGGTTATTTCACAATAGATCCTTCTGGTTCGAGGTGATTATGTACCTTAGGACAACCCCCTTCTTTCTATGCTATTCTACCGGCAGTAAAGCCAAGTTTTCTGATAAAGTGGGGCTAGCCTACTTCCTCCTATAAGTAGTTGGTAGGCCTAAGTAGTAACCAGAATATAGATCTTCCATTAAATCATTTAGGAATTGTTCCACTCTATCTGGTTCGCCGATTCCTTTCCAATCTTGTGTAAATTATTCCTACAATTTATATTAAAATAATGTTCAATGATAGAATGCAAGTCCTATTTTACATTATTATATTTTTTTCTAAATTGTACTGTCTGTAATCAATAGAATAACCTAATCATTGATATTTTCTTCCATTTTCAGATATTATCTCTTTATATAATTATGATAATTATCATTAGTTCTTGTTGACAATATCCTTGAAGAATGTGGATAAATAATTGGTGTATTTTGTTTACATGGGAAGAGAGAGAACATCCCACGTGTTTCTTACATCAATCCAACCTCATTACTGTTGGATATCACTGCGAAATGTAAGATGAGATGACTTTAAACATGTATGGTTTATTCATTAGAAATGTTCCATTAAACACATTAACAATTTTATTCCTCTTTAGAAATTTGTTCTTTATTTTGTTTTTTGTTCTTATGGATGATAAATTTTCATTTTTCATAACTTTTCCCGATAAAAGGGAAGGAGAAGGCCATTTTTTAATTTTATAATAGGTAATGATTTTTAACAGGTTCTCTATTGTTTTTTTTAACATTGCAATACGTTATCCCGAAGTTAGAGGAAGTTTTGCGATCGTGTCAAATTTTCGATTGAATTTTCATGGATATACATGCTTTGTGGTCCTTTGAATGTGAAAAAATGTTTTTAGCGATTGGTGGCAAGACCCAAGGCGAGATAGCAAGTAGCTGGTGAAAAACAAAATGAATAATAATGTAAAACAAATGAAAACGTGACTTAACCTTTGGTGACGGTGAGTGATGAATTGAAGAAGGGTTGATGAGACGTATGGCGGACTGTGAAAGGAAAAGATGGCGTATGTGTGTGTGTGATGTGCGTGTGGGTGTGGGTGCATGAGTGGCGAAAGAAAGGAACTCAGGTGAGCGGAAGGGGAATTGGAATGCTCCTTTAGAAGCGGATGATGCCGTTGTTGAAGCGGCGCGTGCTTGCGAATCCACTAAGGTGTAGGTGAAATAGCCACATGAAGGTGATGGCGCGTAGAGATTAGTCTTATTACTCATCGAGGAGTCAGAATTTAAAGGCGAAATTAACAGACTGGTAAACAGATGTTAGCTAGTCGGGCGACAAAAGAAGAAAACGGCACAAACACTGCGGCTCAGGCGAACTACAGAAGACAAGTGAAGTAATTTTATAGGAAGAGAACGTTTTAAGAGTGTGGGAAAATAAGTAAGGCACGAACCCCTAGAGATGAAAGGCGGCCGACAATCCCACCACCAAGAGAGAGAGAAGTAAAAGGCGGGAAGGCGTAGGAAGTATACGGGCGATGAAACACAATTTAGAATTAGCTAGGGAAAAATTTAATCTCTCAAAGGTGCCGCGACCTAACAGTCTGTGTGTATGATTTAACAAAATAATCTCAAAAACAAAAAATCTTGATATTCCGTGTAAGTGCTCTATAGACGCGAAGGTTCAGGGCAAAATCCATCAAAGCGTAGTTCGACTTTACGGAACAGTTTTTCGCAATTTTTTTGAAAACATTCGGACTACTTTCTTTAAACTCCGTATATTATCTACATACATACCTCTCACTATTATTTGAAACAGTTTTCTAGGAAAATGTATATTTTGATGGTCCTTGGGAAAGCAGTAGCATTTAGTTTCCTCTAAATTACCTCTTGAATGCAATATATAGTTCTAATACTACGTAATCTTTATATACATTACTAGCATAGTTAGAATTCCAGTTTTGAAGAAAATCAGTTACCCGGAAATGTGACTTACAGAATTGGTTTTTGATTTTTTTGGAATTTTCCTGAATATAACTCAGAAGATTTCCTTTAAAATTGGAATGCTAACTGCTCAGATATTTACAAGAAAAAAAAAATTCACGAAACTACAACAAACAAATTCTTTATTGTACTCTCAATTTTTTTCTTTTACAAATTACAAGTTAGAAGACTACCTCAGAACTGGAAAGTATCAGAGATATTTTCCATGATAATGTGCTTTATTTTGTGGTCATCGACAGGTTTCGGGCGTTCGCCAGTCATGATAAAACGCCAATAAATGATGTTTTGATAAAACAGTGTGATAATACGGACTTGCGCAGAGTCTATAAAAATTAATTTAGCTCTGGGAAATATCTCTTAAGTATTTTCTTATTAACTCAGGGTTACAATTTATTATTTTTGGCAGTTAGGTGGAAATTGTGACGTTAAATTTCAAAGTTACTTGAGGTTGGTTTTTAGCGCCCTCTTTTGGAATCTGCCTGAATGAGTTTATCCCCTTTCCATCTTTGTATTTATATTAGGACAAATGTGTAAATTTGGAGTTTAAAGAAACTTTGTCATGTTATATATGATTGTATTAACAGCCATAAAAGTAAGTTGTCTCCCATTATGTTCGAAATCCAAAATAAGGAGCATCATTTCGTTTTTGTTTGATATATGTATATATTTCCCCCTGCGCAAGGATGACACGCAAAATCGTGGGGGCGGGTGTTGGTGTAGTGGTTATGAGCGTGGACTTGTAAGTGGGAGGACCCCAGTTCGAGTCCAGCGTATAACTGCTAAATTTTATATTTGTTTAAAAAATGTTAATAGTAAAGTAGGTGCTTCCGCCCCCGTCCACGACACCTAATTTGGTAGTTGGACGTTAAGCCCGCCTGAAAAAATAGGCATTACTTTACTTTACTTTACTATGTATATATTTCAGAGTATGCTGCGATGTTAGGCTTACCAACTCCAAACTACCATTTCAGTAATTTGGAGCTTGATATTTGCGCTGCCTAGCGGCCAACAGTGTAGTAACCATATTCAAGTTTCCTCACCTCTCTGCTCTGTTCTTCTCAGTCTCCTTCGCAAATAAAATGACGACAGTCTAACTAAATAAATAATAATAATAAATAATTTAGTAAACATTCCATGTTTTAATAAATTTATCATTTAGAACAGAAAGAATCGCAGTAAGAGAAAGTGATTTAAGTAATGCACAACATAGTTTTTCTTTTTATTTTTCACTAAGACCAACAATAAAGGAGTATTGCAGATTTAACGGTTTGCCTCATCAGCAAATCAGGTTTTTGTGGGGGCCATATTTCCATTTATAAACTGCACATACATATTTATAAACCAGCTTAGTACCTTTTGTGCCATTCCATTTCTCACCTGCACTTCCTGTTCACAATCTTTCGAGTTCCAACGCTAAACCCAATTACTTACAAGACTTCTCTCTCTCTCTCTCTTAGATCTTTCCTTTAGTCATTAATAAATCTTCCACCATATTCCTTATTACCAATCGTCTACTCTTCTGTTCATCTTTGTCCCTCATTCTGGATAATAGTTTTTACCTTTCTCTATAGTGAACTTCTGCTTTGGCCATTGCAAACAATATAAATATGTGCTTATCTTCTTTAATTATAAAGGCCTATTACTTTCTCTTCTATTCTAGATCTCAGGACCTCTCAAGGGAACTAGATGTGCTTATGCCTCAAGGGTTCACATTCTACTTCCCAAAATACACCATAACATCAGCCCTATTCCATTAACGAATAAAGTTCCAGAAATCTTTTATAATGGGTTTCAACCGGAGTCTATCTGAGTTTCATAGGTGAATCTAGTGGTCCTCATTCGTAGCAGGTAGCTTAGCCTGCGTCTTCAATATTGACCCCAGCAGGTTTCACGTCTAAGTTTTTTCTTATTTTGTTGTTCTAAGGCGGCCCCGCCTTTTCTTTCCTTTTACCTTCCTCAAATATCGCGTCTAAGTTGCCTGGATTTGACTTTTATGTCTCTTTGCAACATATAGGATTCCGATGCATATGAAGGAATATTGACTATAGACAGATATCTTAGTCTTGTTCGACACCACCTTACGGTTGAGGAAATCTCACTTAATCGCGGCATCCTGCAATACCAATTCTAACTCTCTTGTCTTAACAAGCTCCAAAGATATTTAAAATCTTCCTGTTCCTTCAAATTATCGATCTTTCTGACTCTGTCGAATATCCTTGTCAGTACTCAATAAAACTTGAAGTGAACTCCTTTTCTTTTATTTAAAATAAATCCAACGTTTAGTAAAAATTCCAAGTTTAAAAAAAAAATTATCAATAAAAATTGCAATAATTGAAGTAAGAGGAAGTTACGTTTGTAAATTTTTTATTATTGAGCATGCCAAAAATAAAAATAAAGAATATATTTACTCATCTATTACTGTATATTAACTCGGAAGGACAAAATGCAAATTTATCACATGCATACTAATATGGTGTAACAGACAGTCACATTTTATCAAGAACGTGATCTAATCTCGTATGTTTTAACATTTATCTCAAGGTTTCTATTCTTTTTAATTTTAATCCTTCATTTTTGTGATTTTTTATGTTTTCTTTGTTGACATATTGGAGGGAAGGGAGAAAAAAATTATTTGAGTTTTGCTTGATGCATTTAAAATTATTTTTATACAAAAAAAATTCATTAAAAAATTGTACATTTATAGATGAGAAAAAATTTATCATTTTTTTTTTGTTTTTTTTATTTAATCCATGTATTGAGAAAATTGTATATCCATTGTTTCATCTGAAGCCTACAGCACAGTGGTATTCACCGCGCACTTGAAGGAACTGACAAATATGTAGTAGTGCGGATAGATTGTTCGAAGTGAATATCTTACATTCAATCTCCTGTATCCAATAAAAGTTGATTGACTTCTGCTATTAATACAAATTTGATTTTAATACCATTCATAATCTTCGAGTATGAGAGTTTCATTAGTTCTATTTCTTACCACTGTAAGAGGAGAGGAAGTAATGCGAAAGAGACAAATTTTCTAAATACGATATCTTTTTGAGGTCTCATAGGTTTAATTCAAAAAAACAACAAATGAATGAATAGAAAATTATTTGAAAAAAAAATGGTTTTAGCTAATGAACTATCGAATCCTTTACGAAGTTTTCAATAAAATCTGGAAATGCGGACTTGAATCAGTGCTTGGTTTTTTCAGTTTATTTGTTGATTTTCATGAAAATAGCCCAAATGATTTTCTTTAAACTTTGCGTAATATTTGTATAGATGCAGACTTAATTTGAAATCTTTTTGTTAGGAAAATTGATGTTTGGACATTTCTGAAGAAATTTGAAGAGTTTCCTTCTTGAAGTACCATTTCTGTTCAATTTCTATTCGGTTGCATGTCAAATAATCTTTAAGACATGAAAAGCATTGCTAAAATTGTAGATTTGAAGAAAATTTTTATTTTCCTTTTACATGAAGATCGAATTTCTTCTTTTTTTCTTAATTTTTAGGGGATTTTCTCGAAAACGATTTTATTTAAACATGAAATATAACCGCATCACTTTTTTTTTAATTTTTCCTGAAAAAAGAATGTGAGAATTAAATTTACAACTGTCACTTCAAATCTTGTTGGTATTGTTACAGACGCTGTCAACAATGTATACATTCGGGTAATCCCTGGTTACCAAAAACCAAAAAGTAAATTGAATGGTTTCTTATCACCTATATTTGTGTGTAATGTTTAAGGCATCTAAATATCTTTCTTTCATAAGCTAGTAACTACTTTTTGGAAAGCTATATGTCCTGAAGAAAAATGACCTTGCAAATTTTGCCAGAATGGTTTTTAACGCTGCAAAAGTAGGCGACTCCGTGTGTAGATTTAGAAATCGGTAACCATGGCAAAAGGCGGCATTCAGTCGGCCAAAAAACATTCCCATCTCGCTTGTCCAGAAGATTTTAGTAATGCTCTGAAAAGTCTTTATCTAATACTATAGCCTGAATTGTACGAAAAAGAAAGACCAATATATTCCATTGTCAATTCAGTTTCGTGTCACAGGAAAAGCCTTGGTTTGAGGTATTGAAAGGAAAAAAAGAGTTTTTTGTACAATGAAAATACGTTCCAGATTTAACTATGATCTTATTAAAAAGCAACTGTCTAGAGAATAAAACGATAATTCGGCGAGACCGAAATTATTGCAATTGCAAAGAAGATGTTGGATTAATCTTTCACTATTTTACTGCTTCCCAGTTCAGTGAAAATTAAAGACAAATTTGTAACAGTTCAGTATAGCGGTAAAAAGTATAGCATCTACTATGGGGTAGGCGCATCACTACGTCGTACATTCAGATAGCCAGTCGCCTTTGTGTCCAGAAACTAATATTAGCAGATGTTGTGGTTGGTTCCGCAGAGCTGGAAAGCCTCAGAGATATTTTCCGTGATAGCCTGCTTCTTTTTATGGTCATCGACCGGTCTCGGGAGTTCGCCCATCATCAGAATGCCTTTTGTCAAGCAGTGTGATAACATAGATTTGCACAGAACAAATTCAGTTGATACAATCAAGTTTATAATAAATGTAATGTATGTAATATAAAAAAAAATAATGTAAATATAGGAGTGTATCAACTAAATCTGCTCTGTGCACAATTTGCTCTATACTATTACACTGTTTGACAAAAAGCATCCTGATAATGGGCGAACGCCCGAAACGGTCGATGACCACAAAAAGAAGCAGGCTATCAGGGAAAATATCTCTGATGATATTAGCAGAGTTTACCTCGATATTTGGGAAGGCTCAACTATATTTTAAACAAGAATATGTGTCAATCAGAATATTACAATAAATGCAAGTAGTGCTTTTTTTTATGAAAAGAGCGAATAATTTATTCCAAATAAAGTTTTATAAATATAAAAATATTGTAAGGGATTTTTCCATTTTTAAACCTTAAATATAAAATGTTATATAACTTTAAAAAAAAAAACTGAATGCCCTACTTATTATTAGTTTTGTATAAAATATTGATTTAGGCCTAATAACTGCCAAAATTAATGTAGAACCTTTCTCAACTGTTTTTGTCTGTTCTATATAACCTTTAGGGTTGGCTCTATAACATGTAGGGTTTTTGTGTAACCGGCCCAAAAAACCGGAGTATTGATAGGCGACCAAATATTGTACTTTAATGTTTCTTCATCATATCTGGGTTAAAAAAAATTAGATTGTATAGGTTATTAATTTAATAAGATTTAAATTTTTAATACTTCTTATAAATAATTTATATTTTTCCAGATCTAGAATTACATATATTGCGAACCCAAGGTTTGGGGAATGAAACAATATTTTTTTTTTATGGCGCATCAATTACCAGGGTCATTAGCGCCCACACAAAGTGCCTTTGGCATTCAACCACACATTTCCATCATACGAGAATCACACAAATAAATACATTCATTCCAAAATAAACACCATTTACATACATTTATATACACCTACCACTATTGGGGTGGAATACTCTATATTCTTCGCACCCCGTAGCTCTTACACCTACATAAAAAACAATATATATATATATACACTCCAAACCAAAACCTAAATATTAAAATAGATATCTAAAGATTTTAAATAATTAAACAATTGATAAGGTACCTCTAATTATTTCTGTTTTTAGGAAAAGGTCTGTTCCCCACTCTTCTTTACACTTTTCTTAAGCTCCATTTAAATTATTTAAGTAGGATACTTCAACTTCCACATTATACTTGTTCAAAAATTGTGGCTAATGAGAAATAAATTTGGAGGATTTTATGATAAACTGGATAGATTGGCAGACTTGCATACTATACAACTACTTTCCTCGAGTGATCGATCACACAGGCAGTGTTGCTTCACTTCATCATGTTTAACATAAATTGAGGAAAAAATGCATCTGTATGTGAAAACTGAATCCAACTTTGTTGACAAAAGAAATATGCAAACTACTACGATATATCTGGTATTTTATCCGTCGTAAAATGCAAATCCTTTTCTTCCTGACCGGTTTCTGATTTTCATCCATCATCACAGCAAATTCACCAAGTTCGTGTAGAGAGTTAACTTCAACGCAATGTTTCTCTTGCACTCACTGTTACTGGTTTGTTGGTTGTATATAATGTGCGGGAGGATATAAGGTTATGTTACTATGTGTGTATGTTTAATGACAAAATGGAATTATTATAAATTATGATTATACATTAGAAAAGAGTGTATAATAAATAGCATGTTTGTACGTAATGCATGATTATACACATAGTACCATTACACACATAGGAACATAACATTATTAGCACAATAGATCGAAAGGTCGCAGTGCATTCCCCCCCCCCCCTCCCTTCAAAAAAGAAACATAACCTTATATAACCTCCCGCACACTTATGCAACTAACATACCAACAAGTGTGAGTGTAACAGAAACATTGCGTTGAAGTGAACTCTCTACACGACCTTGGTGAATTGGCTATGACGATGGATGAATATCCGAAACCGATCAGGAATAAAATGAATATGCATGCTACGACGGATAAAATACCAGATTTTATTCAACATTGTGGACCCATCCAGATATTTACTATGATTTATACTCCAATATTCGAAATTTCAAATTTCCATTCTTCTCATAAAGCTCCTAAATCTTAGGAGTGAATTGTTTGATCTAAATTACAACACTTGGATTACCGATCCTAAGTATGTATGAATCTTCAATGTGCGGTTTAAAAATACCAAAAAAACGACTCTCCATTTGATTGCTAAATGTCCAGTCTATAAAATTGCTACTTTGGGGAAAGCATTTCTAAATAATATAGAAGAAGCTACAAAGATAGTGAATGGGGGAAATGGATGGCAGTCTCTAGTTAGATTCAGCACAGTTGGCTTGGCATTATCGTAAGTCTTTTATTAAAAAATTTAATTAGAACAATGCTTGATGATACATATATCCAATTCTATATATTTCATTTATATTTGGACAGTCATGTTTTTTTCTTGTTATTGTATTTGTTCAGGACATCTCACCGGACGTGATTATACCATGGTCTATATATATGTATCAGTTTTTTTTTTTTACGCTCAGTAAACAAAAAGCAATAAATTTAAAAAATAGTAATTTATTGGGCAGAGTGATTTTATAATCAGAATGGCTGTTCTTTAATGGGAATCCGATAATTATTAGAAACTAA
Organism: Triatoma infestans; assembly: GCA_011037195.1. Taxonomy (NCBI): domain Eukaryota; kingdom Metazoa; phylum Arthropoda; class Insecta; order Hemiptera; family Reduviidae; genus Triatoma; species Triatoma infestans. The sequence continues at coordinate 131,589 of JAAEAF010000079.1, forward strand.
TTTTTTTTGTTTAACTGCTTTTTTTTTTCACTTATGGTGAAGTTTCCATTTGACTAAAGTGTTAGCTGTTTGGATTTAAATTCTAATAGTAAGATCCCATAATCTTTTACACATTCCACAAATAAAATTGGGAAACTACTGGTAGAATATGGACAAATGGAAAACCGCCATCTACTCTCTAATAATAGCAGTCCTTGACCCATTGGACCTGTTGGCCATCATTTTTCCAAAGAAACCATATGTTTTGCCAGAAACACTATTGATCGTTTACTAATGCCCTAATATCTCTAAAAGCTTTTCTACTGATAAATCTGTAGTTTTCTGAAAGAAGTCTTTAGACACCTCCCTTACTTTTCTCCGAATTACTTTCTTTTTTTTTCTTTTAATATCTCTGAAATATTTTTTTCAAACGAAATCTATTCATTGTATTCTGTATAGTTTCTAACTTATATAAGTTCTGCTCGGAAATGCTTTTCAAACACCTATTTCTGTTAAATAATATTGAAAGTGAATCACTTTATTTTTACCACCTATTAATGCTTCGGAAATAGTTTAAAACATTTGAAATGAAGTTTCTGAAATAGGACTGGTTGTTATTTTCTATTATGCCATTCATTGGAGTCTTTTAAAATTTTTTATTGGCCCTTTTTGCGACTGAAATTAGTTTATATTCTTTTAATAAAAATATATTTAATATGGCTTTAACCATATTTTGTTATTCTGTAGAGTCATTCCTTTAAAAAAGAAAGAAATGCCATTGTATATTTGCGTAGTTCATGAAATGAACAATTGCCAATATGATAAATAGATGCAAAACAAAAAAACAAAAAACTTTAATCTATTCTATGTTTCTTTGTTTTGTACAATTGTAATTTTGTTTAGGGTCAGTAGACAAACTGCCGCCATTTAATATCTCCCTCAGTCTGTCTGTCTGTGACAATTCCCCCCTACACTGCTGCATCTCTTTAAAGATTGTGGAGGCTGGATATTGCCCCTAGACTTTTAGTATCTTTGTGTATGATTTCTTTAAACTGTACGCCACTGTATTTAATGTCAATGGATTATTACACTTGCCGGATACACTTAAGTTATTTTTGTATCATTATTAAATTTGAGTTGCAGTCAACTCTCGTATTTAAAAATTTTAAAAAAAAAAATCACTCAGACGACCTTATCTTATTCTTTCTGAACAATAATGATTTGACGAATTTTCTTTAAATTTGCAATTATTACACCATATTTACTTGTCATAAAATGGAGGAGAGGGTCTTCTATGGAAGTGTGATTATATTGAGGTCTAGAAGACAGTGCCTAGATCTAACTCCAATAACAATTCTCCAGAATTTCGCTGAAATTAATTTTTCCGGGAAAAGGTTTCAGATAAAAAATTAGACACTTTGTATCTGTGCACTTAGGATACCAAGTTTAAAAAAAGTTCAAAAAACACAAAAGCCGGTGCATTTCTGGTTAAACAATTCGGAAATTTTAAAAATGTTTTTAATATATGAACTTAATATATAGATTGTAGCGCATTTGCATGCTCAGTAGATTCATTCATCCGGTACCATAATCTGGTTTCCGGGAAATTAGAACTCTGCAGGAACTTCAATAGGAGACCATAGACAGATCTTGCTGAAATAAGTGGTTTAAAGGGGTAGTGTAGCAACAAAAGACAGAAACACAAGTAATTCTTATATAACAAAAAACTTAATAGAAGAACTAGTTGCTTCCCAGTCTTTTTGTCTTACAACTGGACTTGAAAACGCTCACTGACGCTCTGGTAAGCTCTCACTGGTAAGCTCTGGGAATCGCACCGATTGTTCGAAGGTCAAACTATCCTTTCCAGAGCTGTCCATGAGGTTGCTGGTTAGAAAATGTTGTAAACATCAATCGGAGGACCACTACAATTAGGCAGTTTGTAGAACCTGAGCATCTGTTGACAAAATGAATGAATAGATATTATACTAATAATAGAGGAAGAAGTGATGAACGCTCAATTTGAGCTTGAGACGATATGAAACCAAATTAGATACAAAAGTACTAGATACTGAGGTATTAGATACTGAGGCAGAATAAGAAATGTTGCATTATATATTCTTGCCTCGGAATGTTACAGCCTCTCACACTTCATTAAATAGGAAATCGTTCTCTGTGGTGAATAGATTACGGCCAACCGGAACTCATAAGTTAAGTAGAGAGTCAAGAGACACCTATCTTGAGGTAAAGGTACAAATTTAGTATTACATATGAGTATTAAACTAATGCTTAAGGCGCTAATACAAAAACGATAGATTACCTTTATGGGCGATTTCTATATCGCACAAGTGGCATCTGCCAGCTTATAATAACTAAAATTAAATAGTGAGTTACAGTTATAAAGGATGGGAAAGATAGGAAAATTATCTTTACTAACAGATGTTGGTAAGAAGTTAATACAAGCAAATTGCATCTGCCAGGTTGACGCTGCCTGAAGTTGGTTGAAGTAATGGTCACCACAGCTGTAAAGGCCCTTAATAGGCACTAAATAATGAATTAAATGACCAAAAGAATGGTTAAATGTATCACGAAATGAGGCTGTAAATTGCGTTGCAACACAGGATCTAAATATAACACTTCTTTTAGTAAAGATAACTCTTGAACATTGAAGAAGCAAATACTTAAACACAACTCCATTACACAACTTCAGAATTAAACCGGCAAACGATCTTCAAGATAAGAAAATAATAGAGAAGTATTATAGTAATGGCGTCTCTACATTCGTCGGTTAAGCGTCTCTTCTAGTTCTTGTGTCTCTATATGAGCTCTCTATGCGGATAGAAAAATAAGTATTAATTACCCTTTTGCCTGAGATGTAGCGGAATCTATTGAGTAGACGATCGAACTAAAATAGAGAAGGCCAAAGAAAAATAAGTTCCTGCACAGCGGTTCCTTAAAAACTCCACAAATACATAACATAGATATTGAACCATGTATTGCACTGATGTGGTACATTAGAGGATAACTTAACGTTGCAGTTCCCATAGAATCCTTCAAAACTAATCAATTTTCTTGGAAAACTGTTATAAATAAAAGTGATAGACATCGCATACCTAGATATATGTAATTAGATTGTGTTCAAAGTTGAAACAAAATCGTGGGAGCCATTTTTTGAGAAAAATCACAAACAAACTGATTAATAATAACAAAGGCCCACTTCCGGGATTGATGGATTTTGACGCGGAAACCTTCATATCAGATATGGTTGTGTTAGTTACCTAAATGGAGGAAATGAAGTTTATGCTTCCAGTGAATTTCCGGTTTTAGATATATTTTGTCAAAAATTACATACATATAACGCAAGTTCAATCATATATAGACCATAAAAAAACAAACAAAAAAAACACGTAACTTTTACACGACTTATCCTCCTCGTTGATATTCTGAGGAAAATTTTAACATACAAATCACAAGTCCTTTATTGGAGTATGTATTAGGAGAATTTTAACAAGACACTAAAGCTATAGACATATATACGGTTTTTAATATAGTTTATACGGGTTGTCTTCAGACTGAAGTACATTTAATCAAAACACCAAATCCGCCCATAGTGGACATATATAAACTCGTTCGTGGATGAGATGGCGAGTGTTGGTGTAATGGTTATGAGCATGGACTTGTAGCTGAGAGGTCACCAGTTCGAGTCCCGTGTTTGCTAAATTTTATATTCATTTAGAAAATATTGATGGTAAAGTATGCTCCGCCTGTGTGTCCACGACACCTAATTTGGTAGTTTAAATGTTACGCCCGCCTGGAAAAAGTAGGCATTACATTACATTACTTTTAACTTATATATTTTATACAGAATATTTGACTACAATAGTAATATTTTAGTGCATACTTTTATAATACGTATTACAAATTATCATAATGCAATCTAATATCAATTTATAGGTTGTTGTTGTATTATATAATTAATAATATCAAATTAGATATATTTTATCTATTATTTATTTTTATATAAAATTATTAATTGATTATGTATTAAAATAAAATTGTTATTATGAATAAATAATTTTATATTATTTTTTTTTTTCATTCGGAATTATTAGAAGCTATAAATTAGCGCGAATTGAAGAAGATAATATTATTATAGAAAAGTAAGTATTATAAAATTCATTCAAAATTAAACCAACCATTTCAATTTATTTACCTTAATTATAATTATGCATTTTAGGTCAATAGAACTAGTAATTTAAGTAGATTGCAAGCTTATAAATAATAAATTTAGAAAGCCTGACTTTCTGTAATTCGGCTAGTGCCTTTGAAATTGTTTGAACTAACTTTTCTTTCTGTTAAATTAGTTACCATAAATAATGGTAATATTGCAGGTTTAATAATTATATTTTTTTCCCTTTAAATTAAAATTTTATAATTTTATATAACAATATAATAATGCCAAGTTTATGTAACTAGAAAAAAGTGATAAAGTAAAACAAAAAGATTGAACACATTCCTAGAAAGTTAAGTTGATTGACGACGATATATTAAGGGCACAAGGCCCTCATTGCCTTCTTGCACACATTGTAAAGTGTGGTGGAGACCTTATCTAGAATATGAGCGATCATTCATTTCAAAATGCTACTTCTACAGTCAAGTATGTATTAACACAGTGAGTCTGTTTACTAATGGATATTTCAATTTTTATTTATTGCAGTAATTTGGCGACCCTAGTTCTTTACAATTACTTATAAAGCAGTTGTGTAGACATTTATATAGGGAGTCTGGATAGATTTTTGTGTGGGTATATATCTATGTATCTATGGTATACTTCATTTGATAGTTAACAATTTTTTTTATGCGAGTTTTTTAGCTTTTATTTTGTAATATAAAGATGCAATGCGACCAATGAATAATTACACTTAAAGGCAGTAAGAATTTTAGATATTGATAGATTGTTTTCCAAATACGACTTATATAGGTCAAAAAGACATTTTGATAATATGACAGCGGCAATAACTGAAGCCTTGTTCTCTTTAATGAGCGTTATGTCAAATTATCGATTGGAGACGTGCTTGTTTGCGTTCATATTGTCTGTTATAAACCAACGTTTCATCCATGTTGCTTTATGCTATATTTTTCCAAAGAAAATTAAATTTTAGGAAGAAAAAAGGATTTTAGAGAGAGCGCAATGTAAAATGTCATTTCTATATAATAAAGAACTTCCCTTCTAAGTCAACAAAATGTTAGTGAACATTCCAAATTAACACTTGAAGAAAAATGTTCACTTATAAGTGTGAGAATTAGTATGAAAAAAAATCTTAGGCCTATGAAACTCAAATTTTACCTGCAATTTAGCAGATGAATACTGAAATTGGGGACTAGGTATAAATTATGATAAAACATAATACTGGGTGGTCGGATGACAAATAGACGGGGGGTAAGAAAAAATCCAAGTAAATTTATTCAAATTGCTAGGGTCCATATTGGATACTAATGGAGATACGGACAAGGAGGTTCAATCCAGTAGAACAAGCAAGGAAAGCAATAAGAATATTCATTTGATTCTCTGGAATAGTAAGTAGTCGTTTAAAAAGTATGAAACAAAAAAAAATTATTCTATTAGAAAACCATATTGTTATGTATATGTAGCCGAGATTTGGACAACGACGAAAAGGGTTGCAAAGTAGTGGAAATAATTTTCCAAGAAGAAAGGATGGACAAAATAAGGAATGATGAGGTGAGGAAAATGATGGAAATTGAGGGGAAGAATGGAGAAAAAATGAGGAGGAAACTGACATAGTATGGATGGACAGAGAATCAAGTGAACGATTGGATACCGAGAGGGCGTAGAAGGAGGTTTAGGCCTCGAATTCAATGGGAAGACGATATTCAAGAGGAAATTGCCGGGCGAGACATAGAGCAAAACGCCGATTGGAAGGACAGGAAAAAATAGAAACGCTTGGTCTGGATGGAGCCGCAAAACTGTGAAAAAAATTGAATCGAAGTTAGAACAAATCTCTCAAAAATCAACCGATTGTTAGCTAAAACGAATCACGTGCCTGCTGTTGGTGCGTCTTCAGGCTCATTGCGGTCCAGACAGAGCTATAAATGAGATGTTGCTGTGGACCTCTGGTTTGACCCTTACTGGTCATTGTGGTTTGAAGAGACACCTGTACGTAATAGGGTTCATGCCAGACTCTTTTTATGGAGTCTGTGAGAAGAAGAGGAAGCACCCACCCATCTTATAACAGATATCTAGGTCTTTTGGTCGAAACAGGATGTCTCTGGATTTATTTTAAGTTATTTACCTTTAAGGTTATTATCCAAATTATTCCGACTGCGGTGAATCTTACATGGGTTAGTCCCGGGGCTGGATTTTTGTTCTAGACCCGGTTTGGAGTTTTTTTTTTTTTTTAAGTAGCTATATGGGCCCAGAGTGGGGTTATGGATGAAATAGAGTTTGGTCCTTTTCCTACGGACCAATAATAATAATAGCTAAAACGAAAAATCACGACTTAAGTTTTCATTTATGTTAAGTAAACATAATTTCTATTATTTTCCATTAATGTAAACTCTAATGTAAAATAGTTGGAGCAATATAGGTAATTTAAAACTTCACCAAAGGTAAATAAAATTGAACTCGCTGTTGTGAACGTTTACAAGCTTATATACACGACGTACAGTATGTTCTGCACACTTTCTCTGCCTTGCGGGAATATGGAAGTATAAGAGGCGGTTAACATTGCTAGGTAGTAGTTCAAGTAGTAGTAGTAGTAGTAGTAGGAGCTTTGGAAGGCGGGTTTGAGTTTGCGGGGGTGGTAAGTTGTGTAGTAGAAATGAGAATGAGAGTGCTAGAGACAGTGCGCCTGGTGAGGTGGTAAAAGATAAGAGAGGCGGAAATTGCAAACGATCTAAAAGTGGCGGGGTAGATGAAGAATGGAACGAGAGTTCGCAGGAAATTACGCTACCACTAAATGCAACTTCAGATATTTGAACGTGTACCGCTTGTCGCAGAAAGAGAGAGAGATCATTCTTTTATTACAATAACTTTTTATGCCTAATTTTCTACTAAATTTCATTTCTAGATAATTTTGTTTGAATACTAATAGGAATACTTAATTAAAATATTTTAGCATAATAATAGTAATAATGAGACTGATTTGCATAGTTTAATTTTTAGTATTGTAAAATCTACATTGAGGTTCGGTCACAAAAAAAAACTCTTTCTTTAAATTTTCACCGCCGTTTCCGTAAATTTATTGCCTTCTTCAGGGTAAAAATTTTTCTTTTTGAATTAATTTTTAGTTATATTTTTAATACTTGCATTATATATTTACAAATAATTAAATCGGTTCTAACCTTTTATTGAAGATGTGGGAAAAAATAAGTTTTTGAATCAACTTTATTTTTTGGTAATGACTTCGCGCCAGGAAAGTGTTGTGTTTTGGTGTGATGAGTATTTGTGGTGGCACGAGCGGTGTTGTAGAAAAAGGCTTGTAAGTACGTTGGAGATAGAAGTAATAAGAATAATTAAGAAGTCACCACTATTTTATAAATAATTATATTCTGTTAAAATAATAACTAAAACTTATTTGATATTATAAACTAATTTAATATATTGTGAAACTGGCACTGATACTAAGAGAGCGATTCCTGAAGTGTCCTGTTTGAAGGCTGAAGTGAGACTCTGTGTACTCTTTGAAAGCTAATGTTAGACTCTCTTCTTTGGAATTGCTCTCTCTCTCGCGGGGGAATTCTCTTATACAAAAGAGTTACCCTAACTTTTGTTAAGGATTTTGCCTTTGTTTAATGATCCGAATTTACAGCACCTGACAGTAAAATACACTCTTTTTGAAGTTAAATTCACAGCACTAAGATAATTATAAAATATTAACAAAAATACAATTTTGGATACTATAAAATATTCCGAACTCTAAACTATTATTTTTCGATTTCGTCCTTCCACTACAAAAGCATTCTATATTGTAATAGAAATCTCTCAGTTATCTTGGTAACGAATTTCATTGATGGTCATCAGTGATTATGAGGGCAAGGTGCTTTAATTTAACTATTTTTATCGGCTATTTTTGTCGTTCAGTTTTAAAAAACTTTTTATGCTGCAAGATTCTAATGTAGAGCTAGGCGGTGAGCTGTTAATTCTGCCGACAACACTGATGCATTCTTTGGTAAGTAAGCTGTGTGATCTTGTCAAACAAATGCGGTAAGTGGACTGTATTTGAGGTGTAGTTCTTAATGCGGGGAAACAGAGAATAGTAATTTCAATAATAATGAATAATAAAACGCTTACCTTGTAAGATGTGGACACCGGCGTACCAAAAGGAAAGGGATCCCAAAAGGAAAAGAGAGTCGACTCCCCCACTCCCCTGGCCCCAGATACCTTTGTGAACGTAGATGGTGTCCTCCAGTCTAAAAGGCGAGCAGATTGAAGGCCGAGTAGGCATAAGTAGATTCCTTTGTATGATGTTCTGTACTCAAGCAGGGAACATGCGGTGTAACGAGAATAGCGGAAAACTGTGTACCCGTGAAAATGCGGTGTAACGAAAGAGGTGAGAAACGAGACGCTCGTATACTTGCGGCAAACAAGCAGAGAGAAAACGAAACACTCAATATGCGGGGTAGCACGTGGAAAATGTAGAGCACTTCCGTGCGCGTACGAGCGAGGGTACAACAGAATAAGTACAAAACCAACAGAGAACGAACGCAGAACTAACTGATTGTAGGTAATACGGAGAATATACAATCGGAAGTTATCGTAATTACGAAAACGGCCGAAAGTGACCTATGTGTTACAAAAAGTATACATTGGGGGACAAAAAGGCGTCAAGAGATTAAACATAAGCTAATTGGCAGAAGTTGGTATTTGCGTCGTATACAGCACATCCCACTTTGCTGTTGTATTTGGAATCGTGTGTAAAAGTGCAGTAGGCGTAAGGCCAACGGGCTTGCATGAAATAAAAAAAAAAAACCTGTTTGGATCACTACTGTTGCATCGGAAACAGTCCACATTGCAATTGTTCTGCCTGCAATGTGGACGATGATTTTAGGTGAGAAATCCCTAATAGCTCTGGTTAAAAAAAAAGATCTCAAGCGTTTGATGATAACTTAATTATATCTTATTTAAATAGTCCAATTTAAGAATAATAGATGAATCCTAAACTCAGAGTGGACATTGTTTTCCGAATTACATTGTTTGATTGAAAGTTATTATAAATTGTTCGATCTCTAGATATGATTGTAGCGAGCCAAGCAGTCCTTAATTAAAGCAATTTGCTTTAGGAGTAATTGTAAAGGAGTTGATTAGATGCCTGCTTGATTGCCAGTGGCCATGCTTAACTATTGAACTATATGGTATGATTAGGAACTGTAAACTTCGTTCAGATCGCATTTTGGCATCTATAAGATATATATATATATATTATAGCATAATTCGAATGGGTCATTTTGGGGGGAGGGGGGTATTCCGCAAGCGTGTAATGCTAGAAATGTGTAATTGATGCCTTTATCAGAAGTCTATAAATATTGCATGTCTGGTCAATATGGATGTGGACTTACATATAATTTTGTCTCTATGTAATCGAATTATTTCTAGATCTTTACTTTCTCTTACACTCCTAGGAAGAGGAAATATTGCTATCGATCCAAATTTTCAAAATCGAGTTTTTATCGGAAATACTATTTTGTGGTCCCCTGAGTACGAACAAATTTTTTTTTAGCGAATGGTGTGTAAGTATATTTCCAAAAACAAAAATCGCTAGCAGCTCAAACTTGTATTCTGTTTAGGTTCTATCATCGCATCTGACATGAAGTATTAGGACAAAATCCATCAACCAAAAGTTCGACTTTATAGAATTTTTTTTTTTCACTTTTTCCCGATTTTCTTTAAATTTCGAATACTAATCTAGAAACTCGGGGCCTCCAAATGAAGGTTCAGCACTTACAGGGGCCCATCGTGCACCCTGTATACTAAGTACACATAGTTATACATATCACTCTTATTTAGGATTTTTCCAAAAAAATATATTATAGATAAATTGCGGAATTCGTGCCGTTAATTGTCAAATATCAAGGATTAGTTCTATGTTGTTGGTGCACGCTTCACTTCCGTACCTGCTTGAATAAGTAGGTTGGTACTTGTCCCCCTACCACCTCATCAATTCATATGTTCGGACAAAGGAGAAAAATTTGAAGTTTAATGAAAATTTGTCATTTTATAATATAATTGCATTAACCAGAGTGAAAGAATGTCTTGTAAATTTTTCACTCGAGATTCTTTTCGTTAAGAACATTTAGTGATATATGAGCACTCGAAAATAATGCATATTTTTTTGGCCAGAGTGAAAGTTGTAAGCTAAATAAGTTGGATCATATTGGCAAGATGTTGAGGGCTATAAAGCCAAATCTATAGCGATTTGTCTTCTGTACACAATCTGGTAAGACTCCTTAAAAATAGCGCTCTTAAGTTTTGTAAAAAAAAAAAAAAGTAAGGCTTTTAAAGTAGTTTTTACAAAGTCCTCATTCAAATTTGAACTCTCAATCTTCACAGTGTTCCCCCCTTTCGATTCACAGAAGGACACCTTATGTTTTTAATTGAATCCCAGAAAACCTAGAAGGTTATCATATTGCAGGTTGTTATAAATATTAAATTAATAAAAAGTAAAGTAAAGTATTGCCTATTTTTTCAGGCGGACTTAACGTCCAACTACCAAATTAGGTGTCATGGACGGGGGCGGAAACACCTACTTTACTATTAACATTTTTTTAAACAAATATAAAATTTAGTCATATGCTGGACTCGAACTGGGGTCCTCCCACTTACAAGTCCATGCTCATAACCAATACACCAACACCCGCCCCTATTAAATTAATAATTGAAAAAAATATTGTGATTAAGAAATGGGCTGTCTTTTTAGCAAATAACATTTGTTGTAACATAGTCAGTATTTTTTTCTCGAAAAAAATGGTGAAGTCAATTGGTTTAAGAATTTATTAATAAAGTGCAACAGTCAGCAAAACCCACCAGCTAAATAAAGAATGATTACCGTTTAAATATAGTTAAAATAAGGTTGTATGATGAAAACAAGAATTAGTTGGCTTCTCGACCAATTAAAGGTAAAAAAACAAAAAACCAAAACATAAATTTTGTAATTGTTTTTTTAAAAATTGACAGGTTCGACGTTTCGACAAACTTTGTTTGCCTTCTTCAGGAACAATACAAAACAAAAAAAAAGAGAGAAAAAAAAAATTATAACATGAAACACAAACAGAAAACAAAATACATAGGTGTGATTACAGTAGTAATGCTAAGTCATCATATCTTCTGATAATCATATAAAATAAGGTTGTAAATAAGTTTGATTTTAGTAGGACGATTTTTAAAATGAGAGACGGTCTATTGGACCTAAATTATAGATTTAGGCACTTAAATAGAAATATTTCTATGTATACAATAAACGAGAAATGGAGGATATTGTCCATTTAATGAGGAAAAAATATTTTGATAGTATTCAAGAATCTGTTAAACAAGAATTAATTATGAAATTGAAAGAAGAAAAAATTAAATCCGACCTTTAGTGGATTTAATGCATAAAACATGCATTAATTGATTGAGAATTTTTTTAATGAAAAAAATGTGAAAAATTATTAAGCATAACATTTTATGGTTCACTTATACAATTTTGTTTTATTTTTTATGTTTACATTAATTTTGATATAATATATAATATGTATAATTAATAATGTTTAAATGAATTTTAACAGTGATCTAGTACCCTTGTATTATTTCACAGAATGCAACAATATTTTTACTTCGTTAGTGTGGTTGGAATTAGTGAGAGAGAGAGTGTGTGCGTCACACACACAGAGTTGATAGATAAGAGCGAGTGATTGTGGGAGTGAGGAGAAAGAGCGATGGATTAAATGGTGTGTTCTACAGACCGTGGACATAAAATGTAGAGTACATAAAGCTTGAAGCACTTAAAGTAATTGAGTTGGCAAAGTTTAGTATTCCAGAGTGTACGGCACTTGTCATTAGTACACTATCATCACTCCATGTCAATCCTCGGGATTTTATTTCTACCCAGTTTTATTTATTTATTTTTATTTATATATTTATTTATTTTCTAATTATCTAACACCTAAAATTATACGTTCTATGAAAAATATGTTTATGTAATATATATCATGTTTATATAATATATAAAATATGTTTATACTATAGTATCATATAATTGAAAAGTAATATCATATAATTGATTGTAATGCAGCTAAACTGTTTTTTAAAAATAAAATCTGGTATGGAGCACTCATAAGACTTTGTCTTATAGCAGAGTCAATAGAATTATATACTTAGGTTGAGTAATGTTAGACCTAACTGAACTTGCGAATAATTAACACTGCAAGGACTTTACACTGTAATATTTTAAAGTGAAAAGAGCGTAAGAAAAGAGTGACCGACTGACTGGCAGAGTGACGGTGTGAAAACAAAGTACGTTGAACGTTTGACGGTTGACTCCGATGAGAGAGTGAGAATAAGGCACCCTTTTTTATATAGGTGGCTGGATTAGCCCCTACTCTCTTTAACTTCTCCTTCCAGTACCCAGATGCTCTCCTTAGTTTGTTCTTTCTACGAGCTTGAGGTAGAGATAAATGCAGAAAATTTGAGGTAGAGAGTGATTAGGTTTATTACAAATACACATTTAAAGCAACCAGGATAAAATTAAAGAGATTTCTATCAAATTAGGAAATTATGGTGGGGCTGAAAAAGCCATCAATTTCTTAGGCATTCTCATAGATTCAAAACTGAACTGGACAGATCAAGTTAATAATGTCATGGGTAAAGTGTCTCATGGAATCTATGTCTTACGAAAATTAAGAATGTCGGTTGACTTGGAAGCTTTAAAGTTGTCATATTTTGCGTATGTTCATAGCCATTTGTGCTATGCTACTATAATTTGGGGTAATGCTGCCGAATGCAAAAAAATACTTAGGTTACAAAAGAAGGCAATTAGAGTTATTTTGGGTTTAGACTCGAAAGTACCTTGTCGTTCTTGGTTTAAGAAATTGAATATAATGACACTACCAGCCATATTTATTTTCCAATGCCTCGTCTACGTAAAGTGCAATGAAGGCCAATTTATAAGTTTTTCGCAAGTTCATGACCATTTCACCATAAGGCGCAATGATCTTGTTCAGAGTAGAAACAGGTTGACAAAAGTTCGTACCAGCTTCCATAGTTTGTCCATCTCGCTATATAATTATTTACAAAAAGCGAATACAAAAAATAAGAATTTGAAGTGTTTCAAAGCTAGTGTTAAAAAACTGTTATTAGCTCACCCGCTGTATGAGATACATGAATATTTTAAAATTAAGTTTTTATCTTGACAATTTTGTGAATTTAAATTATATTTAAGATTAAAGATACAGGAATATTTTGAAATTAAGTTTTGCCTTGACAATTATGTGATTTTAAATTATATTATACTTGACCTTGTCAATAAGGATGTATTGATCTTTTTTTCTGGTAAATAAATAAAGAAATAAATAAATAAATATAAATATACGAGAGCCATTTTCTAGAAAATTCCTTCTTCTGCCGTGCTTGATGTAGAGGGAAAAGCAGTTAACCAGAGGTGGGGAGTGATTAGATCTATTACACCCTAAAGAAATGAACTTAATTATTATTACTATTATTTATTATTTCTTTGTTTTCAAATATTATATTTTTTAGAATTATCTTTTTTTGTGTTTTGATCATCTTTGAGAATTTATTTTGTAAAAGACTTGTAAGTTTGCTATATAACTTTTGTTATATTATTTCATTTTAACAATTTACAAGTTATTTTAGTATACGAAGTTTAAAGAAAATAGTTTCAAGCCGATTTTGAAAAAAAAAATTTTTTTTAAAAAGCTCTGAAGAAAAGAAAAATCACGGAATTTGCAATTGATGATGGATTTTAACCGAAACTTTTGGTAATCAGATGCGGTTGTGATACCTAAAAGGAATATCAAGTTTGAGCTACCTGCAATTTGTTTGTTTTTAAAATATTTTTCTTCAAACATAAGCAGCAGTAAATGAAAGTTAAGAAAATACGTAATTTCTTTTTTAACAAATATTTCGTCACAAAGATTTAGTAAAAATGTCTATTTTAATGAAATGTGTATCTATTGAAGTAGTTAAATAGTAACGCTTAGAAGTAATAAAGCAGTACGTGGGTTTTAGTTTTAGAGTAGTCTAGGATTTCATAGTTATTAGTCAGAAAGTTTGTTTCCTGAACTGTTTGCCCCCTGCCTAAAATCTAACCAATCTCTCTTTTGGTTCTGTGTTGTCTATTTGCTGTTACCTAACTCCCACTTCTAAATCGAAACTTTATGACTTGGTGAGTAAGAATCAAAATTATTCATAATATTTGGTACAGGTATCTTTTAATTCATTATTATTATGAATTTTATTTTATACTTTTAATTTCTAAACTGTTAATCTGAAAGAAAATTAACTTATTTCTAATTCTGGATGAAATATTTATACGATTTTGTAATTGCTACAATTAAAAAAAAACTGTGGATTTTCTTACATTTTTCATCTGAATTTTGCATTAAAAGATGACCAAACAAAAAGAGGTAATGTTTAGTATTTCATTTCATATAGCCATAAGTGGAATAAAATTTGATGTTTATCTTTTACTTTTCCTTTAGTGTTTATGAAGAGGAAGAAAAGTATTGTGATTGTATATAGTTTCCTGGAATTTTCTATTCAAAATAGGAATTTTTGGAGTCCTTTTGATTGCTTTAAGATAAAGGACTTTATACGCTTTTGTGGTGTACACCTTATAGTAAGTACGTGAATAATATAAAAGTATTTGTTGACCGTTGCTGAATTATGTTATAAAGAAATTTAGTGAGGATCGGACAAGAAAGAAACATTCAGTCATGCCAACGTTTCGACAAAATTTACTATCTTTATCAAGGGCTTTAATCTAAAAAACAATATAATGAGGATACATGCATTGATAATACTGTAAAGTGCAGAATAATAATGACAAAAACCAAACAAAAATGTTAAAACAATAATATTGAACTTACATATAGAAAGTCGTGAAGTTGTGGAGAAAGAATATTTGAAACATACACATTTATTACATCGCAGAAATATAAAAAAGAAAATTAAAAGCTACTAGTAGCTTGTCTTAAATCAACTACAGAAATGAAAGTGGGTTGAATAGGCAAAGTGAAAGGGATTTGAGAAATTTTTCGGGGTGGGATAGGGGAAAGGGAATTCTAGAAGGTCATGTTTTGAAAAAAAAACGTTATAAAATCGGAACAAATTATATCATTACGAAAATTAACAGAAAATTTATTACTTTTTATATGTATTATTTCTAACATATTTCTTTGTTTCCTTTTACTTTCGTTTGCTAGTTTTTTTGATTTAGAAAAATCAAATTTATGATTTTTTTCTCCCTAAAATGAATCGTCAGTGCAGCAATGTTGTCTGTCATTTTGATTTCTGCAGTCGTATTCATGTTGGTACATTCTGTTTTCTAAGTATTGTATAGTTTGACCAACATAAACAGCTGGCCATTGTGTACAGTCTATTTTGTAAACGAGATCTGATTGTAATTTGTTTGAGAGTAGGGTCTTTAAGTTAGCTGTATAACTTGTTAATAGTGTTAGTGCATTTGTGGGCTAAAATGATATTAGAGCGTCCGATAATTATGTGAATAATTTAAAAACGAAAAAAACGCAAATAAAATTTTTATTTTCCATTTGGTATCACCAGAAGAGTCCACAAGAAAGGAGATTTCGCTCAGAATTCATCAGCCAGAAATGCCACTTTGTAGCAAACTGTTCCAAAACTATTTTTTTTAAATATACTAAATTAAGTATCTATATTTGTAACTAAGGCTTTTTTTGGGAATTCTGAGAGATATATCGGCATATTGTTAAGCTTCTAAGATTCCACCATCCAGATATATACATCAGTGGCTTATATGTAGTGATTGCAAAATGGTACTATAAATTTTCTCCGCCCATTTATTTTTTCGATAAGATGTTTCCGCTTTGTTTTAATTGGTCTATTTAAAAAATTAGATCGTTGCATATTTGTTTTGTTTATAAAGCCAGTAAACTGGAGATTTATATTGTAAAATATTGAGTAAATGATTTATTGTTTGCAAGGTAATTTCTTATTGGGACAGATTTGCATTGGCCTTCCAGAGAGCTGAAGATCGCCTGGTCACAGTCCAAGTTTTCCCTTGTCATATATATCTACTGAAATATATAGAGTTTTCCTCTGTGACCCTTCCACGGTCTCATGTTTTATTGATAGAAATGGCCTCCTCCAAGTACAAAGTTGGAGGACAAACACAAAATGTCAGCCTCCTAACAATTTCCTTACATTTTCCAAGACCACCCGCGTCCTGTATGTAGAAAAAGGAAGAATAAAAATAGCTTACAAAAATATTCCATCCATTCAGCGACAATTCACTCTCTTCAGTAAAAGATGCTATACCCTGCAATATAATTCACTAAAGGAAACTTTTTTCCCCACTAAAGCCTAAGGTTTTCTAACAGTATGAAGAATTATTACCGTGACAAAGAGGTGCCGGCGGGACCCATCCAACGGGACAAATCCAAGGCTGACAATGCTATAACAATATCCATCCCTTCCGCCTTCATGATTTCCCCCTCACTCTCTATATCCCTGCTACTTTCTCCTCATCTCTCGCCAAGTTTTTCTTTTTCTTTCACTCATCACTACGTCTTCCCCTTTTTCCTCCCAATACCAGGTTTTTCCTGCTGACCTTTCGAGCCAATAATCCTTCTTTTATTCAGCTTCCAAAACCACTATTCCCTGTTTTTTTCTTTGGTTATTTTCCATCCTTCTTCTGTCTTACTTTTATTTTGTTTGGAAATCCGATTATACGGCCAGTACTCTTTAGAATCTTTCTTATGGTTATTTCAAAAAGTTCATCGAAAAGACTGAATACTCAGCATTCACTTGTTCTTGTATTTTAATATAAATATTTACTTTTTCTTTTTTCTTCATACCAGCACACATTATGGTCATAATCAAGCGCATAGTTACAAAGTTTCCTTATAAGTCTTTTGCTAAAGGTTAGCAATCTGTAGAGGAAATGGAATATCTAGTTCACTTATTCTGGGCTTCTAGCTTCCGAATTTGTATCCCATATTTTAAAAAAAGAAACAGACGAAAATGCTACTGTTTGGGCTTTAACGTATTTTTAAGAGACTAGCTCAATACTATAAACACTGATCATCACCCTTATTATTCTTACATCTTCACAGATAACTACCCAGAAAACATATAGGTAGGTAACGTTTAGGTCTTTTAGATCGCGGTGCACTTAAAATTGTAGATCTTTCCTAAACTATATCTAAAATTATCTACAGCAATGCTGTGAATATTTAATACTAGTAGTGTGAATATTTAATTATGTTTTTAATGACTTAGCATGGAGGAGATAATTTATATATGTATTCTTGAAAATATATATCATTATTCTTTTGTTTCTTGTTGCAGGTATGTAAAATCGCAGGTTTAATTTGGCAGAGATTGTAAGTTTATTTTTTTTTCTTTATAAAATAATTTTGCATGACTTTTTCGTACATTATTTCCTCTTGAACTTTGTTTAACAACTAGTGTGATTTAGTTCAGTGTTGATCTATTAATGAAGCCAACAACTTCTCTGAGGAAGACTTTTGCAATATGGGCGAAACTTCAGCTTATACTATTAACCTTCATTAAACCAAGGTTTCGCCCATGTTGCAAAAGGCTGCTTCAGGTTTGTGTTTACTCGATTACACCATATAAAATATATGGTTGGTATAAAAAGGTGTAGGGGCGGGGCTTAACTTCCCCATCAATTTTGTAAATGGCTGTAGGTATAGGCGCGGCTTAATTTTCTCCCCCAAACCATGTGTTTGGCAGTTAGATGACGAGGTCTAAGTCTCCCTTCCCACTGCTTTGTTACCAAAGTTGCAGCTTTGTATTGTCAGTTAAAAACTGTTAATTTTTTTTTGTTTTGGAGCAGCCATTACCTGCTCAGATCATCAGACTATCATCTCTGTTTACACAGTTTTCCTTATTCTCAATTTGCCTGCAACCTGCGAGCAATTTCACTTCTGTTGCCAGCAATCTGAAATGAATGTTTGTTTCACTTTCCGGTCCTTAGTATCCTTCTTCTGATGGATACAGAGTAAAAAGAAAACGTAAAGAAGATAAATAAAAAAACCCGCATAGTTGAATTACAGAGTTCTTGATTCCTCTTTTTCTTGCTTTAGTTCTTTCTCACATTTTGAAGTGGAAATTTTTCTTTGTACTGAGGAAACATTTGGGGCATTTTTCGGTCCGTCCCAACCGTGGTTGTTTGCGAGGATTTTAGATATCTTCTTCTTCACTCCTTGAACGTATGGAACAGCAGCCTTGGTTTCCTTCTTTTCTCTATTTCTTCTGGTTTCCGTAAACAAAGAGGCGGTTTGGTCTTATTGGAAAGAGTAGTCATCTGCCTTTCCTTGTAAAAAGATTAACTAAATAAGTAAAAGTAAAGTAATGCCTATTTTTTCAAGCGGGCTTAACGTCCAAATTAGGGGTGAAAGCGCTCCTGGGGGAGGGTAGAAGAACATAATTTACTATTAATATTTTTTAAACTAATATAAAATATAGCAGTTTCACATGGTACTCAAAGTGGAAACCTCCCAGTTACAAGGCCATGCTCATAACTACTACACCAAAAGTGCCCCTTTTAAAAAAAAAAAAGCTATAACTTCACTAAATATTAGTAAAATTGTTTCATTTAAAATTAAATCAATAAAATTTCAATGTTTTTTCCATCTTATATTTGTGATAAAAAGAAAACCATATCCTTTGATGGATTTATTTTCATCAGAAATGACAAACGACGGAAATTTCATTGAATTATCTTTTTACTTATTTAATTTAATGCATATCAAATTTAATTTTTGATGTAAGCCCTATGTCAATGGCTCAAGCGGAAGTAGGCTACACCTCCTCCAAACTGATACTTCAACATCAAAGATGGGTGCGCAAACAACTGTAAATAGTCCTCCATAAAAAACTGTTATAGTATACAGGTTGTCCCAAGGTATGTGGATAACGACTTTTTCTCGGAAACTAAGATAGCTAAAAAAACATTAAAAAATACGTGTCCCCGTAGTTTTTTGTTAGAAAACCAAATTTAATTTGCAAATTTATTTTGGTGCTTCCAGAAGCGAGATACAGGCACCAACTTCATTTTTTCAAATGGGGAGGCGTGGTTTTTATTTAAGAAATAGATTCCTCTATTTTTTGTAGGAAAAATTTACTTGAACGGCTTTTTTCTTAGAGCGATATTTTACAAGTTATGAATAAAAACATGATTCCTATTAGAAATTTCAAAATGATATTATAACGGTTTTTTGATTGAATAAGAAAAAAAGTACCATTTTATTATAAAAGGTTACTCCTCAGTAATTACAGATCTTGCTTTCAGTAATTGGCTCCCACCATTAGAGATGCATACACATGCTTTTTCCTACGATCAAAGAAATACATCTCTAATGGTGGAGGCCAGTTCTAGCAAGATCTCTAATCATTGAGGAGTAAAATTTATAATAAAATAGTACTTTTCTTCTTATCAATCAAAAAACCGTTATAATATCATTCTGAATTTTCTTATAAGAATCATGTTTTCATTCATAACTTGTAAAATATCGCTCAAAGAAAAAAACCGTTCAAGTAAATTTTTCTTACAAAAAAATAGAGGAATCTATTTCTTAAATAAAAACCACACCTCCCTATTTGAAAAAATGAAGTTGGTGCCTGTATCTCGCATCTGGAAGCACTAAAACAAATTTGCAAATTAAATTTGGTTTTATAACAAAAAACTACGGGGACACGTATTTTTTAGTTTTTTTCTAGCTATCTTAGTTTCCGAGAAAAAGCGTTATCCATATACCTTGGGACACCCTGTATACTTAGCTCATTCTGTGCAACTGATAATAAATAGAGCACAATTTCTAGCTTCAGAACACAATTTCTAGCTTCAATAAGAACTATAGTTATTGTTTAAATCAAATATATATATATATAATTCGCTTAAAATTGATATTAATAGTTTATTAGTTATACTGTAAGAGGTTGGACATTAACTTGTCCGGGAAAGTTATATAACTTAATTAATCAAGGGCTGATACCATGTCAGTATTCTCGTGGCAGTGTGGTACTTCTCTTTAAATTACTTGTAAATATTACTAGAAAGTTCTATTAATTTAAACTAAGTTTGTCTCTTTGTAAAACTTGAAATTAATATTCAATACTTAACTATTAAGGTCCATTGCAACTTATAATTTATAATTAATTCATTTCTGTATTCGGCTTACTTTTTTGGATACTATTTTTTTTTTAAACGTTGCATCTACGACGTTTATTGATATATTGGTATATTTATGAAATCATGGGCATACTTTTATGAAAAATGTCTTGTAAGTGACTGGCGCACCCTCAGAGACATCAGCAATCTAAAGTGAATTATTAGTCCACTTTCTGATACGTAATATTATTCCTCTTCTAGATCTACAAGTAAAAGAAAAATAGAAAAACCCGCAAAGTTGAATTCCAGAATACTTTATTCCTTCTTATCTTGTTATTTTTTTTCTGGCTCTTTCTGCTATAAGAAGAAGTCTTGAACGGCGCCAGATTATCGAAATTGAGTTGCCACCAGAAATATATTATTTTCTTCCCTGAGTATGAATAAAAATATGAATAGTAATTGTGTGATTTGTTATTGTTTATGTAATGTCACATCAATGTCAAGTGGCTCCGACCAGCCGCTATCTTCACAAAAGATAACAAGAAGAAAGGTTAATTTATAACTAGTGGCCCCAGCCTTTTCAAAACAAGGGTCAATACATACGGTCAAACACGAGCACCGCTAAAAGGATCATTATTGTACAGAAGCCACCTGGCCGATATTCCTTCATACAAGGGCCAACAAACACTCAAGGCTACCAGTCTTTGAAAATCACCGATAGGCGACCATCTGTCGCCAAATCTGACCACTGACCTAAATCACACTGGTCACCGACCTGGCCAAGGTCGGCATACTGCGAGAGATGTCTTAATGTGAGTACTACTTACACACCTGTCAATGTGTGAGTAATACTAATATAAACTTTGCCCCACTGGAAGAGAGGATCATTATATCATTATAGTTTCAACGATCAGTACAGGAGCAGTTTCGCGAGCGCGTCCCTATACAAGGTTTAACTTATAATTATTATCATTCAATCAAACATTTCATAGTTGTGCATCTTAGTTTTATCTACTTAAATCATTTTAAATTATTTGTAGTTTTATCTCTTTAAATTATTTATTTATTTCTATCATTTCATATTAATTGTAGTTACCAATGGACACATTTAAATTATTGTTAAAATATAGTCTATTTTTGTAAATTCAGTGTTCGTATTTCAAGTTATAACTCTCTAAAAATCTCTAAACTAACTTCCGCCTATTCTTCATATCAAGTCCCTCTTCAAGACATCTGAACTCCATTACCTCTGGAATCCGATAACTGATTCCAATACATTTATGAGAATGAGGGAGTGAGATATTCTTTAAAAGAAAACACTGCAGGAAATATTTAATTTGATATTCCGCCTACTTAATCCAACACTTACAACGCCTACATATTATATCACAGAGCATCGTATATCAATTTACCGTCAAACTTCAGCTACTATAAAACTGCCCAATTTATTAATAAATAATTTCTCTTTAAACCAGCTATAGTTACTGTACAATATAGATCTAATAATTTTAATTTTTATTTGAGACATTTGTATCATATTCTTTACTATCACCTGTAGAATATTAGAACGAATTTAATTGTTGCTAAAATACCAAGTTTGGAGAAAAAACGGTTAATCGGAATAGCAAATGTATTGATATTTATTTATTTATTTTTTTCGGTTTTTCGCAGTTTTCTCTAAATTATTAGCTTAAAAGAGAGTTATGTAAATTTGACATAATAACTGCAGAAACAAGATCATTTCAGTTTTGTTTAATGTTTTTAAATAGGGTATTAATAGCGGGGGGAACTACAAATAAGCTTTAGCTCAAAAAACTATTATTTCAAGACAGTGTTTCATCACCGACAAACTTTGAGTAAAAATTCGCAACTTGAAGAAATTATTAAATCTGCACGTAAAAAATTAATAAATTCTAGAGATGTAGTCGGCTAATTTTTGGGTTGAGCTGGCTGTGAGACTTATTGAACTAGACTTAGCAGTGTTATTGTTAATTTGAATATATTACATTCATATGTTATAATTCATATTTTTAATGTTATTTGATCTAAGAAAATATTAATATAATATCAAGATGTTTTATTGATAAAACCTGAAGTCTTTC
This sequence comes from Triatoma infestans, assembly GCA_011037195.1. Taxonomy (NCBI): domain Eukaryota; kingdom Metazoa; phylum Arthropoda; class Insecta; order Hemiptera; family Reduviidae; genus Triatoma; species Triatoma infestans. The sequence continues at coordinate 154,018 of JAAEAF010000079.1, forward strand.
GACAAGAAATTTCTAAGAAAGCTTCATAAGTAAGAATTACCACCGGATCGTTTTTTGCCTCCTCTATTCGCTGCCAATATTTTTTCCCCATAACAATATTGGATGGAAATGAGATGCATACATTACTGCTTTTCATGCAATAATTTTGTTGTTGTTGTTTTGTTCCGTTAATTTACACAAGACTGTTTTGTTTACGACAGATTTAAACCCTACACAATACACTATTGCATTAATCATAGGAACAGAGCTCTTGTTAAATATACAGGTAAACTGGCCCAGTAAATACACATAAACATCGTTAACTACCTCAGATAATCACAAAAACCATAGTTTTCATATCAGATTAAAGCCTGCATCATTAGAGAGATAGGGTTAAATAAATCATCAATTTAAGCGACCGTTATTAACTATAATATCTTATCTTTTAAGTGTTAATGTAATTAATTTAATAACCAAACAATCTGATTATCCAATTAATAGCTAATAATTATTAGTTATTATTGTACATTGTATTGTTTCTGTGTAAACAAACAATATTATTATATAATATATTATATTAAACACTTCTAGAAATATAGTTTATCTTAGAAGAAGTACTTAATAATAAATCAACTGTTAATAATAAATTGTGAACTGTAATTTGAGATAATTTACAAAATTTTATTTTCCTTTTGTTTCTATTATTTTAATAATATTTCCTTCATTCTCCTTCTTTTACTTGTTTCTTTCAGCTACCAAGGGATTTGGATTTTTTCTTGTTATTTCCTTTACATTGTTATTAGAGTTTGTTCCATAAAGTTTTGAGAAATAAATCATTAAATTGTTAGGCGTTACAGCGTTAGTTTATAGTGTTATATATTTTAATTTTATTTGACCTCTGAAAGTAATTAAAGTTTCCATTAATGAACATCCACTGCTACATTTACGCGCTAAATTTTATTGTAACTGATTTGATTAATTGCTTGTTAAACCTTGCTGAATTCCTGGCAATTGATGTTCTGTCATTTGTTAGTACAGAAAGAAATTTTGGCACATTAAGTGAATCTGACAATGAATGGCCAACATTCTGACAGCAAAGATCCTGTTGCCCCTTCATGATGCTGGTACGACCTATGACTTCAAGAAGAAAGCAATTTCCTAGAGAACTTTTCCAGCACTAAAAGACGAGTTAAGAATTTTGTGAGTTATGGCCGTAAAAGTTTTACTCCAGTCTGAGCAAAAATAGGCTTTGCATGTGACAGGGTAACTAACTCAAAACATTATAGAGTCAGGTGGCATCTGAAATAAATTGGGCCTAGAAGGAGATAGCGTCTGCAGATTCTGTGAGCAGAGGGTGGCCAACCCGGTACACATCCTTACGGTTTGCGATCTGTTGGTAGAAGAGATAACCTCCCTAGAATTTCTTAGTGAAATAGACGGTGAAGTGATGCTTCATATTGATGCACTAGAAAGCACAATACTCACTATATTTCCCCTTCCAGAAAAAATAGTGTCGGGTTTAATTCTTCTTCGATTGGAAGAGCGTTGACAGAAAAAAGGGAATGAAGAAACAAAACTGGGAGCCTATTCTTATGGGTCAGTGTAAGCATTGAAGTAGTAGTTACCAAGAATTCGAGTATCATTAATCTTTAAAAGTATTTGCATAAGGATAAAAATATATTAAAAGTGGCTCTAAAAAAGCATGCAAAGTGATCAGAGTGTATGGTTCAAAACAGTTTTGATTTGAAATATTCTGAAATATTTTTTAAATGAACTGCTATATATCTGTATTCTTGAAAATAAATGGATTAAATATTAAAATTAATTCCATCATTAGATGTAGATGATGGAGAGACTATGAAGTCCAATCCAAGAAGCATAACAGCAGAATTTCTGAAATGACTTCTGCTTGTATATTAAATTTAAAATGTCAATAAATTGTGTCAATTGGAAGTGAATGAATTTGGTGTTCATGGTCATTAGCGTCCGGACAGTGTTCTCTCGTTACAAACAATATTGCCCATCACCGGACAGTGAGGTGTAGAGGCTCCTAGTAAGAGAAAAAAAAATCTAAGAGTAGCACTCTAGGAGCTACTTTTTCGGCAATATAAACTGCTGGACAAAAGTATTGCATAAAATTTCAAAATATTATAATTTGAAGTTGAAAGGTATTTTCGTATTTTTTTTTATGGATTCTTGTTGGTGAACACTAATCCAAAGGAAAAAAAGAACAACTATCAAAAACTTAAGAAAAACCTGGTTTTATTACACAGAATTAAAAATAAAGCTAAAAAAAAAATCAATAAAATTCACAATTAAAATGGCTCTTATTTATTATCACTTCATTTTTTTTCAACAATATTTAGTGATACCTCCTCTTTCTCTGATAACTGCAGCAAGCCTCCTTGGCATTGAAGAGATTAGATTTTGGATAACCTCTTGAGAAATCTCATTCCAATCTTCAAGAACTGCTGTACTTAGCTCCCTGAGAGTGCTACGGGCAATCAGCAAAGTCTGAGCCGTCTTCCAATTGTGTCCCAAAGGTGTAGTAATGGATTTAGGTCTGTACTTCTCGGTGGAGAAACAAACGTCGAATCCCAACATCCTGTAGGAACTCAAGGACAACTCGAGCAGTATGACATCTGGCATTGTCCTGCATTAATAGAAAATCATCACCGACTCTTTCAGAAATTGGCACAACATATCGCTGAAGAACCTCTTCAAGGTACTTCCGAGCATTTAGCGTCCCATTGCCACGATATATAAGTCTGTAAGTCCGTCAAAACTTATCCCTCCCCCAAATCATAACACCGCCTCCACCAAAAGCCACTCTTGGAGAAATGTTAGCCTCTGCATATCTTTCACCTTGACGCCGGCAAATTCTCATCTTTCCTTCTGGCGAATGTAAGGTTAATCTCTACTCATCTATGAATAAAACACGTCTCCAATCCTCTGTTGTCCTATTGACATGTTCTCGTGAATATTGCAGTCTGGGACTCTATGTGCTCTGGTGAGAAGCGGGCCAGTAGCGGGCATCCTGGAAGCCAAGTTTGCTTCATTTAACCTTCTTCTGACTGTCCTACTTGAAATATGGACATTACGGACATCAGCGATCAAATTGACCTGTTCCGTAAAACATTCAGCTGAATAAATCTCTCATCTGTCCGGGTTCTACTTCTAGGGCAGCCCGTAACTTGCCTTCGGGAGTAGCTACCAGTCTCCCTACGGCGTGCTAAAATTCTTTAGACAGTGGATTGGCTCATTCTTAGTTTCTGAGCAATTGTTGCTTGCTTTAGCCATTCCTCATGAAATGCCACCCGTACTGCAATTTTTTCCGTATAAATTATACGGAATAAATTACCATGAAGAGGGAAAAAGCGAAAAAAAAAAAGAACCAATAAGAAAAAACTAAACAAAAATGTGTAGGAAAGAGAAATTACCAGAAACAGTGAAATTAAAGTATTAGAATTGTTATTATATTTTCAAGAGTTCAGAGAATTAGTCACTTAAAAACATAAACAAATGGTTCAGTCTCTTATTACTCTTTGGTTCAGAGATCATTTACTACGAATGTATAAAAAAAAATTACAGCAATAGACTGTAACTCCAAATTACATAATTTTAAAATTTTATGCAATACTTTTGTCCAGCAGTTTGTATAACGATGCATTTTAAATGGCCTTTAGAAATTAACAAAACTTATGGGCAGGGTCATAGATGACGCTATTTAGCCCCTTCTTGAGACGTCTGTATTTATACAGTAACTTTGTGGAGATTTCATTGATACGTGGTGTTTAGAAGCAAAATTTATTGCAATGTCTGAGACTTTGCCACATTTTTGATTATTACTTCATATTTTGTATTATATCAGAAGGTTACTGGAGACACTATACTCCTTATCTGTGAAAGGCGAATAAAACTTTCTGTAACGGCAGGAGCATTTTTTTTTTCCAAAATTTGTAAGTTAAACTTCTCCGTCTAATTGACATATCTGATTATAAATGTCACAGTTTATATTTAAAAACGTGGGTTCAAAATAAAAAGGGTAATATTTTATATTAATAGTCTTTAATTACTCATACATTTATATAATTTATTCAAATTCCTTCTACAATAATTATTTTTACGTATTTCACTATATTCACAAATAAATTGTCTTTATGAAGACAATATTAATTAATTTAAAGCTACAAAAGCTCATACGTCAAAAGCAATATGTTTTCAGTTTGATAAGAGTTGATGTTTTTTTTTTTATTCAGTTTGAACTTTATAAAAAAAAAACAAACGGTTCAAGCAATTATTGTACACAATAAATCTACCTAGTTCCCAGTTTATTGTTTACAACACTGTACACAAGGTGTGTAGAACTCTCCATTGTCATTATTATACTTGATGATTTATAGAACTGATTTCTTGTATTTTTTTTTTGTTTTGTTTTGTTTTTGCAGTTATCTATTAATACATGGCCAATTTCACTCGGAACAAGTTTATTAAATTGTAATATCTCTCCCCTTCATTTTTTTCTCCACTAAATATTATTTTGGTTATTATGAATTTATTATATTAACATATGTTTCTTTTTTTTTTTTTTTTTTGTTTTTACTACTTTCGTCCATTAGATGAGTTTATTTAACTTGATTACTTCCTCTTACTCCTAGTAATCGTGTCAAATTTTCGATATGAGTTTTCACCGGAAATATCCGTTTTGAGGTCCCCTGAGTCCAAAAAAAGTGGTTTTTAGCAAATAGTGTGTGTGTATATGAACAGCATAGCTCAAAAACGAAAAACCGTAGAAAGTTGAAACTTGATATTCCGTTTAGGTATCACCATGGCATCTGACAGTGGATAATCTGTCAAAATTCCTCAACCGGAAGTACCACTTTACTTGTTTTGTTTTTTTTTACTTTTTTACGATTTTCTCAAAAATGGCTCCGACGATTTTCTTTGACTTGCAATATCAACTACACATACAAACAGTTACAACTTTTATTTGAAACATTTCCCTGGGATAATTCTTTTAAGGGCAGTTATGGGGGAGGGATGAGTTAGGTTTCCATCTAAAGTGCTATTTCAGTTTATTAAACAATTCTATCATCTAAATAATGTTAATTAGAATTAAATATTTTGTTGAAATTCCGAGTTTGAAAAGGTGCGTTTACTTTACCTACCACTTTACTAAATGATTTTTTCACTTTTTCGCGATTTTCTCAAAAATGGCTTCGACGATTTTCTTGAAACGTATTATATAGACATACAAAGGATCTACAACGTTTATTTAAAACATTTCTCTAGGAAAATTCATGTAATGGCACTTTTAGGGGAGGGGTGGGGTTATGATTTTTCTCTAGGGCTATCATTGTTGATTATACAATTCTATCATCTATACAAAATTAATTAGAAATAAATGGATGTCCAAAATTCCGAGTTTCAAGGAAATTAGTTAATCGGAAATGCGCTTTTACTGAACGGTTTTTATCAGTTTTCGCCGTATTTGAATTAATTTGGTACACAAACTATAAAATTTGTCAACTATAATTTTGAGAACTGGAGTAAGAGAAAGTTGTGTGAGTGTTTCACACCAGTTTTTTTTTTTCTTTTATTTTTATATATTCAAATATTTGTATAGCTTATTTGCAACTGTGCCCTTTTTAAAAGCATTTTTGGTATATGACGTTTTACGATGTGAAACTGGCATTGTAATAATAGAGAGCTAATTATCTGCGCGGGCCTCACATGTGAGGTGCATTGTGGTACTGCCTCCCACCCATACACACACACACAAAACCACACTCACTCACTCTTAAGTATAAAGCCAGAACTTAGGTTAATAGAAATTATATCAAAACCTTTGTTAATACATTCAACTATTTTCGAATCTTATTTATTCCTCCATTCTCAAATTTCATTTTCTTTGATAGCCACAACTCTTCTTGTCTCAACGGTCTAACTGCACTTTTTTAATTCACAATCTATAATGTTATATAACCATTTATTTAATCAATCACAATATCATTTTAATATGCGATCTTTTCATTGTTCCAGTCAACATAATACTTTTAAATCTCAGGTTTAATATAAATAAGCATACAAATAAAAAGCATTTTAGATTATAAAATATATTTCTTTCCCCTTTTTTTTTTTTTATAATTATTCTAACACCTATAACATTATCTCCATCTCAAACCTACCTTTTACTATTTCTTCTATTTTTAGATATTTACTTACATTAATCTTGCAAGCTTTTCAATATTTATTTATTATTGTAATGACATGGCAAGGTCATAGCAATGTCAAACCTTCACAACACATAACAAAGAAAGAATAATTTATAACTAGTGGCCTAGCCGGCTGCTGGCTTCAAGACAAGGCCGCGGCCAAACAAACAAAACCAGGGGTCAATACTTTACATCAAAGCAAGCACCGATAAGCTGGCCACTGACCTAAATCGCTGGTCACCGAACTAACCAAGGTCGCACACTACGACAGATGTCTTGGTGTGAGTGTTGCTAACACTAATATATAAACTTCGCCCCATTGGAAGAGGGGATGATTATACTTCAGTACGTCTTCAAGATCATTATACGAGCAGCAAGTTCCGCGTCACTATACAGTTTTTATTTGTACTTATTTCCTTAGTTGTGCATCTTAGTTCATTTATTTTAATCATCTTAAATTATTTGTTATTTTAACCTTAAATTATCTAAGTATTTCTTGTTAATAGTTACCATCACTCACGTTTAAATTATTGTACAAATACAGTCTATTTTTATAAATTCCGTGTTAATAATTCGAGCATTAACTTCCAAAAATCTCTAAACTAACTTCCGCCCTCTTCAAGACATCTACTACATACCTCAGGAATCACAATAAACTATTCCACTACATTATCTTACTCGCTTTTAACTATAAACATTCCTCTTTATTAGACTTTATATATTCTTATTTATATAATGCATTCCTCAAGTTTTTCTATCGACCCCCTCCCGCCCGGCATTAAAATACCATCACAAGATTCAGTGCATTGTTCAGTGACCTGCTTCATTTTGTGGTCATCGACCGGTTTCGGGCGTTCGCCCATCTTCTATGCGTTTGTCAGACAGTGTGATAACATAGACTTCCACAGAGCAAATTCAGTTTACACACTCTTGAGTGTATTCAGTTTATACACACTTGAGTGTATAAACTGAATTTGTTCTGTGCAAGTCTGTGTTATCACACTGTCTGACAAACGCATCCAGAAGATTGGCGAACGCCCGAAACCGGTCGATGACCACAAAATGAAGCAGGCTACCACGGAAAATGTCTTTGATCACTATTTTTTATTATTTTAAAATGTGGAATTTTAAGGTATAAACTTGTCTGATTTGGAATGCTTGCTCATGACATATTAAAATAAGAGTTCAACAAGAGTTCAAGGCGTTTAAATGCTATCTTGATTGTAAGATTTCCGTTTTTAAAAAAAACTGTTTTGTTCCTATTAAAAAAAAATCATTAGTTTCATTATAAATCAATAATTATATTAAATATCTTTATTTTGTATTAATTCTGCCTTACAAATCTCTGTTGCAAAATTGATGTATACAATTGAAGGGATTTAACTAAGTAATACAAAATACCTGTGAATCAGATCTCTTAGTCTTAATCAAGAATTTTAAGCAAAAAGATCAAAAACTCTCCTTTATCAAGATTCTTCTTTAATCTCGTTAAAAGCACCCTATTTTGTCTTCATCCATCTAATTCATGGAACGCAACAGTTGCAACAGTATCTTTTCCAGTTAACATCTGTCACTTACCTTGAAACATCAGTTTCTCTATAGCTTCCTCTTGTAATTAAAAACAAAATCTGTTATGAAACACTCATTCGACTCTCACTAACAATATTTTTCAACTTCCAATTGGCATGTTTTTTCCAAGCTGGAATTATTGCCACGTATTTAATAATCTTTAACACTGTAAGATGATAGAAGTATAAATAGCTTGACATAGTGTCTCTATTACTGCTCTTCTAGCAAACCGCAAGGAAATCAGTTTCTTTTTTTTAATAAAAAAACATTTCACTCAACCAAAAAACAAAAATGAGTAAAATGGCTCTTCCGATTTATTGCCTATTAGCGAAATCTTCCTTCCAGGTTCTCTGGGAATCCCAAAATGCCATTAAGAAGTTTGAGCCTATGAGTTTTTGTTATTCTTGAGTAATCAAATGGAAAGGACACCAAATTCTTCCCTAAAAATATAACCCATGGATTCTCAAACCGAGTATATCTAGTGGAAACTCAAATTCGAAAAATCTGACAAGTGAAATTAAATAAAGTAGTAAAATCGAAGAGAAAATACCCACAAGACTTCTGCGATTATTATGAATATATCTGGTATGATTATATCCGTCATAGCAGGCATATTTCTCTTATTCCCGACCGTTTTCGGATTTTTATCCATCGTCTGTGTAAATTTATTTATTAAGTTCGTGTAGAGAGTTTTACTTCAACGTAATGTTTCTTTACACATGAAATGTAATTGGTGTGATGTGTTGTAGTGTAGTGGTTTGTGGCGTGAGCGGTTTAGTAAAGTGTTTGTGTTTAAGAGAGAAGTATCAGAAATAATCAAGAATTCACACAGTTTTTAAAATAGATATATTCTCTAAGTGAATTTAAGTACTTTTCAATAACACAGTAATTATGTTTATAAAATCAATTATTTATCTAGATTAAGTGCCAAAACACTTATGTTTTAACTTATAACTGATGTCTACTCGTAGAATGTCTAGCTCAGAATGTCTTGTTTAAAAGCAGAATGCAGACTAATTGTTCGTTCAAATCTTCCCCTGTGAGAAGAAGGGGGTAGACAATGCTAACAAGATTCATAAACTCTTCCTGTAACTGTACTCTTCTACCTTGGTCACTCTTTTTGCGAACGAGCTTGCATTTTTCTCATAATTTTCTTCAATTAAAATAGATATAATTTCATGCATCCATCACACACACTACACTTGTTGACTTGTTGATTTTATGTGCGGGATTACCTCCAGGTAATTGTAGTAGTTGGAGTAATTGTAGACCACAATTACTAGGCACTAGGCAGCGCTTCTGTCAGCCCTAATAATTAATACTACTTGAGAAATTTAGAAATAAGCATAACGCACAGATTCCCCCCCAGAAATCCTATAAAATAAGCTTTATAAAAAAAAAGAAGGTTTATTTTGAATAATGATTGCCTATTTTGCTTCTTTTTTTTAATGTGGCTGGAAATGGTGGAAAACGAAATTCACGAACCATTGAATAACATTGTACTTATTTAAGTCCCCCACGGGCTTGTCGAAGATAGAGCAGTATAATACGATAGATACATGACAGTCTTACTAACTACACTATCTATTATTGATTTATAAGGAGGACATCTCTTTTATAACCTGGCTAAAAAGTAGGTGCTAGTTTAAAGTGGAGAGTCATGACCTTGCTGATTGAGACTAATTCTTCCAGAAATATGTTTTAAATAAAAATGATACATTTAAAAGTGGTCAGAAAATTTACATAGTATATAAAGTTTAAAGAAAATCGTTGGAGCCATTTTTTTTTTTTAATGAAAAATTGCTAAAAGCTTGGAAAACTTGTCAGGAAAATTGCTTTACTAGATGACAGTTTGGACCAATAGTCGAATCCCATGGAAATACCGAAAAAGAACAATCAAGTTTGTACGCTAATCGGCGTTTTTGTTCAACAAACACACAAAAAAACATAAAGTCAGACCATTCAGACTAAAAACATATTTTACTCTCGGATGATAGATACGTAAAAGTAATAGCTAATGAAATAATAAGAAGGAGACTTACATTGTGGTGTAAAGCATGGAAAGAGTTGTGCAGCAAATATAACTGCCCACTGGAAGTAGATTTGTTAAACGTGGATAAGTGGGGTCCAGTTCTTTCAAAAATGATTGAGTGCTATAAGACTAGTTTTTTCGAAGATTGTAAGGGATTGGTTGCTAGGGGAACATTTCACGGGTTGTACAGTGTAAGAGGTGAAATATGTTACTGACTGTTTAGACAAAAAATGGATTAGTGCACTATGAAATGTAGAGGTGAATTCCTAAATCTGAATTGTCAAAGTGCATGCATAATAGAACACAGTTGTGTTCTCATTATGTAACCTAAATGAGGAGGAGGATGGAGTTCACTTCTTGGCAGTATGCCTTATATTGGCCCCTTATAGGGTCAAGTACTTCCAAACGAGGACTTTAAGTACAGATCAGGTAATAGGGTACCTCAATGGAAGGAACTGGAAACTTCTTTATCATTTTATTGTGAAGCGTGGCAGTATAGGGCTTTTTTAATAAAAGAGTTTAATTATTAAGTGTGAGCGACAACTCCATACAAATAAAGAAATGTAAATAAATCATTGATATAGTTAAAAATAAAAACTAAACTAACAAAGTTCGCAGGTATCGAACTCTAACGGGATTAATGAGTAAAAGAGTAAAATGAACTGCTGGCAGACGGTATCACCATGCCAGAATTAGCTTTTCTAAGATTATTATTATTATTATTATTATTAGCAAAAAAGAAGAATAAGATTGTGTTAATTATTGATATGTTTTGTAGAATATTCTGTTGTAAAATAAAGCTATTATCTATCTATCTATCTAAAACATATTTTCTTACTCAAAAAGGACCTAAAAAATATATAATTTCCAGCAAGAACTCAATTTCGAAAATTTTGTTTTCATCACAATATTTCATCTTAAGCAGTAAGGGAGCATCTTAATTCGAGCATCAAAGTGGGATTTTTACTAGCAATTATTGCATGCAGATAAGTAGAAATCACGCATTAAATAAATCACTGCAACATAAAATTTCTATTCCAGCTCCATTGAACGGTTTCATTTTATTACATTTTATACATTCGAAGAAGTGCTTTTCTCTTTCTAGGAGCCTCTATAGGTCATTGTCTGGTGATAGGTAATGTTGTCTGTAGCTAGAAAACACTGCACCAATACCGGCAGTGTACTGAGAACGCCGCGGGGGGCACAATAGCTCTTTGAGGTCGCAGTGCAATTATCCCCTATAACAGTCTAATCGAATCTACATCAAGAGCCCTGAGGAAGTGGTTTACTACATTCCTTATGTACATGCCTGTTTTTAAGCAAGACAAGAGTTTTTATTTTGTTCCCATCGACCAAAATTCCATAAAAAGTTGAGTTTCCTTTTGAAGTTTAGTTTTGCTTAAAATGTATTAACTATTGTATGTGAAGGCCAGAATTATGAACAATGAACGGCAGTGGGAAATGCGACGTGTTTACCTTACACACGCTCTCAACAAAATTCGCCGCCTGACATGCTTTGGACCTTCACGGGCTCTTGCGCTAAGTACGAGTATTCTGCTTCTGATATATATAAATATAAATCAAAAACTTAGCACGAATGGAGTAGCAAAAATAATTAAATATTAAATATTTTCATAAAAGTTGCTGGTATAATTTAAATTTGCTTGAGGAAGCTTCTTTTAAACTTGTACCTTAATAGTTGCATATATTCAATATTTATATGTAAATTTTATATTTAATATAAATTTCTACATACATTGTATTTACAATTGTAATTATCACGCTAAAATACCATATATATTGTTGCTTGTATAGTATTTTTCAATGATAAAGTACATTTCCACCATTCTACTAACACTTTCTATTAGATATAAAGCCTCCGACTCACACGGAGTTTAGACTGGAGGCGAGTGGCAGGAAGCTGACATAGTTTCTGATATGCGAGCAAACTGGACATAACAAAGGTATAGTTAGTATACTACGGCCCTTGCCATTTTAGTTTGCCCATTCTCTTGCTCTCACTCTCTTACACTCTCTCATTCTAAATATATAATGGTCGTGGTATATAGTAATGGCTTGGCCGGGTTTCTCTTTTCGTATTTCAAAGGACTGAACGAGAACAAAAGGGAGTCTTCACCTCTAGTCCCTCTAAACAATAAAGATCACATAGTTGTTACTCTGTATTGTCTGCCATGTGATGTGTTTCTCTCTCGCTTGGCCCATTCTTCTCTCTACTGTATTCTAACTCTTTTTGTTAGTATGTCTGTTAGCGTCTTTATCTATACGTTTGTAAATCTATGTGTCTATATATGTTCATGTACTACTTTTTTACACTGTTCTGTTCCTTTTTACTGATTAGTCTTGTTACACTAAATACTTTGATAGAAAAGAAAAAAAAGTAGAACTATAGCAGAAAACTATGGCTAGTAAAATAAAGGATTTTTCCCTAGCTTTTCCTTAGTTAAGAAACTGAATATAGAAAGTTCATTTCACATTTTCATAATTTATACTTCTTTATCCTATTTTTTATTGTTCTCAGAGATAGATCGCTTTCCACGAGCTTAATTTGTACAAACAAAAACTAGTTTCTTTGTAACCGGGATTGTTTGATGTAAATCCTGATTTTGATAAAAATCGTCACAATTTATTTTGACAATAGAAAGTTCACAGTTTATTTTAACTCAATATATGACAGGACATGGATTTTTTTTAGACTATTACAGTGGTTGCTTTATTTTTATCCGGCATTACCCTTTCTTTATTAGACAAGTCAAACGCCTCTTTCCATCTTCCTCTGACTGTCCACTCATCTGATCACTGATCACCACTCACCTTATCTTCCAATGTTCAGTCCAATGTTGTGACAGCCGTTCTCTCCGCCATTCCTTTGAGGATCCGTTCCAACACCGCGCTAAGTTATTTCCACAGGCTCATTCTTTTAACATGGCCAATCCAGATCAACTTCCTTTTTATTTTGTTTCTATCTAACAACCTCGGCTACTCCAATTTTACCCATCAGAGTCTTATCCCTTACTCTTTCCAGACTTGTTCCACGGAACATCAGAAATCCATTTACGTCGTTTTTGATTTTCTTCTTAACTTTTCTTCTTCTGATTTTCTGATTCCTGCCGCATTAAAGAATGTTCCCTCTAAGACTGGAAAAATAAATTGTAACGCTATAATTTTTTTCAAAATTACAACAATTATAAAGATATTGTCCATGAATGCCTGCTTCTTTTTATGGTCATCTACTCTCAATTTCAGTGTATAAACTGAATTTGCGCTTTGCAAGTCTGTGTTATCACACTGTTTTGACAAAACATCCTGATGATGGGCGAACGCCTGAAACCGGTCGATGACACAAAAAAGAAGCAGACGATCAGGGAAAATATCTCTGATGCTTTCCACCTCTGTGGAACCAACAATTATAAAGTAAATCCCGGTAAGAGATTAGCTCAGTGGTAAAGTTGGATTTCCTTAAATATTCTCTTCCTAAGAGTCTCTACAGCTTACTCTATCCGGTGAAGGAAAGTTATGCCTATAACGACAGTACACTGCCCGGAGGCCGACAGTGCACTGAGAACGCTCCAGATGCCAATATAATCTAAATAATGGGGCGGGTGTTGGTTATTGGTTATGAGCATGGACTTGTAAGTGGGAGGACCCCAGTTCGAGTCCAGCGTATAACTAAATTTTATATTTGTTAAAAAATGTTAATAGTAAAGTAGGTGCTTCCGCCCCCGTCCACGACACCTAATTTGGTAGTTGGACGTTAAGCCCGCCTGAAAAAATAGGCATTACTTTACTTTACTTTTAATCTAAATAAAAAAATAAACAAAGAAAATCAATTTTTACACTTGAGACTACGTATTTTATCTCTACTCTCCTGGACACCTGACGCATTACTGATTTTGAATAAATGAAAAATGTTCAATTTAAACCATATATATTCCTTAAATTTTCTTAACCTTGAGCAACCAGATCGCTATACCATCTGTAAGCAAAATAGGCTTAAAGCCTATTGCGATCAGTACAGTCGGCGAACTCCAGTTCTATTCATTAAATCATGACTCGAGTCTAGATCCTTGAGACTCTCACCACTATCTTTAGAGTTAGATTAAATAAAAGGCATGCTAGAACATCTTGCTTTAGCCCCCTTATTTAACTGGAATTTATATTATAATATAAATAAATACAAATAAATTACAATAAATAAATGCTAAAAGTAGAAAAAAAGATAATGATTTAATTAAACAAAAACACATTTATGTATTTTGTTGTTAAACTGTTGTAAATATATCCGAATATATGAAAGGTAAACCAAATATTCAAACTGTGGCAAAATTTTGGAGAATTAATAGTAAAATGCAAAGGGAACTAGTGCGGATTATAAGCTTTTCAAGCATGTGGCCTACCACTGTTATACAGAAACCTATTTGCATACATATGTATGCTTTAGTATATATATATATATTGTTCCTGATCCTATTATAACAATTATAATATTTGTTGTTATATTTCATTTATAATCCCTCTCTAAAATATAAATTTATATAATATGAAAGTATTTGCTTTAATTATTTTGTTTTCTTTTAATTAAACTTTTGTATTTTATTTGACTGTTCTGAACTTCTGGCTGATATTCCCTTCCATGTATCTCCCATCCACTTAAGACATTCCTATACGTTTGCAGTTCCTTATCATAGCACAAACCTATTCTTTCACATGAACATTCAATCAAGAATATGCCGGGAATGGAATGAACACAACAATAATAATTTGGACTTGTCAGTGAAATTGTCATCTTTCAAAACATTATTAAATGAAATTAAATGAAGTTTTACCTCTTTTTGTAAACAAATTATGTTCTATATATGTTTATATTGTTGTTGTTTACACCTCTGTTTTATCTATATTGTTGTGTTTTAAATGTTTACTGCTTGACTTACATTATTATTTTAATGTACAAATTTAATTCATGTTATGACTTCAACCACATGGCATAGGCTGTGTGTTGATGAAATAAATAAATAAATCAATATGTTCAAATAATTAACATTTATGAGGATACGAGGATATGAATGAGTTGCTCTTTACACCAATAAACATTCCTTCATTTAAAGAGTAGTGAAATTATGCGCTTATGATGACGCTTCCCAAAATCTAAAGAACAGGATTTTTTAGCAACGTATGTGTGTGTGTGTGTGTGTGTGGGTGTTTGTGGTGTGTGTGTGTGTGAAAGAGAGAGAGAGAGAGAGAAGAGGGAGAGAACAAAATATCTCAAAAACAAAAAGTTACAGAAACTTCAAGCTTATTATTCCAGTATATGTAATCAAATTTTTAGAACAAAGTTTCTACTAGGCTGTGTTCTAAGAGTAGAGAGGAGGTAACCTATGCATTTTCTTCTCTCTTAGTCAGTTGCCATTTTAAGCTCGTTGAAGTAAGTCGTTATGTAACACTCCCTTGAATTGGTCACCATGTAATACTCGAACTAGCAAGTAGTAATGCAGCACACTTAGCAGTAAATCTTTCTATACAATTCAGCCCAGTTTGGTTGCTCTTAATTGTGAAAACCCAAGTTTGCCACTTCTGGGTTTCCTGGGTAGTGTTAATAAACTGGTCTTTTGTCGAGTAAGTGGCTCCGGTTCTCTCCTGGCCTGCATAGGTTCATTGTGAAATCACACTGTTGTTACTTCCGTTTAGTTTCCTGCCGTGCAGCTTCTGGGAGCCTGTTTAATTATTATCTACAATTGTCACCCAAGTAGCAGTGTATGGATCTAGACTCAAGAGTTACATGCATATAAGATTTATTTCCTTATTCCTATTTTTCCTCTCCCCTTTTCTCCGATATGGGCAAGGACACATGGATCTTCCAACCTGGTAGCAAGGATTCTGCGTTTTAAGGCAAGCGCCATTCCTTTGGCCTATTGAAAGTGATAATAAATAATATTTGCTACCCATTTTTAAATTTAATTTATATATTCATTTTTTCCCATTAAATTTTTAATATTTCAACTTCCCATTTGCTCACCAATTATATTAATTATAAACACTCAATATTTTCCACTCAATTTATATTTTTAATTTTTGCTGTTTTCTATTGATTAGAACCCACCCGAGATATCTCACCTCAATTTATATTATTAATATCTTTCCTGTATTTACTGCAAGAGCCTACCAGAGGTGGAGATAATAGGGTATAAAGAGGTCATTTTATTTTTATTTCCTGCATTTATTGAACAGAAATATTTATCTGGAAAAAGTTACTGGATGTGTTGAGATCATAGATTTAACTCAAAATTGTGCAGTCAGTAATTTTAGGGCTTGATGATAGCGTTGTCATGTAGTCTGTTTGGTATTTCGTCGCATTCAATAACTAGCTATGACCTATAAATCGACATGTGTAAATTTGCGGCTAAAATTAGTCCCCACATTTTTATGTAATATAATGGGGGTAAGGTAAAAATTCCACCTTGTAAGAAAATTGTTCAGTTACAATTGAATGTCGTGTGAGTGTTTCATATCAGATTATTTCTTTTTGTCCTCTAGGGAAAACTTTTGAAAATCTCAAACATTCTTTTATGGCCACACACTTTGTTGGCCTTGAGGAAAACATCGCTATAGGGCTACAACGAGGAAATCTGAAATGTAAACAGGATTTTCATAAGATGACCTTAGGGCTTACCAGGTTACAAGTGTTAAAGCAACAAGGGGTTCTTGTTTTTAAATCATTCATAGATAAAGGAAGAGTTAATATCGATAAGTTTTAAAGAAGTGTTCGTTAAGTAAGGCAGTTTTCGTTAAGAAGCATTTTAAAAACCATTGACATGAATTGAATCCGTAGAAAGTTCTGTTCTTATAAAGACCGTTAAGTAAATGAAACCATTTTTTACTTATTTAAGAAAATGGATACAATAATAAGGTGGAGAAAACGGGCATATGGACAGACGCTATGGTTGAGAATTTGAGAAAAATGGATGGGAATTATCTGCCTGTAAGTATAATATATTAACATGGTCTTGCAACATAATGGCCACTTACCGCCAATCAATCAGTATAGAAAAACAATAGAAATTATAAGGAAGTAAGAATAAGATAATGACCTAATAGGGACATTTTTTGGAAAGAAACGACTAAAGCTTTTTTATTATACGATTCTGAAGTTGATGACGACTTTATGCCAGGGAAACGTCCAAGAAGATGCTATTGCAACTGGAGCATAATTTATGAGGAACCAAAAAAAAGAACCATTGCAAGAAGGCCAAGAGAAGTTTGAAAATTGGAATAATTATTAATGCAGGTACAGCAATAAGTAAAATATAAACGGAAATCACTCAGTTAATCTTTTCTTCAGCAATTATGCGAAATAATTAACAACCACATTAAAAAGGTGGTAAGTTTTAATGATCTTCAATTTGTAAAAGAAATTGACGTCATGTACCTATGGCTGAGTAGAAAATTCCGATTTATTTACTTATTTATTTTCTCGTTGTTATCAGTCTGTTATTTGTGGTGTTGTTGTGAGAAATTGATGTACTGACCGTAAATGAAATATTGGGGATGTTATCTCGGTTGCTATGGTTATCTGCTTTAGGTTTGGACCCTTCTTTGATTCTATCACTGTCTGTTATACAACTTCCTGTTCAAACAACCAAGTTACTTCCTCTTTACTTATTTTCTCACTCACTTACTCAGTCTCTCTCTCAGTCTTCTCTCTTTTATAATTTCTACTTTTATATAATTCAAATATAGTGTATTTTTATTTTAAACATTTTATAGAGATTTTGGACAATTTTTATGTATGGATTAAGACCTGGGTAATGAATGAGTTTAATATCAATGGTGAATGCCGGAGAATAGATTTTTGACGACGGTGCATTCCGAAAGCCAAGGCTGACGAGCTTTAGAAATGAGGATATAAATAAAACAAAGAATCGTATAAAATGTCTCTGTGAATGTACAAATGACTCCTACTAAGTTGGCCTGGCATTGCCATGTGCAAAAAATAGAAGAGGGTATATGGCCAGAAAAAAATCAGCCTCATACCGAACCCGAATTCCAAAAATAGTGAAAACAGTAGGCAAATTGTAAAGTTCATATCTTAATAAAAGATAGATTTCATAGACAACTATAAAGGTAGTATTCTAATGAGTCTAGGACCTTCACTAAAAAGCATAGCAATTAACTCGAGCAATGAAGATTAGATATCATGAAAGGTATAAAGGGGAAAACAAGACCAATGATCGAGGTAAATCAAAAGAAGAGGCAACCTGAAATTGGATACTGCAGAAGATAGTTTGGCGCCCGGAAGCAGAAAATAGGTCAACAAGGAGAGTGAGGATCTGCGTGGAATTCTGGCAAGAATGACGGACACAGCGGAAAATTGTCAGATCTGATGATTGGCAGAGATAGCACGTGGCTTCAGATGGAAGTAGGTGGATCACAACAAGGATCGCCTGTGAATTTAGGGTGAACCGAAGGAAACCGAGAAAGAGGTCAAGGAAAATTTAGAATGAGGATCTGCATGAAGTTCTGGCAACAATGACGGACACAGCAGAAGATTGGCAGAGAAAGCAGGTGGCTTCAGATGGAAGTAAGTGGAAGGTGTAAATAGCTCTATAAAAGACCACACACCGCATAGGGAGGTTAGAGGAGCCGCAGAAGAAGTAGAGGATACAGCAGCAAGTGAAATTCATGATTAGTGTTTCACATCACATTTACTTGATCTTATTGCCGTGAGAAGAAATATTACGATCTCGTAAACTTGTGGGTGAATTCCCACTGAAGAATAAAGAAATCAAATTCGTCAGAAGATGTGAGATACGCTATTAGCACCAGGTTAATTAAGTAGCTTCGATTGGATTAGACTGTACTCAGACGAGTCGCAACACTGGGGATTTGGTTTCGTTTTATTGGAAAATATCTGGATTTTTGTTCTCCATAAGGGCTAACTTTTCTTTTCATGATAACTGCCAGAAATGGAGAGCACACAAATATCAACATGAATTGGTTTAGAGTTTGACAGTGAAATACGTCTCAATTTAAATCACAATGTAAATCTGAGCTGAAAAAGTTATGTAACCAATCACATAATTTCCATGAATTAAGCAAATCCCCTTTAAAACTGGTCAGTATTGGATCTTTGCTATTGTAATTTTCTAAGTACTTTCAATTATTAAAAAAAAGTAATTTAGTGTGAAACACTCACACGCCTTTCTCTTATTGAATTTAATATAATTATTTGTTGAAATGACAAACGGTCTTTGAAGTTCACATTTCCTAAATTTGAAATCGGAGGGAGGAAATGTACCCTCTACCCGAATGGGAGGTAGAAATGATAACATTCTAACCTAGAAAGGAACGCCAATAACATAAATCTAACACCATAAAACATTTGAAATGTTACGTCACAAATTCCTCAGAACTATGAATTTTATCTGAAAAATGTTTAACAAATAAAACTGATAGGTTTATAATATCTGTGCTGTTAACTTTTTTGTATGAAGTAAAATCAAAGAAGATATATATATATATATATATATTTATATACACAAGTTGACGCTATAAAAATAATTGATTATTGACAACCATTTTTTTTGTTTTGTTTCCAAACACACGAGAACATGTTAAAACAAGTTTTAGAAATTCAGACATAACAATAACATCAGTCTAGTGTAGTAGAGTGGGGGGGGGGACAAAAAAATGATGAATAAATTATTTAAACTGCTACCTCGGGTTTATTTGTCCAGTTAATTATAATACTAGGTGCAAACGTACTGTTTAATACGTTCTTGTTATTGATGTTGTTGTTGATGTTGGTATTAAAAATTTTAATGAAATAGCTAGTGAATTTTGCATCCAATATGTCACACAACAGCTGGTGTGGTTTAATTTTTTTTTTTTTTAATTTTAACCAACGGTAACAATATTGTTGATAAATTGTTCTTTATTTTCAAGACAACTTAGTGAACAAATTTTTCTTTTTCAAATTAAAAAGTGCTCTTATTAGTTTTAAAATCGATCAGGAAAATTTAAGAGAGTTTTGAAAAATTGTTATTGCTAAGTTTTTCTTTTCTTTTTTTTTTTTTTTGATTGTAACTACTTTATCATAAGTAGAAAAACTTTACCGGCAAGTGTTTGAATGTCCTTACTTACCCATACTGCCGTTAAGTGGAAATCTGGGGATTATATCTATTATATTATAATTTTTAGAATGTGTTTATTGTCATTTATTAAGTTTACCTTACTATGGAAAAAAAAAAGGAAATGATGCTCTGCGTATGTCTTTGTATGAGTGCATAAAATAACACACGTTGTAGATAGCCGAAATAAGTCATAGAAAACAGAGATATTTTCCGTGATAGCCTGCTTCCTTTTTCCGGTTTTTCGACCGGTTTCGGGCATTCGCCGATCAGGATGTTTTTGTCAAACAGTGTTCCGATTTTATTCAAAATTGGAAATTCTATCAATGCCTTTAATGTGTAATAAAATTGTGTAGGTAGTAAAAGCCATATATTATATTGAAGTGGTAGTTAAGTGGAAAACATAACGCTACTGTTCCCCCCTCCCCTAGAACCTCCAAAAAATCAATATTCTTGAAAAAATGTTTTAAATAAAATTGATCGATCAGCCAGCATGATTAATTAGTAAGCAAAATTAAATTTAAAAAAAAAAAATCAAACGGTATCCGTCATATGACAGTTGCAGCTGCATAGAATACGTTTTTACGTTTATCATTTACTATCCCTAACCATCGCCCCCACCACGCAACACAAATCACGAAAAACTGAAAAAAAAGTCAGTAAAGTGGCACTTCCGGTTGATGGATTTTGTCCGACATCTTCCTGTTTGATGCGGTGGTAGCACCTAGACGGAATACCAAGTTTGAGTTCCCTGCGACTTTTCGTTTTTAAAATATTCTGTTAACTCACACACATACCTATTTCCAGTGATAACTCAAATTTGGAAAATCTGGCACGATCGCAATACTTCCTCTTACTCGTAGTAGTACTAACAGACTGTGAAAGTACTAAGAAAGGTTAAAATGGGACAAAACAAGATAGTAAACCGTAAAAATTACATATGAATTTTTATTATTATTAAGTAATGCATACAATCGCATTACAACGAAATCTAATGAATGAATAAACCACTAAGGGATAAATTTAACCAATTTTATAACGAATCGCAGCCGTCAACGCTAATTCCATCATAAAAATACTTGAAAAGAATCGTAAAAAAAAAACTCATTCGAAAATACTAGAATTTAAAATTTTTATACAATAAAATAAATAATAATAACACTAATAAATATAACTATTCTATTTATCACTTTAATTTAAAATAGTTTAAACTCTCAACAAACGAGGTCAAACAGCCGAGAGAGACAGTTTCGTTGCTAAGCAACCAAATGCTGCGTGTTATTTGCTAAGCAAACAATTTTCTCACTATTCAATATATAACTAAACTTGGTACATAAAATGCTGTAATGCGGTTAACTATTATGTATTTGAAATGAGGTTTATTTTATCTGTCTCCATTATCTATGTTTTTTTATTAATGGTTTAATTCATCTTCCACCGAGGTTTTTTATTAAATAAAAAAAGAATTTCGATATATAATAAATCGAAGTGTATCATAAAATAAATACAATAAAAATGCTTTCTCTTGCGTCATCAAAATAGTTTACATACAAATGTAGATGAAAAATTCTTACAAACAATAAATATTATCAAGTGATAAAAGCGTAAACGGATAGACAGACTGAACAAAATTTGGAATGATGTATTTTATTCGTAATATTGATTCGTAAAATTCGTAATATAATTAACAAAAAATTTTTTAAAACTCATCAAGGAAGCTAATTAAAAAGTTATGATACAAATTTATAAAAATATAAGAAATAAATATAATTGAATAAAATTTCATAAACAATAGATTGAAACTTAATTATGTAGCTTAAGTTTCTGTGAAGAAAAAGAAGAAGAAAAATTGTTAAACCCTCCAGGTAGGGAGGAGAAAGACGTATTGTAAACACAATTCAAGTATTTGCTGATAAAAGCGCCCTCTCGCTAGCTCTTCTTCTCTCGCTCTCCTCTCTCTCCATCTACTTGAACAAAAAAAAAAAAAAAGATTGTAAAGAAGAAAATGTAAATAGTAATTTGAGAATGCCACTTTGTTGGCATGGAAAAATATATTGACAAGACATATTTTTCATTCTTTAACAAACAAGCTATACACTTGACAGATTTCCATCAAGATTCAAGAATATATATATTTGATCAATAATTTTGCACTGCAAAAAGTTTCCAACATTCTTTAATTTTTTTTTTTGTTTACAATGAATATTAGCTTCTTTTTTTTTAATTAGCGTTTCTCAAACTTTTCCTATGTTGGAATATTTCATAAATCTTGCAATTTTAACAGAACATCGAGATTTTTTTTTTTTTTTTGACTACATAGATTAAGCCAGCAAGATTTGGTCGTTGATGTAATGATGAACACACATACTGAGTCTGTACTAATATTTTGACGATACTAGTAAAAAGAAAGGATAAATAGTGGATAGTTTGAGCGACCGAGCGAAGTGCGATATCGTTGGTGACGGTAGCGTTGGTTGATTGGATCGCTGGACTAATTAGACCTAATTAGAAACTCTTGATAGTTTTAACAGTCGATTCGCTAATATGACTTACCTTGGTATGGCTTACTTTTTGGCCTTTAAACTGTGCTTTGGGTATTGAGCACACAGAGTGAAGTTGTGGCAGATGTTTGCTGATTACAAGCACTTTCGAATAACTTTTGAAGAGTTGTGTGGTAGACTCGCTAAGTAAGTTTTAGAATGCTTTACTGGTTGTTTTCTTCTTGGTAGCTTGTTTAGACTTCTTCAAGGGATTGGGTTAGCTGCTCAAGTGTAAACCCTTCAAGGTTGGTCTTGCTACACGTTTACTCTTCAAAAGTTGATCTGGCGATTTTTTTCAACTTTTCCGTGTTAAAATCTCCCGCCCTCAGATTTGCGGCTTTTTATTCTAGTTTCTTTTGCTTCTTGACCACTTCTTTGGGGAAACTTGGTTGTCAAAGTTGTCCAGACTGTGAAAAGGTTATGGCAAAAGCAAAAGGAATTAATCTGTCGTTGAAGTGTGTCTCGAGGTAAAATAGTAGGACCAGCGGAGTCCAGCGTTTGTATGGCGAATTTTCTCAACAGAGGTCTTAATTCTATTACGTCATAGTAGTGAGTTTGTATGTTCATCATCTCCATCATCCACCGTATCCTACTACTACTAGTACGATATTAATAATAATAAAAACATTAAGGGACTAAATTATAGGTAATAGTTTAGAAAACAAAACTTACACCAATTCTTAAATTTTAATTATATAAAATAAAACATAATAAGTAAATAAAAACGCTTCTTGAGTTTCTGGGTTGATACCGCTTCAGAGGTTTGCTAGAAACCAATGTTTCGCCCTTATTGCAATGAGCCACTTTAGGGTCGTTACATCTTAAAGCTAATGGAGCAACGAACCTTGGTAGAGTTAGCGGAGGAACAAGCCACTATTAGAATTCAAAGTATAAGTGAAGTTTTAAAATGTTATTTTAATAGAGCTTTTTTAACATATATATCTATATTTTCATTTAAATAGAAATAACTAAAGCCAAAAAAGTAAATCAATTTTTCAATTCTTGGAAAATAAAGTACAATTATTTAATTAAACAGAATTCGTAGTGAAAATATATTGCTATTCAAAAGAAAATTAATAAGGAAAACTGGAAATATTTTATTTAATAAAAAATATATATAAAAGAATATTTCGGAAAAGTAATAAGCGTGAAAAATTATATAATGCTTTTTGAACTTTTTGAGCGAACAGGAAAAAAGAAATAATTGGCAATTTAATAAAAAGAATAATAATAAAAATAATGATAACATTTCACCAATGAATAAGAATCCAATAAAATTAATAAATAAATATTGTCATGGTATTTAATTAGAAAAAAATATGTTACAGTTGGTGTGTGAATTATGTTCTATTTTATCTAGGTAGGAAAATAGAACGATTGTCAATGGCAGTATGGCACATTGGAGAAGGCATTCAGACGTGCCACCACCCCTGACATTTCATCCTTCTTACCTATTGAAATGCAATGCACACACAGCTTTCACCAACACCGGTCACAATTGCTCTCTCTCTCTCTCTCTCCATCTATACTACCCAATATCCTGACCTCATCCATCTGTCCTAAAGCTTAATACACAATTTTCTGAATAGGGTATGTGAAGACTTGATCTCTATCATATATATACTGTATATCTTTCGGATACAGTATCATAACAAAATTGTGTAGCTAGTAATTTTTACCATAAATAGTTACAGAAAATATGATTTACAATATATAAATTTAAAATTATAATTTTGATTAAATTCTAGTTTCTATTTTAGCAGTTTCATCATTTAATATTCTAGTTTTCTATTTCTCACATGAAAAATATAGTGAACGAAGAATCAAGATTATTTCATGATTTATTAACTAGTAAGAATTATAAATATAATTAGATGGATAGTTAGAAAAGGTTTATTTACAAATCAATTTTTAGTTATGTTTGTAAATCACAAGTGAGAGAAAGTAAAAAACAGCCATTAGTTTTTCTCATTAGTGACATATAGTAATATTATTCAACTCTAACTGGCCCTAATATCTAGCGGCAATGCCAAAAACAAGAAAGTATTGTAAAACAAAAATATCAAATAGCAACGTATTTCAGATATTACCAGTATTTGACTTGAATTAAATTACATTTCCAATATTCACTGTTTTTCTTTTCTTTTTTTTTCTTTTTACATATTCATATAGGTTAAGATGTAAAATTTAAGGCGGTTGCAGAAAAAAATTTAATATTTAACACATGAGTAAAGTATTTATACATCCTAGTTCAGTTGCCACACTCCGCTGGTCTCGTAATGTAATACCTGAACTCGAAAGTAAAAAAACATTAATTAACTCACTGTTTGATAAATAACTATAGTAAATCAACATAAACTGCAATTGAAAATTCATTCATTATGACTATTGTACAATTGGGTATGAGAAGGAGAGAATTAGGCTTTAAGATAAATAAACTGGAAATAATGCTGAACATTGTATAATCAAGAAGTAACACAAACTGCCAGGACTTTACACGAAGATGGTGAAATGTTATTGTGTGTTTGTAGTAGCACGAGCGGTTTTGTAAAAGGGCTTGTAAGTAAAAGTAAAGTAATGCCTATTTTTTCAGGCGGGCTTAACGTCCAACTACCAAATTAGGTGTCGTGGACGGGAGCGGAAGCACCTACTTTACTATAAACATTTTTTATACCAATATAAAATTGCGGGACTCGAACTGGGGTCCTCCCATTTACAAGTCCATGCTCATAACCACTACACCAACACCCGCCCCACTTGTAAGTATATATGCTTAAGAGTAAAGTATTAGAAATAATCAGAAGATCACACTGTTTTTAAAGTAGATATATTCTCTAAGTGAAATTAAGTTACTTAAAAATATCAAAATAATATGCTTATAAGTATACTGAATTAATTGGAAACTCATATGTTATAACTTATAACTGGCACAGTCCAGATATGTTCTGCTTTGGCGTCTGCAACAAACTGTGTCTTACTAAATGATCTAGAATAAAGGTAAATCTCTATCACTGGCATGAGTTTAAGAGAGCGATTCCTGAAGCAAGTGTTCTGGCTTTGAAAGCAGAATGCAGACTTTCCGAAAGAATGCCTTTTCTTACAAAACAGTTGGCTAAGTGGCATTGTATTAATTTAACGGATTCTTGCGCCTTTGTCTCTTGGTTTGCTTTGACCTAGATTATAGTATACCTGGCTTTATCCCAATCACTAAATACACTATTTGAACTATCTAGTTTTCACAAAACTATTTTCCAGAACTATTGTTTTTCCATTTCGTTCTTCCACTACAATGGAAATTGGTAGCGAGAGATTTAGAGTGAGTGCAGAGAAGGATAGAGTTGGATGCTGACGCGTTGTAACTACTGTATTAACTGTTCTAAAGACTCTTTCCTATGGGGCTAGCGCTACTGTAAATAAACAGAGTCTCCCACATTAGTCTAGCCTAAGTAGCGAATGAGACTCTCAATTTTTTGTCTCTCTCTCTCTCTGCTTTAGATCTCTCTCTTCGGATCCTATTACATACTGTATGATTATCGGCTGTCTTTACATATTTATACAATTGGACCCAGCTTTCCTATTCCTTATTGGACCTAGTTTTTCCTGTTCCGATACAGCTTTCTTTTCCAAAATATTTCTATAACCCGCTAAAATTGGACAGATTGCCAAAAATTGCCAGCTGTTTTGGTAAGGTTACATAGCGACCATAAAGTGATCCTGTCTGATGTATAGTAGTGTCGTATTATTCAGACTAAGTCCTTGCTAAACTTGAGAATTATTCCAGTTTCTCTAATTGAGAGATGAACCGAGATTAGATTATACCGCTTGTCAAGAGGTTGTTGTAAAAACCTCTGTGTTGAGATACAGCTTCTCTTTCATTATAAACTTGAATCCCTAGTTACTTATTATTTCATTTGATTTTTCGTTTCCATTTATCCTCACTTATCTCTTGCTTGTTTGTTGTTAAATTTGATTGACCTCTGAAGATCCATTGATGAGTAGGATAGAACATGAATTTTGAACAACATTATAGTGGCCATTTTTGGCTGAAAAATGAAAATTCAATAAAATTGTATTCCCAGTTTTTTGACTGGAATCATTGTACAGATCCCATTGAAAAATCTAAACAAGAAACAAGTTACCTTCAGTTTTTCTTTCAGAAAAACAGACACACACACACAACACTTGTATATACGGAGCACTCAATAAATAGTTTTTTTCTTTCTTCCTTTTACATAGCAACGAATCTAACAAAATAGTTAACTTTGATAAAAATTAAAAAAAAGGAAAGGGATATAGCTCAGTGGTAGTGCTCTTGACTAGCAACATGGAGATCCTGGGTTCGAATCCAGCCATCCTACCCTTCAATTTTCCCTTCCTAGGAGAGCCTCTGCAGCTCACTGTCCGATGTTGGGTAGCGTTTTCTATAAAGAAGAACATTGAGAAGGCTCTGGGCGCAACTACCGACCATAGATGTTGACTGACACGCCTTAAATTAAAAAACAAAAAGAAAAATTATAAGTTATTATTTTTTTTATTGATAACGCTGAACTGTGATAAAATTTCGTTCGATGATAAAACATAGAAAACCTTGTAGACTCTGTTATATGGAGTATTTTTAATGAAGAAAGAGCCCTATAATATTTTATGAAATTTGTAACTGAATTGTACATACCACTTTCATTATTAAATTAAACAATAGAAATTGTCAATTTATAAGGTTAAGTTGGAGATAACTGAGTTGATATATAAATTAGGTTTGTTTACAAGTCTATTATCTATTCAAATGATTTATCTATCCCAACTCAAAGTGAGCTCATTATCCAAAGATACCGGTTGACAGTTGACCAAATACTATCCCTCTAATGAGCTTATTGAATTGGCTTCAGCTTTCACAGTCAGCTTTTGCATTTGTATATCACTGAGATATCACTTAGAATGATAAAGATAAAACAAATGAATTAAAGAATATTAACTTTAAAAAAAAGATAATTTCTTAAAGAAAGAAAATCTTCAGTTACTAAATGAAAATTGACATAAATGATATTGCAAACCTGGGAAAGATTTATTTAGAAAAATATAATTCTTATAAAATTAGTTCCTTATAATACAAAATTATACGATCCAATAACATTGCATAGAAGAAATATTCCTTAATCTAAATGGTAGTTGCATCAAAATATTAATGAAGGATTCTCTTGAATGAAGCTTTTCCACAACAGCCACTTATTTTGCGGGAAAATACTAAGAAAAATCTGGTATGAAACCCTCACATAACTTTCTCTTACTCCAATTTTCAAAATTGTAATTGATAACAAACTTTATAGTTTGTATAGCAAATTTAATGGAGAAAAATTATAAAAACTGAAAAACTGTTCTATAAAAACGCTTCAAAATCTTCTGATTTTCTTCAAACTCGGAATTTCAGCAACTTATTTTATTTTAATGAATATTATTTAGATGGTAGGATTGCATTATGAACTGAAATAGCACTTTAGAGGAAAAACCTATCCCACCTCTCCTCCAAAAGTGTCCTTGAATGCATTTTCCCGGAGAAATATTTTAAATAAAAGTGTAGACCGCTGTAAGTTTAGTTGATACTCTAAGTTTGAAGAACGTCGTCAGAACCATTTTTGAGAAAATTGCAAGAAAGTAAAAAAAAAAAACATTAAGTAATGTGGTATTTCCGGTTGAGGAATTTTGACCGCTGTCGGATCCTAAACGGAATATCAAGTTTGAACTTTCAACGATTGTTCGTTTTTGAGCTATGCTGTTCACACACCACACACACCATTTTCTAAAAACCACTTTTTTGGACTCAGGGGACCTCAAAACGGATGTTTCCAGTGAAAACTCAATATCGAAAATTTGACACGATTACAATACTTCCTGTTACTAGGAGTAAGATAAAATAAAAAAAGGAAAATATGAAGTTAAATAAAAAAAACACAAAGCAAAACAATATTTTTATGGTTTTATTTATAAAATATGTGGCAAAACGAATATTCTTAGCAAATAAAAACTTTTAATTTAAAAAAAATATACTTCCGCCGTATTTCCAATATAAATACATTTTGTATTCAATAAAAATAACTCGGTCCAAGATGGATTACGTCAGTTAATATTATCTGGTGGCCAGAGATGAAGAAGTAAATGTCACTTCAAATATATAACCGTTAATTGCATTAGAGCATTTTATGTAGAAAATTTATTATTATAGTGAATAGTGAGGAAATTGTTTGCTAAGCAAATAACACGCAGCTTTTAGTTGCTTAGCAACGAAACTGCCTTTCTACGCTATATGACCTCTAGCATATGATGCTTGTACTATTTTTAAATTTACAGTAAATTAGAAATGATAATGATTATTATTTACCTATTTAGTTAGTTAGTTAGTTAGCTCTTTTTGCTTTCTCTTACTCCTAGTAAGAGGAAGTATTGTAATCGTGTCAAATTTTTTTAGTTTTCTAATGAATAGTGTATACATGATGTATTACAAATTTTTCTCCAGTTTAATTTTACTCTTGTCAAATGAAATTTTAAATTTTCATTTTAAATATTTGTTTAAATACCCAATGATTCATACCTTCATTAATACATCGCATATTAGCATCAGAATTGATGAGAAGAGTGACATTTACGTTCTGATCCACTAATTGAGATTTTAATTGAGACGTCATGGAAAAATATTTATTCGAATAAAATGAATAATGCATAATTTTAAATATTCATTTACATAGTTCAATTTATGCAGTTTTGGGATATTAATGAGTTCATATAATTAAAAATTCTCTTCATTTACAATTAAATTAATTATTTCATTAAAGAAAGTGGTGCACAAATACAATATTTTGTGAAATATTCACACGATTTTCGCTTGTTTATTATTTAATTTTCTTCAAATAAATTATTTTACTTCAAATTGCATAAAATCTTAAAAGTTAATTTAGTTGTTGATATCGCAAACAATATTAAAATGTTGAAAATGTGGCTGGGTCCGCAATGCTGGATAACATCCATTATTTTATCCGCCGTAGCATGCATATTAGATTTATTCCTGACCGGTTTCGGACATTCATCCATCGTCAGAGCAAATTCACCAAGTTTGTGTAGAGAGTTCACTTCAACTAAATGTCTCTGTAGACTCACACTTGTTGGTTGTATGTATGTGGGAAGGTTACAAGGTTATATTACTAAATGTGTGTGTTTCATGATAAAGTGGAATTATAAATTGTGATTAGGCATTAGAAAATAGTGTGTAATAAATAGCATGTTTTGAAGAATAGTTTATAACTAAATTTTAAGACGGTTGTTAAGCATGCACAGTGTTTTATCAAGTCATTTTCATTTGGGGGGGGTAAGTTATTTCAGGATTAAACTGTATTAATAAGATTAGATAAATTTTAAGGAAAGGCAATTAAAGGATTAATTTTTAAAGAGAAAGGTACTGCAAAGTTTATGGACAATGAAAAGTTTGTACATGTAAAAAATAAATGTGAAAAAGAAGAAGAAGCAGGGTTAATATGAGAACATTAAGTAAATTGATATGTAAGAAGATGGTAGCCAACAGCAAATTGGAGATGATTTTAAATTAGTAATAAAGGAAATCAAATGAGTGTTTTATTATTTTTTCATGTTTATTTTAAATGATATTAATTTATATTTAAATTACATTAAGAATATGATGTGGTGGCGTTTGTAAAGGTATTTTTAATAGGGCACGGTAGGCTATTTCAAACATATCATGCAAATAATCTGTGCTTTAATCGGGGAAAGCAGAAGAAAATTTAGTTATTTCAGGATTAAACTGTATTAATAAGATTAGATAAATTTTAAGGAAAGGCAATTAAAGGATTTTTTTTTTTTTTTTTGTTTTTTTTTTTTTTTTTTTTTTTTTTTTTTTTTTTTTGGGCGCATCGACTGCTGTGGTCATTAGCGCCCCATATTTATTATACATCTTTCCAATCCGTATGCCACTCGAGCTGGGATGACACCAGTACCTTATTTGGCAGCCACCACAATACTTTGCTCAGCAAAGTAGGGTGGAGCCGTTGGTTGTTAATTTTCTTCTTCCCACACTTCCCCACTTATGTCATCGATCTAGTCGACGAGAGGGAGTGTGGAATATTATTGTGTCATCCCTTAACTTCTAGAACATGATGAACATGATGGGGGTGATTTGGACAAAAACCAAAAGCATCAATATTTCCATTTGTAATTATAATTTTCATAGATATTTAGTACAGTTAGTTATATGACTTTATTTAAGGAGGCTATTGAACAAACTAACTAAAGGTGCAGTACTTTGAACATATGTTCCTGCACCTTCTATAATAGGCTAATCCTAAATTAAAATAAACCTAAGGGGTTGAAATACTTTTATAAATTTTCTTTCAACCCCAGGAAAAAAGATAAAATACTAACCTAACCATTCGTTCCAGCATTCTCGCCAATAAATACGTGCATACTATAAAACCGTTCACGCTAATAAATACATTCATGCTTTAAAACAAAACCGTTCACGCTAATAAATACATTCACGCCAATAAATACATGCATGCTATAAAACCGTTCAAGCTAATAAATACATTCTCGCCAACATATACATTCACGCTATAAAACCGTTCACGCTAATAAATACATTCACGCCAATAAATACATTCATACTAATATATACACGAAGGGGAAAGTACTCGATATTCCTTTCCCCTTTAAAATAACTAACCTATTGGGTGAAGTACTCTATATTCCTTCACCCAGATTTGCCTAACCTAACTACTAAACCTAAATTTTGTTGTATAGATTTATATCTTTTAAATAGTCAAATAGCCTCCTTATATAAGGAGAACCCTCTTGTAAAACAACGCGCTTATCATGTGGCAGGCCTGTTCTTTCTCTCTGCCTGTGCAGTGCCTGACACCCTTCCAACACGTGCGCTACCGTCAGCCTTTCTCGGCAATGAGAGCACCTCGGTCTTCTCCCACCAATAAGGAGGTGCCCGTGAGTCACACGCGTATGACCTATCCTTAGCCTTGTCAAAATCACTGATTCGTGCCGCCCAATTAAAGGATTAATTTTTAAAGAGAAAGGTACTGCACAAGTTTATGGACAGTTGAAAAGTTTGTACAAGTAAAAAATAAATGTGAAAAAGAAGCAGGGTAATATAAGAGAACATGTAAGTAAATTGATATCTAAGGAGGTGGTAACAAACAGCAAATTGGAGATGATTTTAAATTAGTAATAAAGGAAATCAATGAGTGCTTTATTTTTTTTCATGTTTATTTTAAATGATATTAATTTATATTTAAATTACATTAAGAATATGATGTGGTGGCGTTTGTAAAGGTATTTTTAATAGGGCACGGTAGGCTATTTCAAATATATCATGCAAATAATCTGTGCTTTAATCGGGGAAAGCAGAAGAAAATTTAGTTCTACAGGTTAGAATTTAACAAACGGTGCATGCAGCATGCAATTTTTTTTTTTTTTTTTTTTTTTTTTTTTTTTTTTTTTTTTTTTTTTTTTTTTGTGAGCATATATATTTATATATACACACATATTCATATATACATATATATATATGTATACCTGCTCCATGCTCTTTATACCTGTCTTTGAGCCACAGGTATACCACTTTCACATACACAGGAAACGAGGTTTACAAACTGACAAACTTTTTCAAAAAACTAGGATTTAGAACAGCATTCAGGACAAACAATAAACTTATAAACAAAATATGCACACATACAGAAACAACCAGTCTGTATGACAAAAGTGGTATATACAAACTCTCTTGCCCCGAATGCAATAGTACGTACGTAGGCCAGACCGGAAGACGCCTCAAAGACAGGTTTAAAGAGCATGTACGCTCATACAAATATAACAAAACCGACTCCACTTATGCTAACCACCTTTTAAAGAACAATCACGAACCACAAAGTATAGAAAAAACAATGGTCCTATTACACCAAGGCACAAAAGGAAGACGAATGGACATTTTAGAAAAAATAGAAATATACAAACACAAGACTATCCACAAAAACATAATGAATGACCAAATAAATTATAACTCAGACACACTCTTTAAGGTCATTCCTCACACCTAACTGTATTACAAACATACCGCCAAACTAGTATAAAAGACATCTATGCATATATACATTCACACACACGCACACACACACACACACATACACACACATGTATATATATATATATATAAATATATGTGTATATATAAATACATATGCTCACAAAAAAAAAAAATTGCATGCTGCATGCACCGTTTGTTAAATTCTAACCTGTAGAACTAAATTTTCTTCTGCTTTCCCCGATTAAAGCACAGATTATTTGCATGATATATTTGAAATAGCCTACCGTGCCCTATTAAAAATACCTTTACAAACGCCACCACATCATATTCTTAATGTAATTTAAATATAAATTAATATCATTTAAAATAAACATGAAAAAATAATAAAACACTCATTTGATTTCCTTTATTACTAATTTAAAATCATCTCCAATTTGCTGTTGGCTACCATCTTCTTACATATCAATTTACTTAATGTTCTCATATTAACCCTGCTTCTTCTTCTTTTTCACATTTATTTTTTACTTGTACAAACTTTTCATTGTCCATAAACTTTGCAGTAACCTTTCTCTTTAAAAATTAATCCTTTAATTGCCTTTCCTTAAAATTTATCTAATCTTATTAATACAGTTTAATCCTGAAATAACTTACCCCCCCCAAATGAAAATGACTTGATAAAACACTGTGCATGCTTAACAACCGTCTTAAAATTTAGTTATAAACTATTCTTCAAAACATGCTATTTATTACACACTATTTTCTAATGCCTAATCACAATTTATAATAATTCCACTTTATCATGAAACACACACATTTAGTAATATAACCTTGTAACCTTCCCACATACATACAACCAACAAGTGTGAGTCTACAGAGACATTTAGTTGAAGTGAACTCTCTACACAAACTTGGTGAATTTGCTCTGACGATGGATGAATGTCCGAAACCGGTCAGGAATAAATTTAATATGCATGCTACGACGGATAAAATAATGAATATTAAAATGGCTCCTTAAACGGAAGCACATAGTATCTAAAAATCTTCAGATAATCTGTCACTTAGGGATCATGGCCAGAAACTTTCATTTCGGTACCTTATAATCAAACTCAATATCAAGTTTGACTTTTATAGGGATTTTTCATCATTGAATTGTGAGTTCAAAAACAGACAAATCTTTAAACAAAAATTTATATTTTCTTCCTTGGACTTGGGACCATGTTTTTTCCGTGTGAATTTATTTCCAGATAATTGCCACAAACGCAATATTTTCTCTCACCACGGGAAGAAAAACTGTTTTCTTTTAAAAAAAAGAAAACCGTTCTAATACATTGTGTAAAAAAAAAAAAACAAAGAAAAACAAACCAATCAAAATTCTTAATTAAAAAAAAAAGTAAAATGAAATGATGTTGGAAAATTCTTAATTAACTATTTTTACCGCTTCATCCTCATTTTTATTTTCATTGAAAATTTCATATTTTTTTTAACAAAAATAAAAAAAATGATGTTCGCATTTCTAAATGAAAAAAAGAAAAGAAAAAGAATAATTTAACTTCCTTATCTGGCAAAACTGCTTCCCGAATCGTCGTTGTACACCGTCTTTGGCATGATTCGTCATTAGTGTGAGGCCTTCGACGTTAGTTGACACAAGATCACTAATAAATTGGAAAATCTCGAATCAGTTATTGATCCTAATGGCGAATGATTTAAACTTGACGACGGTTTTGCATCTTACAGACCCATATGTCCTGCTACAAAAATCGTTTCCTGGCACCAAAAGAAGCAGGCTATCACGGAAAATATCTCTGACGTTCCCTGGCAGATCAAAATTTAGCCCAAGAAAATGGAATGGACATTTCTGTATTTACTAAAATGTTTATGATGAGAAATGTTCTGAAATATACTCGTATAATATACAAAGATATGTTTTTTAAATTATTTATTTATATCTGCTCTTGTTTTCCTTTTCATTTCTTTTTATCCCAGGAAAATATAAGAAAATTGCTGTTAGATATAAATTTTCATTATCTTTTTCTTTCCTTAATAGTTTATTTTATCATTCTGAGTGAAAATTGCATAGTCCCCTTTTTTGAGCGAACATATTGAAAAGCTGAGTGTGAAAAAAACCGAAGTCAGTTCTCAGTGAGCTCATTATTAATAAAGTGATGCCAATTTTTTTAAGCGGGCTTAACGTCTAACTTCCAAATTAGGTGTCGTGGGGCGCAGGCGGAAGCACCTACTTACTATTAACATTTTTTAAACTAATATAAAATTTAGCAATTATACCCGGGACTCGAACTGGGGACCTCACAAATACAAGTCCATGCTCATGCCTACTACACCAATACGCGCCCCTTATTTTTAATTATTAATCCTTATTTTCTTACCATAATTTTGTTTTTGTTTTCATAAATGAAGACACAAACCTATCAATACTTATGTTAAATTCAGAAAGCTGAACAATATATTATGATAAATAATTATCCGTACATTTAGATATTAAAGGCCTAGGAGGAGCCAAAACCATTTCGACTGAAAAGATCTGTTGTGAATCTGTTGTGTTACGAGTTTGTAATTATGAATGTAGTCATCTCAAATGTGTACAAGTGTGGTTAGTGTATGTGTGTATATGTATTGATTGTGGTGGAAAATAAGTATGCTAAACCCACGTTTAGTTGCATATATCATCTTCCTCCGGCCAGTTCTTGTGAGTATTGTTTGAGACTTGTGGATGTATTATTAAGCTGGATAGTCGCAATTGGCTAGTCCTAATCTTATAAGACCCAGACATCTACTAATTCTGTTTTTAATACAAAAAACCAAATTATGAATATAAAGTTGTTTGTATCTTTCTATATAATGTTTACATTCTCTTGTGCTGCCATCGTGCCAAATTTTCACTGGAGATACATGTTTTGAGGTCCCCATACAAAATTGGTTTTTAAAAACTTGTGTGTGTGTGTGTATATATGTGTCAAAAAGTTTGATCAAATGGCTTCAACGATTTTCTTTAAACTTGGGAATATTAACTAGACATATAAAGAGTTACATCTTTTTTTTGAAACATTTTTCCATGAAAATTCATTTAGTATAAATCGCAATAAGAGAAAGTTGGGGGGGGGGTTCCACACCAGATTTTTTTTTTTTCTTCAAATTAGATTTGGATGAAATTACTTAAATGTCATGTTAAAGTAGTCTGTAGTTTATACACTAACGCAATACAAATGTGTTTTTCAGGTTTAGCCGCCTGAAGAAATGTAAACGTGCGTAGAGGAGAATGGGGTTATAAAACAACTTTGTGTACCCAACCCCACCCTTGCGTCAGTGTTTTATATGTATATGAAATGTATGTCATCTATATAACGTACAATGTGTAGGTGTGCGTGAGTTTTTTGTATTAAGTGAATAAGAGTGCTGTAAATGTGGTGTTCGTATTATTAGGCTGGGCTTGCCATAGGCACGTCAACATCCCTGGTATACTCCTTAAGGTACACTCTCCTAAAACATACTTTCAATCCGAAACAGAGTAAATTCATTTGCAGGAATCTTTATTATTATTATTTTAATTATTTTAATCAGATATATTTTCTGATAATTTGTAATTTTATATGGAAAATTCAATTTTCTCTCTTGACACGACTTTACAGTCTTAAAATTCACAGATTCCTTATTCCTTATTGGAACATATCGTAGATTGATTGAGAGATTGGATAGTGAGCCTATAATAACACGGCCCCCCCCACTAGATCTGTAATGGCACATTTAATATAATATAATTCCAATAAGTAATTAATCTGAAAAACACTTGAGATTCTGGGTTGAGATCGCATCAGTAATTTACTAGAAACCGACGTTTCCCTTAAATTTGCAATGAGCCTCTTCAGGGAGGCTCATTAAATATGTCGAACACTGTACATAAATATAATAATATAATAAAAATAATTATCAGTTTTATATTTGGAAAATGTTGAAATCAAGGTTTCATTAAGGCAAGCTCTTAGTTATATTCACCTTTAATCATCATTATTATTGTAAACAAAATGGGAGAGCTTTGCAGTAAATATCTAGTTAGTAAATTTATACCATTAGGTTCATCAACAGAGATATATTAATGAACTTTATGTGTGTGTATATAAATCCTTATTAGGTCTTATATAATATATTATATGGTATACTATATGTAGGTTCAATTAGTTCGTTGATATAATGCATCAGCTATATTAATGATTAGATATATCAACCAATATAAACACTGTCTGCAATATTTATTGAATGCATGTTCTTGTTCATCCATACAACTTTTCCATTATTCTAGTTACAGTTTCATGCAGCTATCAACATTCTTGAAAAACGCAATTATTGAATGATATATAATTGTGATTCTCAATTCACTTTATTTTTATACGAATTAAAGTTTGATAAATTAGAATTATGCTTTCAGATTTATCAATCTTTTATACGCCAACAATAGCTTATTACTGTCAATATTGTTCTTGTGTGAAGCCGTTGCAAAATATGCAGTGTTCGCCATACATCAAACCACTTTTTGACAAATATCAATTAGTATGAATTGGACTGAATGGTCATGGCAAATATTCTGCAATTGATGTTTGTGCTGAATAAACTTTACTTAGTTAGTCAACTCTCTTCTGCCGCTAATTGTAGTTTGAGGGCGTCTATAGAACTGCTTCCAATTTCTGTCTAAAACTAGATCAAGAGATGAGATTAGCTCAGTGGTAGCGCATTGGATTAGCAATACGGATGCCCCGCATTCGAGTTCTCAAAAGTGATGCTCTTAGATTTGCTCGTCCTAGAAGCCTCTGCAACTCAGTGTCCGATGAAGAGCAGTGTTTTCTTTAATGCGCAAACACTGCCCGGAACCGGTAGTGCACTGTGAAGGTTCCAAACTTTGGGAGGCTTTAGTCACCTAGAGGGGCTTTGGATATTGTAGGGATTGTCCCTTCTGAGAAACGATTTAAAAAAAGAAAAAACAAACAAAAAATAGGTCTTTCCGGATTTTCCTTGACTTTCCTCGAGGTCGTTTACCAGTAGCTTTAGCTTATAAATTATTCTCGCTTCTGATATGGCCATACCAACATATCAGCCGTACATGGCTCTTCTTCTAATATTTGTATGTTCAAACTTAGTCCGGATTCTTCACTTAATCTATCCTTGATTTTCCATCTATTCTATGCAGAGGGCTTATTTGTGTTGCTTGGATTTTGTTCTTCAGCTTATTAAGCGTCCCGACATGCTTTATTTTAGGCATAATATTATTATATATATTATTATCTCTTCTGACGACATCCTCTCGCAAAATCTGCCTCTTTTGAATGAAGATGGTCATAAATTAGCCGAAGAAGGTTTCCTACTGCTTTGATTCTTTCATTACTTAGCATCTACTTCCATATTGCCGTATTCTTCAAGATGCGTTCCTTGATATGATAGACCAAACTTTCATCATTTAAACATACTGTTCTAACCTGCTGAATAAAACTAGACAAATATTTGCTGAAACACAAATCTGACCTCATTATATATATTCATGTTCAACTTCAATTATGTTGGATAGTTTGGCAAATGATTAATTCGTATATTAATGTTGTTTTTAATTTGTTGTTTTAACATTTATTAAATAATAATGGAATAATTGTAGATAGCTTTTCTTTCTCTCTTCTGATAATTATTATCAGGATGATTGAAGAAAAGCAGTGGTTATTGTTTCAGGATTATTTATACATTTTTTACAAAATAATGGCGAAAATGATGGACTATACGATTAATGAACATGTGTTTGTGTAAGTGTGTGTGTTTTCTCATTCTGTTAATCGAAACATCTTGAAGATAAGCCCAAACGCGCCTACGATGCCTTCAAAATGAAGCACGGTTTATTATGGAAAAATTCTCAAATGTCAGTTTATTAGATTGTAAACCTTCAGGCATTTTTTAGCAGGAAGCTTCCAGATTAGTTAAATATCCGGAAAAAGAAGGGGAATTATTGATTTTGGTTGCTGATACTTTTTTATTTATTTTTATTTCACATTATTTATTTATTTTATTAAGTTTTCTCCGCCATATTTTACTTTTATTTCTTTGGAAAAGATTTTATTATTATTATTATTATGAATTAAGTAAGTCTTTACTTCATAAAATTGATATTTATCAGGGGAAAGAAAATATTAAGTAAAAAGTGGGACTATTTTCTTTCTTAACTTTTTTTTTACTTTCTCTTATGTTTTCTAGAAAAGAAATAAATATTATTTTATTTTTATTATGAAAACCTAAGATTTATGCGAAATATATAACCGTGACTACAATACCTCAGGAAAAATCTAGAAAAGGTGTGAAGGATCGTACCTTGGGGAATCAGAAGCAAATGTAGCGTGTTCAGGATGCCATCTCCAGGTTTTTTTTTTTTTTTTTTTACACCTTACTTTTACTCCTTACCTATTGCTATCAAGGGAATATTTAATATAGGGTCAATTGTCTCCCATAATTTTTAAAATATCTTATTGTACCTGCTCGAATTTGTACATGTATTTATTTCATTCATTTTTTTTATAATTCATCTAAATCCCAAGTTCACTATATCTGCATATTTTTTTTTTTATTTCATGATAAATAAAAAAAACTAATTTAATACTTTTTAATAACTATTTTCCGTTTTTGTTTTGTTTTTTTAATTTAGGCGCGTCAACATCTAAAGTCATTGGCGCCCACTGTACTGTCTCACTGCACTGCCGGCCTCCGGACAGTGTTCTCTCGTTACAGACAACACTGTCCATCACCGGTCAGTGAGCTGTAGAGGCTTCTAGTAAGAAAAA
Source organism: Triatoma infestans (assembly GCA_011037195.1). Classification (NCBI taxonomy): domain Eukaryota; kingdom Metazoa; phylum Arthropoda; class Insecta; order Hemiptera; family Reduviidae; genus Triatoma; species Triatoma infestans. The sequence goes on from JAAEAF010000079.1 coordinate 193,406, forward strand.
ATCTAAGGGTAGCACAGCTAGACTCGAACCCTCCGCATGGGAGTCCAGTCGGTAACCACTTAGCTATTCCCTTCCCTATTTAATAGCTATTAATATCATTATCAACATCATTTTTGGATTTTTTTTTTCAGTGTAGATATATTATGTCCATGCTCTTAGCTAGAGAAGAAAATAGCAATTCTCAAATTGTTAGCTTACCTTTATTTTTTTTTTTCATAGTTTTGTTAATTTCTCAGGTCTGCTTTGGCGGGGGTGATACAGGAAGGAACATATGATTGTGTGCGTGTTGATAGTAAGTGTGGTACGTGCAAACTAAAGAGACAAGATATGTCTACAGTATTGTTAATACGAGAAAGATAAGGAGCTGACGGTGGTTGGTTAGTCACGGTCTGTGTTAACAGCTGACACAGTTTCTGTATTTTCCGCGAGCACACACACACACACACAAACACACATAAAAGTGAGTGAGAATGAGAGAAAGCAAAGTACACCAACCAGTAGAGGGCGTAGTCATAGTCGTGGATTTTAGGTTGTTTCGTTCTTAAACTTCCCCATTCCAGCGTCTTCCAAGTCCTCAAAGATTCTCTCTCTCTCTCTCTCTCTCTCTCGCCCCATCTCTATAGTTCTGTCTTCCTCGTTCTCTTGAGTATACCCAAGTTACACAGCATCACAATTCTATTTTATCTCTTTCCTCTCTTTCTATCTCTCTCGCTCTTTGTCTCTCTTCACTCACTTGCGTGTTGTTTGTAACTATGTTTGCGTGTCTGTATGTGTTTATATGTTTGCTGCAATATTTGTTAAGTTCCCTCTTGCTTTTCTTCTTCTGATCTCTTGCTATGTGGTAGTTGTAACTTGCTATCTCATATTTTTCTTTCATTACATCTAATTCACTTTGAAATTTAGGGATTTGTATAAAACTTGAGATTCTTTATTTACTTACATGGAAACTGGAAAATGAGTAAAATTTTACTCATAAAGTATGTTACTACGAACTTAATTAATAACTTAAGAAAATTCTTAACAAAATAAATTTTTGAAAAGTATGAACTAATCGTATAGAACTATCGTGATTCACTTCTTGTTTGGACTTCGTGGTCCACTACCACGGTATCTTTATGAACGTCTCAGGTTGGTCCAATGACGTCTGCATTAATAAAGTGGTTTCGACTAACTTTGGACTATCTACTGCAGTTGTCGTCAGCCCAGTGGAGGAAGGAAGATTTATGCATTTTTAGGACTGAATATACCCCATTATTCTAGAAGTTCTACTGTCTCATTTATTTACTCAGATATCCTTTGCTATCCTTTAATGATGATAAACAAAATAATCATTAATTAATATAAACTGATCAATTATAATCCTCTTGTTTTTTTGGTTTCATTTTCTAGTGCGAGATTTAGTCCGTTTCCAAATCAAGAAGCACTTCACTTCAAGAACTACATCAAGAAACACTTTACTTAAACTGCAATTGATTCCGTTATTTTCTTGTTTACATATTTAAAATATATATATTCTGAAAGCATATTATTCACTAGGAACATCGTCAGTACATTGTATAGATGGAATGTCCGAACCTATCCGGCTAGGAGCCGGTGTGAGGCAGGGTTGTTTATTGAGCCCCATCCTATTCTCACTTTTGTAGACGATCTACCGGCTCTGTTGGAGGGTGGTGTTCTTATCGAAGGGTATAAAAACCCTTCTTTACGCATATGATATTGTTCTCTCCTCGGATAACTCCATTTCCTTGCAGAGAAATATCAATATTCTGGAAACTTATTTTGTCCAATGAAATCTTTCTATCAATTTAGAAAAATCCAAAATAATGATATTTCGAAAAGGAGGCAGATTAGCGGCTTCAGAAAAGTGGTTCTATAAAAATTCCCGGATAGAGGTAGTGAACCGCTGTAAGTATTTGGGTATCATTCTAACTCCGCGTATGACCCTGGTCCCCCACCTCGAAAATAAAGTGTCGATAGCTAAGCTCGGTTTAACTTTATTCTTAATAAGAACGTTCCTCTCGACGCCAGATATAGGATTTTCAAGAGTGTGTCACGAGCAGTTCTATCATATGGTACCCAATCTTGGGGGTTTCAACGCTACGACATCCTTGAAAAATTTCAAAGATTTTTCTTTAAAAAATTGTTCTCTCTTCCCCCTCCAACGCCTGATTATGTACTATCGATTGAGTGTGCTCTTGAACCGTTAGAGACTTTCACCCTTGCTCTACGCTTCAAATACTGCCTCAGAACTCTAGCTCTTGACGATCATCGCCTCCCAGAAATGGTTGCAACTGAAATTATTCAGAAGAAACTGTATTGGTTTAAACACTGGCTTTCGATGGCACGTGATTTTTCCAGCGGTCTATCTTGTACTCTTAATGATCGTGATAAATGGAGTGATCAAGTTTCGAACTTACTTAATAAAATTATATCCGTTCGCCTCGAAGAGTCATTTTGTCGTGCAGAGAACTTTGATCGGTTTTTTTACTTCTTGGTTGGAGAAAGATTCCGAACGAGAAATGTGTCCTCTCTGTAACTGCCAAGTACGGGAGGATCTGTTTCATTTCTTGGCAGAATGTTCTGCATTATTGGAAGTGCGGCTTCTCCATTTCGGCAAATGCTTACTTTCCGGAGGAGAAATTATTGTTTACCTAACCGGATAACGTCCTTGTCATCCTTTAATTGCTTATGCTCGCCACGCTTGGAGAGTTAGCTACGTCAGGATCTCAGATTCTTTAGGTTAGTTTTTCAGTTTTTTTATTCTAATTTATAAAACTGCGTTTGATTTATTTAACCATTAGTTGTGTTAATACTTTTATTTACTTTCCTATGTTATTCCAGTTCTGTTTTAATTCTAGTATAATTCTTGTTTTGTTTTTCATCATTTTTCTTTTTTTTATTTTTCGTTTTTCTGTATGGCTGTAAACTCTGGCAGACGGCTCTTTGCCATGCTTCTCAACTCAAGTATTATATCATTATTGTATTATTTTTAAAATAAACTACTTATAATAATAATAATATTTAAAATATTTATAAAAATCTCTATTCATGAAAACTCTGCGTTCTATGCAATTCATTAAGAAAAAAATCGCTGAACTGTAACATTTTTCCAAATATTTAAGTTTCCGCTGCCATTTTTATGAAAAACAATTGAGTTTCCGGGTAGAGACCGTGTCAGTTGCAATAGGATGTAGCAAAGAGCCGCTTCAGGATCGTTACATTTGAAAGCGAATAAGGCAATCCCTCTCATATGTAAGGGTTGCCTTATTGGCTTTCAAAGTGTAACGACCCTGAAGCGGCTCATTGCAATATGGGCGAAACGTAGGTTTTTAAGCAAACCACTGACGCTGACTCAATCTAAAATCTCAAGTATTTTTCATTTTTCCAAATTTTATACCAAATTAAAAATAATTTTCCCAAAGAATTAATATTGATGCTCAAATTATATCATGCCATTTTGTGTTATATCTTGTTTCGAAATATCATTCGCAAAAAGAGATTGAATTTCTTAGGATTATATATATTATAATAAATTTTTTAATCATTTTTATAGTTTTTACATAATTTCTGATTTTTCAAATAAACATGTATTCCTTCATCAATTTTTTGCTTTTTGATTGAAATTTATCATATCCGCTTTTGTCCTATATTTAACTTTCATAATTACCCTTATCGTGATTTTTATTGAACTCCACAAATCGACATACAAATAACTAAATTCATTGATATTTCTAAACGTATTTACTTTTGACTAATGTGTATAATTATTTCATAAATTTTACTATCGGAACTTTGATGAATTCGTTATAAAAAACTGCGTCAGTTTTGTTTTACAGATGATTCTATTAGTGTATGAAATCATGACCTGAGGAACAGATACAGATAGCATGCCAACTGGATTTTTATTTTGTTATAGTCTTGTATATTTAGAATGTCATCTAGAGTTATCTACAATTTATAATGTTATGTTTTTCTGTTTCTCCTTTTTCAGCACTGATGATGATTATGTTGTAATTGAAACTTCTGGAAACAAAACTGATGTAGTTATTTTTTTAAAAAAGAAAACAAATCTGTCCAAAATCCCTTTAATAAAATTTGTTAAAGAAATTCACTAATTAAAAGATTAGACCTTCCTTAAACTATGTTCTTACTAGTTAACTTACTGCGATAAAATAGTCGGAATAGATAAGAAATTCAATTTTATAAATGGCCTAAAATCTCCCATGTGAATCATCTCACTGGTTGGGTGAAGAGAAATATGAACAAGTTATGTGATTCTGTTTTGAAACTTTTAATTAGACTGTAAAAAAACACTGGGCTCATTTATCATTAGTAGGCATATAATTCCTCAACTAAAATAGCCCCACCCCCCTCAATCATGAATTTTTTAAAACCTTAATGTAACTTAATTAAATACTATATTTAGCACTTAAAAAACTTTATACACGAAATTCTTAGTATGAACTTCACAAAATCATAATGTTCCATATAATTATTCTTCTTCCAAGATTTCTTTCTCTTCTGGAAATAATTACCGTTATATTCTTAACATATTATATTCTGCTATTATCTGTGTCCATTATCTAATAAAATCTACTATAAAGAAATTTCTTAGCATATAAGATTAAAATGGTAATGCACGTTTTAAAAGATACGAGTATATCTTAAAAGAAACAGTTTTTAAAATAGAATAGACACAAATGTACTTTATGATGTAAATGATGAACATGGATCTCTGCTAAGTAATTAAAAAAACAAATATTTTGAAATAATGTATGTGATCCTCTTAATACTATCCACTTTACACCTGTACGTATTTATATTAATTTTATATTTATCACATTAAAACAAATTTATTTTTCCCCACCCACCACCATTAATTTATTTAAATTTTCATTTTGTCTCTCATTCGTTTTATAATTCCACGGTTTATATTTTACACCTACATGCACTTTTCACGCTACAATAAAATAACATGCACAGCTTCTCTTCAAAACGTTTACATGTTGCATACAGGTGTAATTTGTAAATTTCACGCGATACTAATTCTATATTTTAGAATGTTTTCTGCATGATTAATAGTAACTATAATTAAATCCACCGTTTTGTCAAATGTACATATATTTTCCTCAAAAATGGCTTGCAACGATTTCTTTATTAAAAGTTGATATATTTATTGTTCACAAATCTATTAACGATAGTTTTTTCTAATAAGCTTATTTCCGTTAAGTAAGCTTTGCTGCTACTAGATTCGATGCGAAGTTTTCGACTATAATCCGTGGACTATAGATCTGCGAACCGGAAGTACCGGATTTCTTTTTCAGTTTTGGACGGTTATTCTTAATATTTCCATAACGATTTTCTTTTGCATAGACTTCTACCTAATTATAGGCGTATCATTTGGTCGTTTTTAAATGAATTGTTTTTGTTTTGTTTTTTAATTATTTTAGGAGAGAACTATTTAGTTAGGCCATTTTAATAAATTTTCTGAATCCATCAACTATATTAGAAACTTAATTATACAAAATCTTTGTAAATTCCGGGTATGGAAAAAATGTAAGGACAAATTGAGATATACGCATACCATGGAAAATGGTCTATTTTTTATTCATTTTTCCTTAGAGGTAGTTAGAATAACCTTTTCTTCAGGGATCTTGTTATTCCTGCGGGGATCCCAGGCTAACAATACGGACCACAGCCACAAACTGAAATTCTCTAATACTCTTAACACTGCTATGACCTGGCAGAGATAGCCGACATACATATATTCACTCAAATATACACATCCAACGCTTTACAGATAGCTACATTCTTTGTACAAACATTGATCGCAAAGGTGGAAAAAAAGATCTTTGATGTCACTGAGGATTTGGATGCATAGCCACTTTCTTTACGGATCTAGCATCTAGCATTCATTTACTATCTATATCATCTAAATCAGATGATTCTACCGCGAAGACTTCTTAACCTGGAATAATTAAATTAAATAAAATATTATTATCCACCTTTCTTTTTCCTCCAAGTTATTTTATAACAACTTCATTTTTAACAATAATTTCGAGAATACTCAGTTTCAACCACAGAATATTTTTAATTGGTGTTTTAATAATTATAATAATTATTTTTTTCCTATTAATATAATAAAATGGGATATTTACGTTAATATGAAATGGGTATTTGCATTATGTAAATGTATCCTTACATATAAATGGGAAACTCAATTTAGATTAAAAGGGATAATATGTATTTTGAACATATACATGGGAACATGAGGTGGCATAGAGTCTCCTCTATTCTCTCTGGAGAACGCCGCATTTGAGGGGGGGGCAAACAGTTGAAGGTTAAACTCAATACACCTGTAAAACCCCTAATATCATGGAATTCAATAATTTCTAAACCATTATACCATCATATATTTTAATATAAAACTTAGATTGCAGAAATCCAAATTTTATAGATGCAGAAATTGAAACTGCATAAAGTAACGGATAGGACTAGTTTTTTTTTAATAACAACTTTTAATAGGAATATTCCGCGATAAATATCTTTTCCTGCATTGACAATCTGTATTTTTGTGTGAATAATTTTTCTACAAATACCTACAGAAAATAATCCGTATCTTTCCCAATTATTAGAGTTATATTTCTACATTTTTGCATTGGTATGTTCTATAACGAGGGTCACCTCGGTTCTGTTGATATCGTCTCCGTATTAGTTGTCTTTTTAATGTGTTAAATTGTGAGTTTAAGCGTTAAAAATAGTATCAAACTGTAGAGAAAAGAGTGATGGTGATAATGTCTGTTAAGTTAGATTTGGAAAATAGCGAATTGGTGCTTTGGGAAGTGTAATTATAAATTTATATAAATAAGTTTAGTTAAGTGCAGGTAAAAAGATATATGGTGATTTTGGAGTAGTAGGGGTGACTTGCGCAGTGAGTACTAGCAAAGTAGATAAGAATAAGTTATTGTTAATTGTTGGTTAAATCATAATATATCAAAAAACAACAATAATATTATTGCTAACAAGTTACTGTATCACTTGGTCAAGGTCTAGGTCAATCAGCTGTAACTACCTATTATTTATTAAATAATTATATTTCTAATTTAAAATGGATGAATCAAAACTTATAGAGCTGCTAACAAAATTTAAAGATGAAATTAAACAGGATGCGAGCTTAAAATTTAAAGAGATGAGTAATTTGTTAGAAGAGAAGTTCACCCAATTAAGGAAAAGTGTGAAAGTACACGAGAATAAAATTTCTTTTTTGGAACGAGAGTGGAGAAGTAAGAATTTAATTATTTATGGTTTAAAAGAATTAAATGCATCTAGTTATTTTGCAACAGAAGCTTATGTTATGAATTTTATTAAGGATAGTATTAAAGTGAATATTAAGGAAGAAGAATTAGATTTGGTAAGAAGAATAGGCAAAAAAGATGAGAATAAATGTAGACCTATTTTGCTCAGAGTAACTACATTTAGGAAAAAAATTTTGATACTAAAAAATAAAAAACAACTTAAAGGACAAAATATTTATATTTCTGAAGATACTAGAGCTTTTTTATGGAACTAGAGCTAAAAGAAAGGAACCACTGGTAGAAGCTCGCAAGGCAGGAAAGATCGCTTATATCAAATATGATAAACTTATCATCAAAGAGCCTTCAGACAAGTTCATCGCTAGTAAGAGAATGTTTGAATCTTCTCGAAATTTCAGGAAGTAAATAAAAAAGAAAATAAAAGACATAAAACGGAAGTAAAACAGTTAGCTCGCTCATTTAGTACTAGGGATATATCACATTTTTTTAGAGATGGGTCACATTCGGATGGGAGCACCTCTCAGTCTTCAAAGGGAAATAGGGGTAGGAAAAGAGTAGATTGAAAATTACTGGTAACTAGGTGCACTCAGCAACAGAACAATGGTAGTTTAGTTTAGTATCAAAATATAGCAATAATAAAACCAAAACCTTCCATCAAGGCTGGTCACCGAGGAAGAGTCAGACCAATTCCTCCTGGACAGATAGATTTAAAATTAATCCTTCGTTAAATAAACACTCACAAAATAATAAAATGAAAAATAATGAATTTTGTTTTGGGAACTTTAAATGTCAGGTCATTGATGTCAGAAGATAGAATGATAGAACTCGAAAATGCACTTAATAATACCGATATAAAGATCCTAGGTCTGTCAGAAGTCAGAAGAAGAGGAGAAAAATAATAGAAAGGAAAAATAATTACATATTTATGTATTGTAATGAAGAGTCTGGATCCAAGGGAGTGGGGCTTTTTGGTCCACAACGATTTGAAGAGAAATTTTCAAGAGTTTAATGCAATTTCTAGCCGTATTACCTCTATAAAACTAAAATTTAAAAAAAATATATCTAACTATCTTTCAAATATACGCACCTACCAGCGTTGCAGAGATGAGGAATGTGAAGCCTTCTATGAAGCTCTCTTGTTAGAGATATCCAAAATAAAAGTTAACTCTACGAATTTATTGATAGTTAGGGGGGATTTCAATAGCCAGTTAGGGTTCAGGGAGCCCGAAGAAGAAAATATCATGAGACCTTATGGTTATGGTATTCGCAACAAAAGAGGATACAGAATGCTGGAGTTTTGCCACTCGTCGAATTTAAGAATTATGAACACGGTTTTCATAAAAAGAAGAAGCAAAAAATGGACTTGGGTTTCTCCTAACGAAAATTCTAGAAATGAAATAGATTTTATCACCTCCTCAAATAATTCAATATTTAAGGATTTCGAAGCTATGAATAAATTTAATTTTCAAACAGATCATAGATTGGTTAAGGCAGTTATTAATATTAATAGGAAGCAACTATTTAAAAACAGAAATGTGCCAAAACTAGAACTGATATCAAAAGAAATGTTCTGTGAAATAATGGAAAATGACATGGAGAATTTAAACTTGCATTTAGAAGATCTCTCAATGCAGGAGTTATATAAGCAAGATAGAAGAAAAAATTAAAAATGCAGCTGTTGATTCATCAACTGGTGGCTCAGTTAAGAATGAAGGAAAGATTAGCGAAGGAACGAAAAAAGTAATTGAAAAAAAGGAAAAATTAAAAAGAATAAAGAAAAAGTCAAAGAATGATAACTTGAATATAATTTATTGTGCAAACAAGTAAAGTATAAAATTCGTAGGGATATTTATGATTATGATAATAAAATAGTGGAAAATTTACCCTTAAAATGAGATGGCTGTGAAGAAAGCAAGACTTTTTATAGCTCCCAGAAGAACATTAATACCAGCATTAAAATATGAAGGAAGTAAAAGATGTGGCGATAGGAATAGTATTGTAATGTTAGCAACGAGATTTTACCAAATTTCGTATGATGACCAGTTGGAACATAACAGGAAGAAAGTAAAGAATCTCCCGAAGTCCCAGATCCCATCAGTTTTGGAATCTGAAGTCAATTATATTATAAACTGTTTAAAAAGTGGCAAAGCAACTGGCAGAGATAAAATTTCAAATGATTTAATAAAGTTCTCCAGCGATTCACTGGTACCTATACTGACCAAACTCTTTAATAAAATTATAGCGGAAGAGAAAATACCAAAACAATGGAAACTGTCTGACATCATTTTGTTGTATAAAAAAGGCGACCTCTCAGATATTAATAATTATAGACCTATAAGTTTAACAGCTTCAATTGGGAAGATTTTCGGAAACTAATTGAATCCCGGAGCCTAGAAGGACAGCAGCCAGCAGAACAGGCCGGTTTCAGAAGTGGCTATTCAACGATTGATCATCTTCATACAATAAATCAAGTCATCGAAAAAGCAAAAGAGTACGAGAAGATCATTTACATGGCCTGCATTGACTATAAAAAAGCTTTTGACCTGGTAAAGTATGAGTTTCTTTTTCGAAGTTTGATTAACCAGGGTATTGATAATAATATTGTTGAACTTATAAAAGATTGGTATGAGGGAAGTCAGGCGAGAATCGTAATGGACAAAATTGGACCAGATTTCGCTGTTAGGAGAGGATTCAAACAAGGCGATCCTTTATCGCCCATATTGTTTAACTGCGCGCTGGAAGAGGTTTTTCGTACTTTGGATTGGGATAATATAGGAGTGAAAATAATTGGGGTATTTTTGTCAAATCTACGTTTTGCAGATGATGTTGTTCTCTTTTCAGAATCGGAGCAGGAACTTTTAGAGATGATAACATCATTGAATGAAGAAGGTAAAGAGGCCGGTCTCAGGATTAATGAAGAAAAAACTGTGCTAATGACAAATAGTAATAACACTGGTATCATTTTCTTAGAAGGCAAGAGACTCAGGTGGGTCGAAAGCACTGTGTATCTTGGGCAGCTCCTTTCATTTCACAATGGCACCTTAAAAGAAGTAAACCGTCGTATTAGTGTAGCTTGAAAGAAGTACTGGGCTCTCAAATTTGTTTTTAAAAGTGCCATGAGAACAGAATTGAAATCCCGAGTTTTTGATTCCTGTATTCTTCCATGCTTGTTATATAGTGCACAGGTGTGGGGCACGTCGAAGAAAATTCAAAACAGGCTTAAGGTGACTTAGCGCTCAATGGAAAGCAGTATGCTTAATATTACAAGAAAACATAGAATCAAAAATGAACTTATAAGGGAAAAAACTCGAGTGTCTGATGTGGTGGAAGCGGCGTTGAAGATAAAATGGAAATGGGCTGGGCATGTGGGAAGGATGAAGGAAGATAGATGGGCGAAGAGAATAACTGAATGGATTCCTTTGGATAGCACTCGGAGAAAAGGTAGACCGCTCTCGAGATGGAAGGATGCTGTAACGGGACTCTGTGGAACATTGTGGCAAAGAGTGCTCAAAACAAGAAGGGATGGCAAAATCTATGAGAGGCCTTTGCCCTCAGATGGGCCTAGTTACCAGATTTCCAATTTGTATAGGAAAAAAAAAATTATTACAAGGAAAGAATTACTAGAAGTAACATTTTATTTTATTAATTTTCAATTAAATTTTTCTTTGTATTTTTTTGTATATATTATTTGTACTTTTTCCTGGGAACAATAAAGGCTATTATTATTATTATTATTATTATGTTCTATAACATCAACCTAACAAAATAAATGTAAAATAAATACCTACGTCATTAATGAAAAGAACGGTGAATAAAAAAAAAAAGAGAGTCACCAGGTAAATATCTTCTTTATGAAAATGTTCTTCCAGCGATGAAATGTGGATATTCATTGAGAATCTTATAAAGAAGGAGTTTGTGGATGTATCAAGTAGGTAATTGTGCATATTCCGATTATTTTCATATTTATATGAGTTAAAAGTGGTGTAAATTTCTAAATAACATTCTCAGCAAATTCAACAGGGCCTAGAGGAATAAATCCATGGAATATGAGGGCAAAAAAAAAAAAATCTAGAATAAAAAAGGTCGATGTGGAGTGTCCAGTTAAAACGAGAATTTATATATGCTAATCCTGTGCTAACTTTTGGCTTCAATTTTCCATATGATTGCATTTCCTTCAATACAAAAATAAAAATAAAAAAACCGTTTATTCTTTTTCGAAAAAGCGCCGTAAAACAATCCCCCAATATTATTACTAGAGACACGAACAAATTGGCGAAAAATTCTGTAAAAATGTCTTGTCTTAGTTCTCAGAGAAGATTCCGTTTCTTTCTTATTGATTTCAATCCGCAGAAATTTTATTTATCAAAATTTTGAGTTTTTGTTTTTATTTTGAAACATTTTCTAGTGAAATATTGATATGTTTTTTGAAGGACCATTTTTTTTTTTAAACTGCAATTTCTATATGAACTTTTGCTGGCATCACCAATATAATATAAGGGATAACTCTTTAGTGAAAATCTCAATGATTAAGTGAAAATGTTTTTCGCAGATTTCTCTAAAATAATCATCAGATACACTTTCCGCGATAGACTGCTTCCTTTTCGGGCGTTCGCCCATCATCAGGATGTTTTTTGTTAAACAGTGTAATAACATAGACTTGCACTGACCAAATACAGTTGATACACTGGGCGTACTAGAGAACTGGCAGGAGACTACTTTCGAGGCTGCTGTTAAGGATTCAAACCGATATACCTTATATAGGGGAGTAGTCGAATCTAGAGATTGGTGAGCTGTGCTGTTGTATTTGCTGTGTGCAAGTCTATGTTATCACACTGTTTAATAAAAAACATACTGATGATGGGCGAACGCCCGAAACCGGTCGATGACCACAAAAAGGAAGCAGTCTATCGCGGAAAGTGTCTCTGATGCTTTCCAGCTCTGCGGAACCAACCATCACATTCTCGAAAATAACTCCAAGATATTTTTAAACTTTACATCTATCTACACATATAAATCACTATCAGTTTTTGCTTTCTCTTACTCCTATCTAGTAATCGTGTCAAATTTTCGATATCGAGTTTTCACCGGAAATATCCGTTTTGAGGACTCTGAGTCCAAAAAAGTTGTTTTTAGCAAATGGTCTGTATGTGTGTGTGTGTGCGCGCGCGCGTGTGTGTGTGTATATGTATGTGAACAGCATTGCTCAAAAACGAAAAATCGTAGAAAGTTCAAACTTAATATTCCGTTTAGGTATCACCATCGGATCTGACAGTACGTTATCTGTCAAAATTCCACAACCGGAAGTACTACTTTACTAGCTTTTTTTTTTTTTACTTTTTTGCGATTTTCTCAAAAATGGCTCCGACGATTTTCTTCAAACTTGCCACATCAACTACATATACAAAGAGCTACAACTTTTACTTGAAACATTTCTCTGGGAAAATTCATTTAAGGACACTTTTGGGGGAGGGGTGGGGTTAAGTTTCATCTAAAGTGCTATTTCAGTTTATTGGACAATTCGCTCATCAATACATGTTGAAAATTTAATTGTTTAGAATTAAATACATTGTTGAAATTCCAAGTTTGAAATAAATCGCATAACCGGAAGTGCGTTTACTTTACCACTTTACTAAATGGTTTTTTTCACTTTTTCGGGATTTTCTCCAAACTTTTCTCCGGCGATTTTCTCAAATCTTTTTCTGCTTGAAACTTCTTATATAAAGTACGCATACAAAGATCTGCATCTTTTATTTAAAACATTTCTCTAGGAACATTCATTTAAGGGCACTTTTAGGGAAAGCGTGGGGTTATGCTTTTCTTTATAATGCTATCATAGTTGATTATACAATTCTATCATCCAAAAGAAATTAATTAGAAATAAATAGATGGTCAAAATTCCAAGTTTCAAGAAAATTAGTAAACCGGAAGTGCACTTTTACTGAACAGTTTTTCAATTTTCGACCAAATTTCATTAAATTTTGTACACTATCTATAACATTTGTCAATTATAATTTTGAGAACTGGAGTAAGAGAAGTTGTGTGGACTGTTTCAACACCAGATTTTTTTTTTTTTTTGTTTATTTACTTATATTCCTTTTCTGGTTTTTTTTTCTAAGTGCATTAATGCATCGCTAGAATTCCAAAATGGGGGAAGAAATTGGTTAATTATCTACAATTACGAGCCTTACAGAATAGGTTTCTCTCTTAATTTTTTTTTTATAGAAATTTAACTCGAAAATGGCTCCAACAGTTTTCTTTAAACATGGAATGCTTGACACATAATATTTGTCACTTTTATTTATAACATTTTTATTCTAGAGATTATAGGAAACTTTTTATTGGGCAGGAGGAATTTGTGTAGTTAAATTTCAAATGTTATTGAGGTTTGATCCAAGCTTTGCCTGTTGGAGTAGTTGTGAGTGTTTTTCGAATCAGAATTGGTTGTAACTTTTTCTTTACAAAGGAGCCACTGTCTGACTACAGAGCATCTGTAATTGATTCTATATTAGACATTATTCATTGTAATAATAAAAATGAAACGAAATTTCTCCTTTGAACAGCCAATTGAAGCTCTTCTTCATGAATAAAGAAGAAACCAGGACAAGCATCAAAATGATTTCATTTAGAAGCTAATTCAACATTGGCTTCTTTTCTTTTTTGCAAAGAAAGTTAGCTTTTGTTCCTGGACATTTCAAAAACATAATTGAAAAAAAAAAACTTATTTAATTTTTCTTCAACCTGGAGAAAATAAAATAAAAAAATGTTTAAAAAGATATTTGAGACGATAAGAAGAATTTCTTCAAGTGTAAAAATTTAATTGGAACCAAATTATCTTCTTTTCACAAGGCAGAACGAAAAGAAGTTAAGCAGTAGAGAAGGAGAAATAGATTGTGTGAGTGAGAGAATGCATGAGAATGAAAATCTAGTTTTTTCCGTTTTTATCGAACTACAACTTTAAATGTAATAATTATTTTCTCTTATTAGTTGGCCAGAGAGAGAGTAGTATAAAAGAGAGTTGTTGAAGAAGTGTTATGTTCTGCTGAGGAAGTTTTCCTTAAGAGCTTTAGTAATACACAGCTCAAGAGAGACCAGTAGCAACAGCAGCTTAAGAAGTTTTAGTTTGGTATTAAAAGTGGTTGGGGGGGGGGTGGCTATGTGAGTGGTATAAGTTACTTTAGAATACTGCTGCACAGCACAGCACTCTCTCTATTCCACTACTCCAAGGTGTATTGGTTTGAATCCTTAACAGCTCGAAAGGAGTCTCCCGCCACTTCTCTAGTACGCGGATTAACCACTAACTTTGTACCAGTACAACTCTTTCAATATACTAGCTATTGATTTTATTAACAACTGATTTCTTTTCTTTCTAAGATTTTTTTTTGTTTTTTTGTCTTGCTTTATTCTTCCCAAAATACCGTCTAAATAGAAAAATTGCATACAACCTTGTCAAAGAAAAAATTTGCATATTACTGCAATTGTTATCGTCAAATTTTCTTCATCCTTTGGATTTCTTTTGTTGCTCTTAAAAAAAGTGCTGTTTCTTAGAAAATAGAAACTACCTAAATGTGACTGCATTAAAAATCACCAGGTAGAAAGAGCCTCCCAAAACATCATGATGATGCCCAAATTATATAGACAGGAAATGATAAGGTGATAGTTGAAAATTGTATAGACTCATTATTCTACACTGTTTCATAATAAAATATTATATTTTATTACTAAGGAGTTATAAATGAGTACAGAGCGAAGTTTATAGAAGCCAACGAAGAGCCATCCATGTTGGTACCCATAGTATGGTTGCTTGTAAAGTGGTAGATAGCCAATTCGTCCCTTTTAGTTCAGAGGGGTCAAATTAATAGATCTGGGATTGGTAGCCAACCGTCACATGTTGAGCGGCCCTGTGTGATGGATTTTCTCAACACAACACTGTTTATTGGATTACATCCAACTAATCTTGAAATAGTAGTGTGTAACTTAAAAGCCTAACTTGAGCAGATTGATCGTACCACAATCAATCTTTGCGTAACAAGAATCTTAAGTTTTCTACAATTACTGGGTGCCCAGTATCGAGTCTGGCTTTCCTACTTTTGCCTAGAACTCCCTACTACTTTCCGACATTCATCATCAGTTCGCTTTCTAATTATTTAGTACGGCCTGTCAGAAAAGATTGCAATACATACTTCTTCCCGTTGTAAGTATAATTCTCCCCATATTCCTATATATTGCGCACAGCTTGAAATGACTAGGATGTACGCTTGAAAGATTGTTGGGGTAGTACCAAGAGATATGCAAGCCCACATCATGTCTTATAGCCGTCTTTGTTAATCACGATTTCATTTTTAATCGTGGATGCATCAGCGAAGTGATTAACATCCAGTTGTAGAGTTACCAACATAGTCATTTTCGCCCGGTAACACCGGATTTGACGATACGGGTTCCGAGTTTTCATAAAATTCTCCAGACTGAACACATATTTCGATGTAAAAATTGTAATTTCAATAAAAATAAAAAATGAAAATTACATTGAAAAGATTCAATTCATCATTTATGATAAATTCAAAATATTTTAAACCAATGATAATTGTAACGCTAATTAAAGTAATCCGCCTACCAACTTTGCATTTGCATGTTTTCTAGCATTGTATTTTTATTTGTATTTCTGTCAGGATCCTCTGTAATAATTACATAATATTTATATGTAAAAAATGTATCATATTTATTTAAACTATACAATGGTCTTTATACTGAAAGGTTAAGTTTGGGTTGCAACTTTTGCCATTCAAGGTTGCGCTTCATAAGCCATTCCCTCAACCTAGATTCAAAGTAATGAGTCGGGATCCTGCCCTCCCCATTTGTAATTAAGGGGTTTTTTATTCTCTATTCTCCCTTATCTTTCTTTGCTTCGTGGATCCCATTCACAAAAATTTCCTTCCATTTTTCCCATTTCCGGTGGAAACCATTCCAAAAGCCATTTTTCAGGGGAATTCAATATACGTATGAACTCGTGGTGAAAAATCAAATACGAACTCAATAATATTCTTCCCACAGCAGTCCGCCGCCAGCATTGTAAAGAATATAGATGCTCTAGGTCTTAGATTAAACTTATAATTCTTTAAAAACTAAAACAAAACAAAATCTTTATTTTATAATTCAAGAAATTTTGGTAAATCCTCAGTTACAAATCTGTTTTCACTAAATTCTAATAAAGAATGAAAAATATTGGGAAACTCTGAGCATTATTTGAAGGTCTTGTAAAGAGAATTATATTGGTTTTTAGTGCAACTTTTCGCAAGTTCACGTTTTCTTTTTTGAAAGGAAGAAGTTTGGTTAAAAGGAGAGATGTAAGCGGAAGTTTGATAAGGACGGAAGTGAAAAGGAAAAAAAAAGTACTTTAGGAAGTGTTTTCCCTCGAAGGAAAAAAGAAGGCAAAATAAGGCCAGGTGTGTGTGTTTGGTGAGAGAAAGAAAACGAGACAGCTAGCTCGGAGGTAAGTACATAGCATGAAGTAGAAGTGAAGAAGGTAAGTTTATCGGTATACCGGTCCATCAGCTGGGTACTTGTACTAGTGTTTTGGCGCTTGGGTATTTGTGTTTGTGTGTTGGATATGTTGTGTGTGTAGTTGGGTAGCCAGCAGGGGATAAGTCTGGGTACATGCACAAAAAGGTAAGAGAAAACACCAGAACTCTTTATCTCCTGTTCTTAAACCTTAGCGTAACCATCTTTACTAGTCAGTGTGTGAGTTAGAGAGGATATAGTAAGTGAGGGAGTGAGAGAAAAAGATTGGTTGGTTGGTTGTTACCTACCCTGCCCCTCCCTTTACTTCTTCTAAAATACAATTTATCTGACCACATAGATATAAACATCTCTGCTCACACTATCTATGCCAGAGTACACTTTACACACACACACACACACAGACAATCACGCACAGGCACATGCTCCCAACGATTCGATAACCATTATATATATAAGTTAATTTAACACCTTCATAACCAAGTGGTCATTTATTTCCTTTGTAAATGATTTATATCTATGTATTTTATTTTTCCTTAACCTACATCACATTCTCTAACACTAAGGTAATAATATTTTAATCTAGTGTGGAATGGAGTCATAAAAATGAATACCTATATGAGGAAATTTTCAATTTATTGTCCTTTTATAAAGAAAATAGAGCTAAAGGTGGAAATGTTGCATTCGTACCGGATTTACGGATGTGAATTTGCAATGGAAATACAAGATACAATTGCAAGAGGAACTTCTGAATACGAAAATGTTGCTTATAGAAATTAATATGTTTGTGGACCTAGTTGAGAATCTGCTGATTAAAATTGTTTACCGGAAGTATGAATTCAATCTTTTTTTTTGTTAAATTTCATTGAACAATTAATTTCCTTTAAAGTGAAAATGTATCTAGTTTATTGTTTACATTGTTATATTTACCATGTATTAGTAATTTTTTTTAATGTTTTTCCCTAGATGCTAGAATTACCTTCTAAACTGCTATTTATGTATTTTTTTAAAGGGGATATATACACTACGACCTGTAAGATATGTTGTGTCCTTTTCAGGTCACTGCCGGCCTCCGACCAGCGTTTTCTAGCTATTGACAATACTACCCATCACCGGGCAATGAGCTGTAGAGGGCTCCTAATAAGAGAAAATCAAAGGGCAGCATAAATGGATTAGAAACCCGGGAACTCCGCGTTCCCAGTTCAGCGCACAATCACTGAGCAAAATCAAATAATTTAAGTTTTAATAAAAGTTGTTTTTAATGAGATTTTTTTTTTTTCTTTTTAATTTCAATTTTTTCTTAGTCATTCTAAATCGGTTGATTAGAAAGTGAATATAGGCAATAAAGTGATAAAGCCACCAATTTCATTATGATCTTTTTCTGTGAATTTCTTGTGATTCTAGACTTTGTAAATGTGCAATGCGTTTGAAAGACAGTGTATGATGGATGGTAAACTAGATTTATCTCTCTGTAGTTACGCTAAACCAATTATCTGCCGGCATCAATTAGCTCTTCAGGTTCAGGTTCTTTGTCTAGAATCTGGGTTTAATGTGTGGTTGTTGAAAAAATATTGTTGGAGTTCTTAGATTGGAATTACCACAGAAACGCCATAATCTCAAAAAAAAAAAGTTGCTAGCTCTCTCTCATCATTACAGAGTTACTAACTTTAGGATGATCTTTTAGGTTTCCGCGACCATTTTCATGAAAAACATTTGAGTTTTCCGGTTTGCTAAAAACCGTCGTTTCGCTCATATTGCAATGAGTCACTGCAGACTCGTTACACCTTAAAAGGCACCAAGTCTGTTTTTAGCAAACCACTTGCGCTATCTCAATCCGGAAAACTCAAGTGTTTTTCCTTTAGGATGTCAAACAAAGATGATGTATCGACCTGAGCGAATTGTCATTGCACTTTTTAAATAGACTATCCATAACAATCGTACGATTTAAATTACAATTTTCTTTAGAATTTCTGAATTAAAGTAGATCGAAATAAACAGTTTTTTTTTTTAAATATAGTATTTGAATTCACAAAAATGTCAACATGCCATGTTTACTCACTGGCTGTGGAATTCCTATCTTTTCCAATTTTTCATATTGTAGACCTACCGCGCTAGTTTGGGCTCTTCACGGACACACGATCTAATAAATCTAAAAAACTATACATCTAAAAGAGAAAAAGCAAGTGAATTAAAACATGCTAAACTTCCTTACAGAGTTCTCTACAGATGACGTCGCTTCTTACTGTGTCGAAACTTCACTTTCACAATATCCTCAAAATATCATTCGTACAACAATTCGCAACTCTCTCTCTCTTTAATTGTTCTAATCCACGTATATAGTTTATCGCTTCTATTTACCATCTCTGACAGTCCTACTCGCAGACTTAATCGCCAGAGATTTATGGCTGATTAGAGCTGCTAGACATCCCATCCAGAATGTTCTCACATAGTACACACTTTTTTCCTAATTACATTGTATACACAGGGTGTCCCAAGGTATATGGAGAACGACTTTTTCTCTGAAACTAAGATAGCTAGAAAAAAACTAAAAAATACGTGTCCCCGTTGCTTTTTGATAGAAAACCAAATTTAATTTGCAAATTTGTTCTGGTGCTTCCAGAAGCGAGATGCAGGCACCAACTTCATTTTTTTAAATGGGGAGGTGTGGTTTTTATTTACGAAATAGATTCCTCTATTTTTTGTAGGAAAAATTTACTTGAACGGTTTTTTTTCTTTGAGCGATATTTTACAAGTTATGAATGAAAACATGATTCCTATAAGAAATTTCAAAATGATATTATAACGGTTTTTGGATTTAATAAGAAGAAAAGTACTATTTTATCATAAATTTTACTCCTGATTAATTACAGATCTTGCTCGAACTGGCCCCCACCATTAGAGATGTATTTCTTTGATCGTAAGGTACATTTGGCAGGAAAACGCATGTGTATGCACCTCTAATGGTGGGGGCCAGTTCGAGCAAGATCTGTAATTAATGAGGAGTAAAATTTATAATAAAATAGTACTTTTCTTCTTATTCAATCAAAAAACCATTATAATATCATTTTGAAATTTCTTACAGGAATCATGTTTTCATTTATAACTTATAAAATATCACTCACAGAAAAAAAACGTTCAAGTAAATTTTTCTTACAAAAAATAGAGGAATCTATTTTTTAAATAAAAACCACACCTCCCTATTTAAAAAAATGAAGTTGGTGCCTGTATCTCGCTTCTCGAAGCACCAAAACAAATAAATTTGGATTTCTAACAAAAAAGTACGGGGACACGTATTTTTTAGTTTTTTTCTAGCTATCTTAGTTTCCGAGAAAAAGTCGTTATCCATATACCTTAGGACGACCTGTATATATTTCATACACACAAATGTACAAATAATTTAAAAAAAAAAAAATAGTGCTTTAGTTATTAAATATAATTTATTATATGAATAGGGAATATACGCGTATGTCCACGTAAAAAGGTTTAAGGTTTATCACCTTATTAGAATAAAACTTTTGGACATATATATATATATTGAAAGGGATGAAAATCTTGAAGAAATGTCTCTTTGTACATAAAAGAAGGAAAATTCGTAAACCTCTAACAGAGCTAAGCTGTTACCTACTGCAGAATATATATATATATATATATAAAGGACTGAGGTCGAACAACCAACCCGAGAGGAAGAGCAGAAGGTTTTGCCCTCTATGTAAATATCATGTATTATTCAGTATCAGGCTGATAGATGTAGAGTGCAGCACCATCGCCAGGCTACTACCCTAGTGGGCTAGATAGAGCATCTCCCTCTACACTAGATTAGCTGAACAGAAATGTCTTCGTTTCTTTTTTTCCCTCCTTCTTTTTATTATATTCTTTGTTTCTTTTTTTCTCTCTCTTCTCACTGGCGATATTTTATTTTTATTGCGAGCTTTTTATTTTTTATTTTTTTTTTGTTTATTTCACATAACAGACATTAACCCAATGACGACGTAACGTTTATGGCTCTTTAAAAATGAAATCAAATTTTGATCTGTATTGTTTGTTTTAACGTTAAAAAAATTTTTAAAAAAATTTGAAGAAATCAAATTTAAGCCAATTATGTTCATTACTTTTTTTTTGCGATCATTCAAAAAAAACTTGTGGATTAATGGGTCCTCAGTCCTTTAATGGGTGATGAAGGATTGTAAAAGCCATAATTTATTTTTCAGCATGTTGATGATTCATATGAAAATGTATAAAATGCAAAGAATGACTCTCGTATAAAGTTGAAAAGCCAATCTTTGAAGAAAGCCTACCCATAGTACAATATTATAATTCTTATACAATATGGGCCTTTCCCAGAACTTTTCTGAGAATTAATTTTCTTTTAATTTTCTCTAGAAATTGTTTCAAATGTATTTTAAAGAATTGTTCATGTATAATAAATATTTTCCCCTTTATTTTCAATAATCTTGAATATCATTATTTTGTATTTTCCCTTTTGTGGCATTTTTGAAACAATACATTGGAAGGTATTAATTAAGTCCTTACATTTGAACTTCTGTGTTTCGGTCTTATTCATAAATTTTTTTAATTTTGTTTTTGTTTATTTTTAGGTAAGAACATTACAGTGAAATGAGTTCTATGCGGTGAGGTAATATACAAACCAATAATTATTTCTTATAAATACAAAAAGTACAGGGTAATTTATTCATTTTTATTAAAAAACAAAAAAAATCTGGTGTGAAACACTCCACAACTCTCTCCTACTCCAAAATTGTAATTGACAAATTTTATTGTTTGTGTACCAAATTTGATGAAATTCGTTGGAATTTGTCGAAAACTAAAAAAAAAGTTTAGTAAAAGCGCACTTCCGGTTTACTAATTTTCTTTAAACTCGGAATTACGGCAATCTATTTATTCCTAATTAATTTTGTTTACAGTAGAATTGTATAATCAACTATGATAGCACTTTAGAGAAAAACATAACCCTATCCCTCCAACAAAAGCCGCCTTAAATGACTTCACTAGGAGAAATGTGTCAAATATATGTGTAGTTCACATTCTTAGTTTAAAGAAAACCGTTAGTGCCATTTTCGAGAAAATACCACAAAACTGAAGAATACATTTCAGTAGAAACGCACTTCCGGTCTTCCGATTTTTTTAAACTCGGAATTTCGGAATTTGAACAACATATTTAATTCTAATTAATATTATTTAGATGTCAGAATAGTATAGTAAACTGAAATAGCACTTTAAAGGAAAACGTAACTCCATACCTCCCACAAAACTGCCTTTAATGAATTTTTCCAGAGAAATGTTTTAAATAAAAGTTGTAGATCTTTGTATGTGTAGTTGATACACCAATTTTGAAGAAAATCGTCGGAGCCATTTTCTGAGAAAATCGCAAGAAAGTGAAAAAAACCATTATGTAAAGTGGTACTTCCGGTCACTACCGGAATTTTGACCTCTGACTACTGACCATGGTGATACCTAACCGGATTATCAAGTTTGAACTTTCTACGATTTTTCGTTTTTGAGCTATGCTATTCAACCACAACAAACAAAACACACACACAGAACATTTTCTAAAAAACACTTTTTTGGACTCAAGGGACCTCAAAACGGATATTTCCGGTGAAAACTCGATATCAAAAATTTAACACGATTACAATACTTCCTCTGGATTAAGAGAAAGTGAAAATTATTTCCGATAAAAGTGATAGCATATTATATTGTGTACTGATACAAAAGTCAACAGAATTTCCTAAATAAACTAGAGTTTTTGCGCAGCGAAATGGTCAGCTCTCTGTACCCTTTGCAACCAGTATTGACTAATGCTCTTTTTTCTGAACTTGTTATTAGCGTCAACTCGAACTCTACAATGGGAATAAACAAGAGAAAACAACGCAGTAAATTGGTAATTAGAATCTTGGAGACGATAGCTGAGAGGTACCCTAAGCCAAATTGTATCATGTATATACCTTTCACTCAGCGGACAAGATAGGAAAGTTTTTGCTAATGACTTTGAAATTGAAGTCAGCTTTGGGCCGATAATTATGACGATTAAGTGAGCTTCCAGCGCCTCAGCCAAAGAACTGAAAGAAAGTTTGTACTTTTTATTGGCCCGCAAGCTGTTATCCTCTTTCGTCTGTGGAGTTCACTGGCAATTCATCAGAATCCTCCTGCAAGATTATTCATCTACAGCATTGCTACAGGGTTTTTCGGTAATGAAGAAGACGATCACCAAGCAAAAAAACGTTCTTTTCAGGTGCAGCCCAATCTTTCCATACCGCATAGAAATGCCAAGGCAATTATTTCAGCTCATCTTAGAGAGAATATAAATCAAGCCATCACTGCAAAAAAAAAAATGCAATTAGACCTTCCGCTTGGTGGCGTTGCCTGCAATATCACTGCCTACCATTTTCTGCAAAAACATCTCTTCAAAGTTGCTATCGTCGATAGCCCAATCTGCCCGCTATGCAACAACGTCGAAATGTCAAGAAAGGATTTTTTTTTGCTGCAACAATACCGTTTCGATTGCCTACATGGAATTTGAAAGAAACTAGTTTATTCCATTGGACTGCCAGAAGAAGAATGGTCGAGAGGCCTCATTTATGAACGAGAAAAAAAGTTTGGTATTTATGATAACAAGTTTCAAGAAATTATTTGGAATTGTGATATAGAATTGAAACAAAAATATTTCAATTAGTGTTGTACCCTGTGATGGTATTATCATTACGGCACAACGTAAAGCTGCATTGGCAAGAACGTTCGCAATAAATAAGCTGGGACTGGAAGTAAATAAAAAAAAAACAAGGAATTTGCTGCGTTGTAAGATACCACTGGAGAAAACGTCGCGGTTCAAGTGAGTCTTGGTCACATGATACGGACGTGTAGAAATATTTAGGAACGCTATAATGAGTAGTAGTGATAATAGCAAAGAGATAAAGCGAGAAGCACAAGCAGATAATAGAAGCTTCTGGTCTTTACAGAAAGTATTGCGCGTTAGAAAGCTATCGAGAGAAGCCAAATTACAAATTTATAAAATGATTTTGAGACCTATTGTGAGGTACGGTAGTGAATCGTGGGCTCTTACCAAGGAAAATAAACGCGTTCTCAATGTGTGGGATGGAGAAAATTTTAAGAACAATATATGGCCCTATTCTGGAATGGACAAATGGGGGATGAGGACCAACAGAGAAGTCAGAGATCACTATGCTGATCAGAACTTAGTTGGCCTTATCAAAGAAGGACGAATTAAATAGTTGGGGCACTTGGGAGGAAAGAATAGCCAAGAAACGTTTTGGAAGACTTCGAGGACAGCTAAGCGGAGAGGACCGGGTAAGATGGTTTGACAGTGTAGAACAACATCTGAGAGATTTGGGCGTGAGCAGATGGAGAAGAGCGGCCCAGGAAAGAGAGAAATGGCTAAAGATTATTGAGGTGGCCAAGGTTCTTCATAGATTGAATGTGCCAAACAAGAAGAAGAAGAGTATCCTGATTGTAGATGATGATATTAGATGCAACAGATCTTTTTGTGATACTAAAATGGTATATGAAGTTTGATACTTCATGCTACTTTTCAATTTTTGAGTTTTGATGTATTCAAATGCACAGATCAAACGTTCAATTGGAAAAAGTTTACCTAGAATAGTTGGAAGAAGCAAAGGTTTTTAACAAAGAAAACAATTATTACATATATATCTATTTCATTCTGTATTAAAATCAATAATATTTCGAATACAAATTTGAAATTATGTAAAAGAGAAATTAGTTTCGATGATAAATAGCTAATAATGCTAAGTAATGCCTGTTTTTTCAGGCAAACTTAACGTCCAACTACTAAATTAAATATAGCGGACAGAAGCGGAAGCTCATACTTTACTGATAACATTTTTTTAAATTTATATGGTGATTCGTCGTAGCGTCAAAGCAATGATTGGCTTGCCTGCCACGGCGATGCTGTATGCCCCACGGCGTTACCGAGGGCTTGGGTTGCTTCGTTGCATCTGGGGAGCACCCTTGCAGCAGGGTCCATGGCTCAGAAGTTAGCCAAAGTTGACGATTCTATTTTCCAGTTTACCTTCGCGTTTAGCCGCGAGGTTAAGGAATGTGCGGATAGGCTGGGCCTGAACAATGTCAATGTCGAGGAAGCCCACAATTTAAGAAGGATAAGGCAACAGTTAAGAGAAAAGGCCTTTGACAAGTGGGCCAGTTGCAAATGGCAAGGCTACGGTGTCCAGCATTTTAGAGACACTACGTATGGGAATAAATTTGTCTGTGAAAAACAATTATTGTCTGGATCTGAGTGGACGAATGCACTGAAGCTGAGTTTTAATTATGCTTCACTCCGCGGTGTGCCAGGCGTCGGCAATCAGGCGATGCGAGATGTTGGGCTCCTCTGCCGCAAATGCGGAAGAGAGACCGAAACTCCGGCCCATGTGCTGGGAAAATGCCCGAACAACATGCTCCTCGTCACTCGCCGACACCACAATGTCAAACGTAGGGTCATCGAGTTATTAAAGGAAAAAGGCTATGCATGCTATGAGGAGGTCTACTGTGTTGACACGGACGGCGCCTCAAGATACGCAGATATAGTAGCATTCGATAAAGATAGTCGATCTGCGTTAGTTGTCGACCCTACGGTTAGGTATGAGAGCAACGATCCAGACCAGGCCAAGCAGATTAATGAAGAAAAGAGAGCGATTTATGAGAAGTGCGTTAACTTTCTCCAAGAAAAGTTCCTACAAGAATTTGGAGAAAGGAACTTTGCAGTTCACGGCTTATGGTTCGGCTCTCGGGGGGCAATCCCAATGGCTACTGCTGAATTTTTTGATAATGTCGGCATTGACAAAGGGAATTTGACCCGGCTGGCGGAGCAAATTATCTTGGATTCCTTGGGAATCCTCCATAATCACATCTACGGCCATTGATAAATAGTATTATTTAAGGCCCTGCGTATTGAGTTTATTTATGTATGTTTCATTCTTATTTCGCTTATTCTTGCGCTATTTACTTTAGTTTTGTAACGTTTGTGTCTTTTGGACTTGAGATTGTCTCATGAAGATAGATTAGTAATCTGTGTTTTTTATAGCAACTCAATGAAATTGAGCAGCCACATCGACTTGGTTTGTCGCTGTAATCTCTACAACAGTTATATGTGGGAACTTAAACTCCCCAGTCTTAGAGAACTTAGATCCCCATCTCCCAGCTCTATGCTCATAAGCAATACACTGAACCCGCTTCAAAAATATTCCAATTAAATTTGATGTTATTAGCGATACTGAACAAAAGAAAGGATTATGAGAAATTTGGACACAATTATTATAATAAAACTTATAATTACTAACAAATTTAAATAACTATATAGTTCATTGAATAGTTTTTTCATTGAATAGTCTGTCTTAGATTGATGGATGTCCCATTTATTTCATGTATATTGTAATTTAAAAACCACCATTTCAAACAAAAACTAAATTGCAATCGCTGATACCACTTTATAAAATTTATTTCTGTAATTTACTTTATCAGAAACAATTAAAAAGCCGTTTCAAAGTAAAGAAAGCTATGCACTATGCACGGAGCCGCCAAATGGTTTGAGGGAGTATTATTACTCACATAGGGTGAAACTTCCCTATGTTTCTAAAGACAGATATCCTGTCGCGGAACCTCCTTCAAGTCCAACCTGCGCGTCCTCGTCGCGGCTCTGGTAACATCTGCGCTCTACTTTTGTGGAAGCACGGATGGCTAAAAGGGTGGACGAACGCAGAGGGTAGCCTTCGGGTATTTGGGAACTTAAAAACTTACGCTAGCCGATTGACCAGTGCTCGGTTAGGCTCTGACCACCCGTT
This sequence comes from Triatoma infestans, assembly GCA_011037195.1. Taxonomy (NCBI): domain Eukaryota; kingdom Metazoa; phylum Arthropoda; class Insecta; order Hemiptera; family Reduviidae; genus Triatoma; species Triatoma infestans. The sequence goes on from JAAEAF010000079.1 coordinate 220,065, forward strand.
TAGCGGAGTCAGGAACCAAATTAGTGTGTTGCACTCAAGGCACGCTGAGAGAACTTGCCACCTGCAAGAACTGCGTCCCCAACCACCAGGACTTCCCTCCCCCACGACACAGGAATCCAGACCCGACAAACAGGTGGGTGGCACCAGCACATGTACACTGGCGTGTAAAAATGTAATTGTGTAGGTGTACGATGTTAACGCGTTTCAGGTGTAAGTGATGCAGTATGAACCCCCCAAAAGTTAGGCTTCGCAGCAAAAGAGTTCGCTGCAAGAGATTCAGGCGGCGCGTAAATTATGGCGACCCGAACAGAGCACAGAAAAGAACCTACCAACTCACACTCCAGGTGGGGCACCGCTGCATGTGTTAGTATGTAATTGTAGCTGACTGAGTCAGTGTGTAAAACTGAGTCAGGGCTATTAGTGAGACGTTGCTGTGTCTTTCACGAGCTCTCTCAGGCATCTGGTTGAATCTCTTACTGGACATTGTGGTTTAAGGAGACATCTCTACGTAATGGGGCTCATGCCAGATCCATTTTGTAGAGTCTGTGAGACAGAGGAGGAAACACCCATTCATCTTATGACAGATTGCCTGGGTTGTGAGGAAATAAGGTTCAGGACCTTTGGTCGGAGCGGGATATCTGTGGAAGAGCTTAGGCTATTTCCCCTTAAGGTTATTGTCCGATTTGTTCGGACTGCGGTGAATCTTAGATGGATTAGACTCGGGTTTACATATTTGTTCTAGACCCGGTTTGTTGTTGTTTTTCTTGGGGTAGCTATATGGGCCCAGTGAGGCTTTGGATAGCGTAGGGTTTGGTCCCTCCCCACAGACAAATAATAATAATAATAATAATAATAATAATAATAATAATAATAATATAATAATAATAATAATAATAATAATGCACTATCCACATTTATTACTGAAGTCTAGTTAGTGACAACTAGATCACGCTAGTGTGCACATACGACTTGGAATATGTCCAGTAAAGTTACTATCTTGAATTTTTATTTTAAACATTTTCTGTATAGTGTTAATATTTAATTACATTTAAATAATATTATTATTGATGCTTTATTGAAATTTATTTCCAAACAGTTTCACTTTATTGCAATGTTGAAAAAAGTTACTTTAATGGAAGTCCATACTCGATTATTTAGGTAATGGGAGTTTCGTTGATATTCTAGGAGGGTTTGATAGGTTGAGATTTCGTGTTATGTACGTATGTAACACGTTGCGGTCTGCCGACTGATTTTTTTTCGAGTACGAGGAAATTTTATTTTTATAAAAAGATTTTCCTCATATAAGACTAATAATTAAATTTCGTTTTTATGTTAAATTTCAGTGTAGTATTTTAGCATAACGTAAGAGTGTGAACGATTCATGAATAGTTATCGTGTGTTTTTGATAGTTTCAAGTCTTAAGGTCCCCTGAATTCAAAAAAGAGGTTTTTAGAAAATTATGTGTGTGAGAGAGAGAATAGCATCACACTGATCTCAAATTTGCCATATTTCTCTAGAATCCCGTCAATATCAATATTTTCATTTTAAGAAAGACGTTTTTTATTTGGTTTATCCAATTGAGTTTAATATAATTAGTGAATTTTTTATGAAACATTACAGTATTATAACTGCGTAAATTTACTCTCTTGTATATTATACGTATATATAATATATGTATATAATTTCCGGCCTATTCCCATATATTAAAAAAATGAAATCAAATCAAATAAAAAAAATGTAAATATAATAGATGTCAGTAAATATATTAATTAGCCGTTAATTAGCACTATTTGCATGTTTGCAAATAAGGGTATATATATAAAATATATATATATATCTCTATATGTACTTTACATATATATGTTTAAAGTATATTATGTGCATAATGTGCATAGAGAAGGAGAAGTAAATGTTGTGGATTTAGCGTATCTGTGTGTGCGTGCGTGTGTTGTGTAAATGTACTTATATACGGTAATGTATTGTCATACTAAACCTCAGTATCTCTCACTCAGCATCCCACAAATATTAGTTCAGGTCGTTGAACCCTGGAGCACTAAAATACTCGTGGCAAACGATATGAATTCTCGGCTCTCTCTCTAATTACAATTACTTTTGTGGGGTTTCTTGTTTTACTCTTTGACATAGGTAAACTTGTTAATTATTGAAAATAAAATTATTGCGTTTCAATCATATTTTCATACAGATATGCTGGATTTTTTTGTTATTGTTTAATTGATTTTACAACCTACGATATAATCTGATCTGACAAAATAAAGTAAAAAGGTTGAATATATTTTAGGTAGAAGTATAGTATCTAAAATCAGAGAATTTCATTTAATTGACGTTTCCCTTCTCTTAGTGTTGTTGGTAAGAGGGTGTAAGACGATCGTATTCAATTTTTGAAACTGAGCATCCATTGGAAATAAATTTTTTTTGAGGCATCCGAGTATCGAATAAATCTTTATACTAAATAATCGTTTATACTTATATAAACAATATCTCACAAACAAACAAAATCGACGAAATCTCTAAATTTAAATACAAAATTTATTAATTGCAATTTTCAATTAGGGTAAAGCTAGGAGAGATGACGCATATTTCAGCGTCATGCCTTATATCAAAATGTAGGAGATATATTAAAGAGGTAATTCTTATAAAAACACAACTACTATTATCTACAAAAAAATGTTATTTCTCGAAATAAAGACATTCTCATTTATTCCAGAAACAAAATACAACGTACACTACATTTGGCCGTCTCTCCTACTATGGTAGAATAGATGACGCACCATAGGTAGGAGATCTCTCCTCTGTGAAGGTATCATGGTTGATCGACATGAAACTAGGTAAAAACTATGTCCACGAGTCCAACTTTAGCTTTCAGCAGGAAATCCTTCATTTCAATTGCAGTTAATATAGTATATAAAAAGCGTTATGAAAATTCAGGTATTCACCAGATATATCTGATGCGTATAAATGTTCATTGAACACAGAAAAACACACAAAATTACTGAAGAATTTTGCAATTCGTTCGCTTCTGATCTCTCTACTCCTGGACTAACTTTCCATGACGCCACGTGGTGGCAAATAAGAGAATTAAAGCCTGCGTTTTCTCTCCTACCCCTGTCATCTCTCCTAGCTTTACCCTATATAAAAGATATATCACGTGGATATTGCACCTCATAGCAAGAATGGGTTGTTTTTTATTTTATTTATTATCATTAGATATTTTATTAAAAAAAAAAACTATATTATTTATATTTGAAACTGAATTTCTGTATTGCTCATTTATCTTTTCTTGGCCGGAGAGATCGCTTCTATTAGGTGGAAAGTGCAATGCTGTTAGTGGGTGGGTAGGGGATTTTGTTAGTTCCTTACTGCATTCAGCTCTTCTAGAAAAACCGAGACTGGTAGTACTTTGTTTTAGTCTACATCAAGGCTGAAAGGGATAAGAAAAATAAATAAAAGCTACGCTCTGGTAAAGAATAGGATAATCCTGAAGAAACACATGGCCACCAGCAGAATGAGAAAGCTCCGTCCGGAGATGAACAAGAACAGGGGCGGTCGTCTAATACTTAACCTTGTAACAATATTTTCAACGTTCTGTTATTCGTTCCGTTGCCGTCACCCTTTTCTATAACTGTCTATCTCCTTCTCTCCCGTGGCCTCTTTTCTCTGCCACAAAGTACATAATGCTCATTTTGTAACTTCAGATATTACAATATATAATCTTTAAATATTATAGTTTTCTTCTCCATTTCCTCCATTTGGTAGTATTTACAGTTGGGAAACAAATTTACTATACTGATAACTAACATAAGGATAAATATTAAACCTATACTTGTTATTTTAAATTCAATAAATTCTTATTAGCTAAAGAAATGTTAACATTTTCGTACGGGTAGCTGCTAAATGTCTTTTTGATTGAAAATTTCGTGTAGGTCAGTTCTCAAAAAAACCTTCAAATATTTTATAGATTCAGTACCAAAAAACCACTAACTTCACTCTCAATTTTTTAATTTATTTCAGATAATATATTTGTATTTTCGTATGAACACGTTTTCACATCTATAATTAACATATTATACAAGAAACTCAAGATATACTACTTAGGCAATAGTTACGTTATATAAACGAAACATAACTAAATTGCAAGATTCATCTTTCTTAGGTATTTTCATTAAAAACTAAGAATATTACAAAAACAGTATATTACATGAAAAGTGAAAACTGAAGAAGGATTGAACACCAGAAACATATTTTTTGAAATGAATTTTAAAAAAATGAAGGTAAAGTTAACTGAATATACTAGCCATTACAACATCTCCTTCTTTAATCGTCATAATAAAATATTTTGTTTCCTTGAAAATAATAACTAAACTAAGTGAACGAACTAATTGAACTTAGTTTTTGAAAAAAGAATCATTCACTTAGAATTTCCAAACTTCAAATCAAGCAATGAAGAGATTGATGGAACGTCTTCTTTTAAAACTCTTTTTTAGTGCTCATAACCCTTTTAAGCACATTCTTTTTTCTGACATAAAAGCTCCGTAAGCTTGAATCTAACAGGCTCCAGGAATGGTATGCTGCTTCAATTAGAGGATGTATTTTCTGGTGAGCCATTCTATAATGACGTCACACTGGAGGAAGGCTATAATAATTCTGCCCTGTAAAGTACCACAGTACTTTTACCACCACAATCATTATAGATGAAATAAATAGCATGGAATCGGGAAGTTGAAAGAAAGTAAGAGGAATTATCCAATTTTTGGACGAAGAACAAATAAGTTCCCCTGGGGAATTGACAAACAATCTCGCTATTGTTGCAAAGTTTGTGGGTTTCAACAACTACTAAAAATAGCAGCCATTTTATTAATTTTTTGGTTATTTTCCGGGTTCGGGCATTAGGCTGAAGGCTGTTTATTCTGATAATGGGCTTTGATTATGCTAGTCTCACATTGTTTGCTCGAACCGGTTATATGGCCAATATATATGAAAGACTAATCTGAGATATTTTCCAGCTATTCGTTCACATATTCAGTTATTAATACATTAATTTTTCTTCCATTTTTTGATCCTACAACTCTTTATCCTACGAAAGATTACAGCAAAATATTTTCATCCTCTTATTATCACCCCCTTTCTAAAATTAATAACGAAAATTAATCATGTTTAATGTTTCATTCCATTGTCTCAACATTACCATTCAGCACTACCATTCAATATTCGAAATTTCTATAATTATTTTTATTATTCTAACCTGATTTTAGTACAAATAAATATGCCACAAAATGTTGTATATGTGATTCTTCATTCATCAAGATACCATTAAAAAAAAAAAAAAAAAAAACTAAAAGGTGTTGATGATTCATAATTTGGCCGCAGAGCTTTGTTTATATACTCGTAAATGTAAATATACACCAATATCTAGCAGGTGTTTATTTAATACAAAATATACATATTTATTTTCTTTTTTTATCTGTCTATTTATATATTCAAATTTACTTTGTAATTACTGAAAATAATTAATAGATAATTAAAGACGGCCAATGAGCTAGAATAATTGTTTCTTTTGACCGCTGCTATTTCAGCCTAATTCGATTGTCATTGAGTATTAACTAAAGATGAGCTGTTTAGTATAGGTACTGCGGATGTGGAACTATCTACAGCAAAGTTATTGATGCTCAATTATTAAACCGACAAATAGTAACAAGAATAAATAAGAAGATATGTTCATTTATTAGCAACAATTGGTGTACATTAAGGAAATTATTTATTAATATAACTACTTCTAGCTGGTAAAAGACTTTTATATCATTGATGTTATATTGGATATGAGAAGGAGAGAATTTGGGTTTATGAGATAATAAAGTGGAAGTAATGCTGAACACTGTATAATAAGGTAAGTAGCACTGGACTTTACACGAATATATAAAATGGTAGTGAGAGATTTAGAGTGATTAAAGAGAAAGATTGTTGACGCGTTGTGACTGCTGTATGTACTCTTGCAAGACTGTTGAAAGACTCCCATTTCGGGCTAGCACAGCTGTATTTAACCAGATTTTCCCACTCTAGTCTGGCCTAAACTAGTGAGTGAGACTGTCAGTTGTCGCTCTCTCTGCTTTTTGGATCCCTCTCTTCGGACCCTATTACAATTTTATGCATTATATTAGCTCATGCATCAATTAATTGATGTTCATTTATGTTTGTGCTTCGAACTCAGGTCGAAACGAAATATTCTATAATAATATTTTTCTTTGTTTTTCATTTCACTCGCTCAGAAAGATTTCACTTCATTTTTTCATGATTTAGATTGTATCAATAGCTCATTTCGGTTCAGATTTTTGTGCATTTACAGCGAGCACCAAATTAGAACTTAGCACAAATTATTGTAATTTTTCATAGCTTTCGTTGGAGTTGTAATTACATAAAAAAAGCTTGCGACCATTTGATTCTCAGATAAACCGACACGGGTTAGGGCATAACTGGTAGTACCTTGCAGCTTTTTTTTTTTGTTTGATCAAGCCATATTTAAAGCGTTACAGGCGTTCTTGTGTTTAGATCGAAGATTGTTGAAAATGATTGAGCAAATCTGATACGATTGCAATATTTTCGTCATAATGTAAGAGAAAAATCCAAAAAAATTCAATTCAATAAAAAGACATTATTTGATTGGTTGCATATTGTTATTTATAAGAGTAAATTTTTTGCCATAAAATCTTTTTTATATAACTTCCATTCTTTATATTTATATAAAAGAAGGAAACGTGTAAATGCAATATATCTTGTATAGAGTTACAAAATATATATACTGGCAGGATGGCCTCTGTATGTACCATCGGGAATGAAACTTTTTGTTATACCGTACCAGTAGGCAGTTCCTTTGGGATTACAACAGTTCTACTCATATTATATATATAAAATATTTTTGGAAGATATATACCATGTATATATACAGTAGCCGGATTATCTGAACAGTATATCTGTGTTATAGAGTTTGTGTTTCCAATATAAATGTAACCACCATTTTGATTAGATCCATCGTATATAGAAGAAGATCTGTAGATTCATATTTCAGTAACATGTACATCTCTTTACTAGTTTCCTGCATGGCAGAGCTTTATTACCCGCTTCCTTTATACAAATTTTATGAAAAAATTTTATAGTATACTAAACTTATACGGTTATAAAAGATATGAAATAAATCGGTATAAGTAAAATATTCGATTGTTTTTTTTGTGTGTCTCAGTTAGTATTATACCAATGGATTTAAAATTTCTTTTATTATAGTTTTATTATTTTGAGGACTGAAATATTTGAGAGTTTTTTTTTATTTCTGTCTGATTTGCATTCACACTGAACGTTGAAAGGGTTGAAGTATTGGACTAATGATTCTTTCCATTATTTCTCGGATTCTTCACATATGTGCAGACACTGATATATCATTCACTGATACATAAATAATATACTAATTCTTCGTGCTGAAACTTTCGTCTCACTCGTATAATAAAATGTTTGAGGAAATGATCAGTTTTTCTTATTCCTAGTTTGCGATCATGACAAACTTTTGTTTGAAATTAATGTTTTCACCAGAAATATGTTTTGAGATCCCCTAAGAATGAAATAAAAAATTCTGTTTATGTGAACAAAATATCTCAAAGACGAACTTGGTATTCTGTTTAGTTACTGACACTGCATCTGTCCCAGAAGTTTCGAGCAAAATCCATCAACCGGAAGTGCGCATTTACAAAACTTTTTTGTCCATTTTAAAATGGTTTAACGACTTTCGTACACCATCTAATGTTGTTCACACGATTAGACAAATGTTATATTGGTTTAGTGAGATGGTATGTACATGGCAGTGGAGTTTACTATGATGGTGGAATGAAGCTTGAGGCTACTTGTTTCTATCACATATCCTAAGAAGACATTCACATAATATGGATATTATAGCTGATCTATTTTGACAAGAAAGTTCTAGCCAGTCTTTGTAAATGCGTGGAATTTTATACTCACAGACTATTGTAGATAAGATTTAGGGAGTAAAGTGCAACTACCTTCTTAGGAATGCTCTGCTACCAGAATTGGATATAAAATTAATAAAAAAATCGAGCAGTTTAATGGCAATTATGTATGTCTAATTAAACGTTTATTTTTTCATTATTAAAACTAGGTATTTAATAAAAATAAAAAAACATTTTTTAAAATTATATATTCATATATATAAAAAATTATATATAATTAAATTTTTAAGAAGTTGTAAAAGGTTAGTGTTTAAATATAAAAGGCTAAGAGAGAAGAGGTGTTGGTATGAAGCGCTCGATTATAATTAGTGGTTAAATGTTAGAAGTTTTAAAACCGGAGGATGGTTTGTGTGAAGGTGGCTAGAGAAGGTGCTGTAACACTCCACGAGGTCCCGAGGTGGTTATAGCAAGAGAGGAAGCCGGTCGTTAGTGCCAACTTAGTATACTAAGGCTTTTCACCGCCACTCATCTCAAAACCCCGATGAAGCGGGGGCGGTTGTTCCTCTGGATACTTTTCTCACTTAACAACACACCCCACACACACACACACACAAATACAAGTACACTAATACGTACAACAGTAGACTAGAAGTAACTCTTCTTTCTTTACGCTCTCTTGACTGTTCCTGATCGTTCTCAACTATATTGTAAAACTGTTCTGAAAAACCTTACAACCCAACAATCCTATAACCACCGAAGAGAAAGTAAGAGAGAAAGACAAAATGGCAGACTTTTACCTTCGACCCGCATATATATACAACTTCCTCACCCTCTTAGATCTCAGCTTCATGTCTTCTATAGCCACTACAATTCCTCTTTGGTATGTGTATGTACATCTGTCTGTCTGTTACTGCCATTCTGATTTAACACCAGGTGCAGCTAAGTACGTCATTATACACGAACACCATATGGCAATAGCCAAAGAGCATTCTTTACTTCCGGTCCCTTTTTTTTCCATTTCTCTCTATTTTCAAGAGCGTTTTTTTTTATTTTTTATTTATTCCTTTTCTAGTTTTTATCTTACTTTTTTGTTTTGTTTTTACGTTAAATTAAAATTTTTTTAGTTTAAAAGCAACCATTAGATATAAATTTATATTATTTTTTGTTCAACAGTGAATTTCAAACAATGTATAACATTATAATAATAAAATTTTTATATAATGTTTGGAATAGATATTAGTGGAAAATTTATTTCTATTACGTCACCCAGTTTATCGTCATTTATAATGGATAAACTGTTTTTACTATAGTTAGCAAATCTCTTTTGACTCTTTCTCTTTCAAAAAGAGTTTTTTGTTCTTGAAAATGAGCATTAATTAGGGCAAAACCTTTTTTTTTTTTTAGGGTAAAATTATTTAAGTACTTGAGAGTTCAGTATGAAAGAAACGTTATATTGTGATGAAAAAGAAGAAGGTGAAGAAGTATAATAAAAAAGAAGTGCACAAATCCTAAGAGCAGTGAAAATTCCTTTCACATAATGTTGAGTAGTAACACCTATTTATTCCATCATTGAGTTAACTGTAATGACCATAGGAATTAATGATTAGTATTGTTGAAAATGAATTGTCTAAATTCACTACTGTACTTTTTATAAAATTTATATTTAACATACTTGCTAGAAGAAAGAGAAACAGAGAACAGAGTGGCCGGGCGACGAATGATGATTTGGCTAATCAGCCTTGTAGAATTTTAGCGTAGCTCGCTCTGCTTCTTGTACTTTGTAACTAATTAGAATTCTTGTTTATTCTTACGTTCGATTAGTTTGACGAGAATTGTCGAACCTATAAAAAAGCTTATGGCAATGTGCTTAGTGCGAACAATTCAATGCTTATCACAAGTAGCTGCTTGAAATAACGCGTTATAAACTTCTCAGTAATAGCAAGCTCTTCAATGCTTGCTCCAGACTGGTTGTTCCTTCTTGATTCTTCAGTGTTGATTTTATTAATGACTAAAACCCCGAGATTGAGAGCTGTTCGATGATTTTTTTTCCTAACTCTTGGTAGGAGCTGGAGACAGGGTAGGGAGGAGCTTGGTTCTAAAATTTGTTACCAATTCGTCCGTTTAGTCGGTAGGCCAGACAGAATGGGAGAAAGGTATGTGCGTGGTACTGATACTAGCATTTGAAACAGCTGGTATCAACAATATGAAGTTTTCAGGCTTGTATTGCAAATTTCCTCAACAGAACACTCACTGTTCATTCAATAACAGGAAAGAGCAAGATTATCTCATAGGTGGCGAGAGGACTTCAAACGCAAAATCTAAGCAGCAGCTGTCCTTAGATTATCTCGCCCAGAAGTCTCTACAGCTCACCGTGCTGTGATGAGCACTATTTTCTGTAACGAGAAAACATGTCTGGAGTCGGGCCATTGCACCGAGAAAACTATCTTGTTACTTATCCCAGAGGGAATTGGATAGCGTATAGTGTGGTCTACCCCACAGACGTTTGAAAACAAAATCCATTACAATATATTCCACTTATAGGGGCTGCAACATGAACATAAAACATGGTTGTAAATTACAATTAGAGGTTCTGTGCGAAAGTGAAGTCGCAGAATGGAGTTTGTAGGAGATGCTTGCAAAAGATCAGAATGGATAAGATGAGGAGTGTGAACTTGTTGAGCAAAGTATAGGCACCTTAGACTTATGCCGAAAGGTAGTTGGCCAGAAAAAGTGAAAGAAATAGGTCTCCCCGAGAAATAGGAGAAGCGGTTGCGAGAGAGCAAGGAGGTGGGACAAGCTGATGATTGGAAGAGGTCGATGTAGATTGGCTGGATGAGAAAGTTTGGAGGGAAGGTATGACCTGATGGCAACCAAGAAAAGGGAACGCTGAAAAAATTAAAAATAAAAAGTAATCAAGTCTCTTTAAGATTAGAATTAGCGTTATCCAAAAATAGAAGGTTTTATTTTAGGCCCAGTTAAAAAAGAAAATAATTACTTTTTCATCATCTTCAGGGTAAACTTTATTTGATCCTACTTGAGAAGCCTCCAATTAGTTCAAGTTACTTTTATCTTAAGGATATACAAACCTATGTAAATTAGTCTAACTGAAAATATCCCAATTCAGTAATATACTACAAAATAATGCTTTTAAAATAAATTGACAGAGCTTCTGTTTGTCTGACTGGCTAAACATTAGGGTTCAAAGTTTTCAATTTGGAATTCAATCTTAGTTGAATTTCTGAATGGAACTGTATTTGTAATTTTCTACCTGAAGATTTTTGTCAAAAAATACGTTCAGCTTCAAGTAACAAATTAGTGATTGTATTCTGAGTGGTTTAGAACTTTGTTCAAATATGCTTTCTTGACAATTTTTACCTTGAACGAGTTTTAGAAGTTATTTTTTTTATTGCATACATATTTTTTACTCCGAAATATGAGTAAAATAGACCCACAGCGTCACATAGAGCCTGCATAGGTTGTTGGTGTATGTTACTATTTGGGTTCACACAGGCTCACCATCAACAATACACACATACAAACATACTCATCAACATTTACTTTTGCATATTATAACTAAATGGACGACTCATTCTATGTACAAAAACTGACATAAATATATGAATGTCGGAGGCCGGCAGTGCACTGAGAAGTTCCGGGCGCCAGTGACCATAGATGTTGACTCGCCTTAAATTAAAAAAAAAATATATATATATATATATATATGAGGTTCACACTAAAGATTACATTGAAAATAATACTGTTCATCGTTCCGTTGTTAGTATACTAGTATTAGGATGAGCACATTTGGTTGTCGGCAGTCTAAAATGCTCATCGGGGTCTGGACAGAGCTATTACGTTGCTGTATCCTTCACGAGGCTCTCTCAGGCATCTGGTTGGATACTTTACTGGACATTGTGGTTTAAGGAGACATCTCTACGTAATGGAGCTCATGCCGAATTCATTTTGTAGATTCTATGAGACAGAGGAGGAAATACCCATCCATCTTACGACAGATTGCCTGGGTTGTGAGGAAATTAGGTGCAGGACCTTTGGTCGGGCAGGATGTCTGTGGAAGAGCTTAGGCTATTTCCCCTTAAGGTCCGATTTGTTCAGACTGCGTTGAATCTTAGATGGATTAGACCCTGGTCTGGATATTTGTTCTAGACCCGGTTTGTTGTTGTTTTCTGAGGTAGCTATACGTATGAGCCCAGTGGGCTTGGATAGTGTAGGATTTTGGTCCTCCCCACACAACAAAGAATAATAAATAATAATAATAATTATATAATACTAAAAAATAATCATCATACTAATAATAATAATATAATACTAATCCAATCCTCCCTAATAATAAATAATAATATAATAAAATAAATATATTACAAAAATATAAATCCTCTCTTGGCTTGATTGAAATAACAATATAAGCTTCGTAATCTAATCAACAATTTCTTTTTTAAAACAAAGCTTAAATAAAAACATAGTCGGAAATTTATAAATATTAATTTAATAAAAATTATCTGCACGGCCATATTGACATAATCTGATAAAATAATCAAACATAAAATATATGAACCATGTTTGCATTTGAATATTTGTATTTAATTGGATTAATAAATAGAAACGTTGAATTAAAATATAAATATGAATATAAAAAAAAAGAAAAAGTTGTATGCCTTGAAAGGAAAATATGATTTAAATTTAATAAATTCAATGAAATGGAAAAATGTGTGAAAAAAGTATGGGATTTTCTTGAAATGGGGGTTGTTCAAATGAAATATATTGGTTTTATAGCAAGAAAAAAACTGTATTCTGGCTTTTCTACTTATCTTTTTTTAACAATTTTGTTTTCGTAAATATGATAGTTTGCGAATGGTTTTTTACTACCGAAAATCCATTCCAGAAGTTTTCAAGAAAAGATCATAAAAATTGGTAAAGTAGAAGAAAGAAATATTACAAAGCTATAGAGGTTCACAGAAAAGATAGTATTTTGTACCATGACATCAATCAAAGTGAAGTTGTAACCATTGACAGGACACAATTAACGTGATATATCCAATAAAACCGGTTACATTTGATCGATAGATTTACTACCAATCAACTTGGACTGGGAAATACATGCAGTATTATTGGATCACTAGGAAATTCTGTCACACCATATCAGAGAAACTTACTGGCTTATTTTATAATTTTTTTTTCCAAATCAGAATGACCCAAAACTTATACTTCCGGAGAATACTCTATTACGAAAATGTAATTGTAATACTTGTTTTAGGAGTAAGATAAGTTAAAAATTGATTATTTTTAACCCTAATGTCTGGGGGGTGGTCTATGAGAAAAGACTTGCTCTTAAGCTGTTATTTCGATATAATAGTACGATTCCACCAACTATCTAACATTAAGTACAATAATTATTGTATAATTCAGTAAAAAATTCATCTCTGAAGAAAATGTTGTCAATTAGGGGAGGGTAGGAATGCAAGAAGAGTTAAGTTCACTGGAGTTTCTCATACCGGGGGAGTTAGCAGACAATTTCATAAGATTATCTGCAAAAAAGTATTTTTTAAAATTTTAAATTTAATAATTTATATGCAGAACAGAAGTAAAGAAAAATAAGCTGGACATTAAATTCAAAATTCAACTTACTTGAAAATTCTATAATAAAAAAATACTTTTACTTTGTAATAAGTACTTGTAAGTTGGGCTTGTAAAACTTATATTCTAAATAAACTTGGGAAAACGTGAAACTAAGTTTCCCAACTAGCCGCTGAACTTTGGTATTTTTATTTTACTTTTTAACCTTTCTCAAACAACGCTAAAAGAAAAGAAAAAGGAGAAACAAAAAGAAAGTTGTTTTTGACTATTTAAAAAGCTCTTTTTTCTACGATGTTTAAACAAAACAAAGTGACACAATAAAATTTAGTTAAATAAATAATTGTTATTGGACAAAAAAATAGTTGAATTTTTTTCGTTTTTTTTTTGTTTTTTTTATTGATATTTTAATATTTAATTACTCTACATGTTTGCTGATAAAATCAAATATTGATTGTACATTTAAAATATTATTGTTAGCAATTTTACCATCT